>CATKUY010000415.1:0-470000 GCA_949802685.1 Dicyrtomina minuta | reverse complement strand
CTAACCTAACCTAACCTAACCTAACCTAACCTAACCTAACCTAACCTAACCTAACCTAACCTAACCTAACCTAACCTAACCTAACCTAACCTAACCTAACCTAACCTAACCTAACCTAACCTAACCTAACCTAACCTAACCTAACCTAACCTAACCTAACCTAACCTAACCTAACCTAACCTAACCTAACCTAACCTAACCTAACCTAACCTAACCTAACCTAACCTAACCTAACCTAACCTAACCTAACCTAACCTAACCTAACCTAACCTAACCTAACCTAACCTAACCTAACCTAACCTAACCTAACCTAACCTAACCTAACCTAACCTAACCTAACCTAACCTAACCTAACCTAACCTAACCTAACCTAACCTAACCTAACCTAACCTAACCTAACCTAACCTAACCTAACCTAACCTAACCTAACCTAACCTAACCTAAACTAACCTAACTAACCTAACCTAACCTAACCTAACCTAACCTAACCTAAACTAACCTAACTAACCTAACCTAACCTAAACTAACCTAACTAACCTAACCTAACCTAAACTAACCTAACCTAAACCTAACTTAACCTAACCTAACCTAACCTAACCTAACCTAAACTAACCTAAACCTAACCTAACCTAACCATGTTTTTCAAGTACCATGGTTTTACATGCAAAGGTTCGCTGCATATAGTTGCACCTGAAAAACCTTACAATTAGGCAGATTTTGTGAACATTCTCATAAAAAGTAGGATTTAGGTTACAATTAATGCAATAAAGTGAAATCGTAGACATTGTAATTTAATTCGCAAAACCTCCCGATTTGATACAACATGAAGCAGCATAAGCCTTTACAATGTAATCTTAGTATATCTACACAGCTTTAACGTATCAAATCGGCAGGTTTTCATTTCTACAACTGCACAAATCGAATTTAAGTTACTTGACATACAAGGGCTTATAAACCGAAAGCGTGACTCTGCTAAGTTAATAATTTCCGGTTTAAAGACAGGTTCCCAGACCATGTTTTTCAAGTACCATGGTTTTACATGCAAAGTTTCGATGCATATAGTTGCACCTGAAAAACCTTACAATTAGGCAGATTTTGTGAACATTCTCATAAAAAGTCGGATTTAGGTTACAACTGATGCAATAAAGTGGAATCATAGACATTGTAATTTAATTCGCAAAATCTTTCGATTTGATGCAACATATAGCAGCATAGGCCTTTACAATGTAATCTTAGTATATCTACACAGCTTCAACGTATCAAATCGGCAGGTTTTTATTTCTACAACTGCACAAATCGAATTTAAGTTACTTGACATACAAGGGCTTATAAACCGAAAGCGTGACTCTGCTAAGGTAATAATTTCCGGTTTAAAGACAGGTTCCCAGACCATGTTTTTCAAGTACCATGGTTTTACATGCAAAGGTTCGCTGCATATAGTTGCACCTGAAAAACCTTACAATTAGGCAGATTTTGTGAACATTCTCATAAAAAGTCGGATTTAGGTTACAACTGATGCAATAAAGTGGAATCGCAGACATTGTAATTTAATTCGCAAAATCTTCTGATCTGATACAACATATAGCAGCATAGGCCTTTACAATGTAATCTTAGTATATCTACACAGCTTCAACGTATCAAATCGGCAGGTTTTCATTTCTACAACTGCACAAATCAAATTTAAGTTACTTGACATACAAGGGCTTATAAACCGAAAGCGTGACTCTGCTAAGTTAATCATTTCTGTTTTAAAGACAGGTTCCCAGACCATGTTTTTCAAGTACCATGGTTTTAAATGCAAAGGTTTGCTGCATATAGTTGCACCTGAAAAACCTTACAATTAGGCAGATTTTGTAAACATTCTCATAAAAAGTAGGATTTAGGTTACAATTAATGCAATAAAGTGAAATCGTAGACATTGTAATTTAATTCGCAAAACCTCCCGATTTGATACAACATGAAGCAGCATAAGCCTTTACAATGTAATCTTAGTATATCTACACAGCTTTAACGTATCAAATCGGCAGGTTTGCATTTCTACAACTGCACAAATCGAATCTAAGTTACTTGACATACAAGGGCTTATAAACCGAAAGCGTGACTCTGCTAAGTAAATAATTTCCAGTTTGAAGACAGGTTCCAAAACGATGTTTTTTAAGTACCATGGTTTTACATGCAAAGTTTCGCTGCATATAGTTGCACCTGAAAAACCTAACAATTAGGCAGATTTTGTGAACATTCTCATAAAAAGTCGGGTTTAGGTTACAACTGATGCAATAAAGTGAAATCGTAGACATTGTAATTTAATTCGCAAAACCTCCCGATTTGATACAACATGAAGCAGCATAAGCCTTTACAATGTAATCTTAGTATATCTACACAGCTTCAACGTATCAAATCGGCAGGTTTTCATTTCTACAACTGCACAAATCGAATTTAAGTTACTTGACATACAAGGGCTTATAAACCGAAAGCGTGACTCTGCTAAGTTAATAATTTCTGGTTTAAAGACAGGTTCCCAGACCATGTTTTTCAAGTACCATGGTTTTACATGCAAAGTTTCGATGCATATAGTTGCACCTGAAAAACCTTACAATTAGGCAGATTTTGTGAACATTCTCATAAAAAGTCGGATTTAGGTTACAACTGATGCAATAAAGTGGAATCATAGACATTGTAATTTAATTCGCAAAATCTTTCGATTTGATGCAACATATAGCAGCATAGGCCTTTACAATGTAATCTTAGTATATCTACACAGCTTCAACGTATCAAATCGGCAGGTTTTTATTTCTACAACTGCACAAATCGAATTTAAGTTACTTGACATACAAGGGCTTATAAACCGAAAGCGTGACTCTGCTAAGGTAATAATTTCCGGTTTAAAGACAGGTTCCCAGACCATGTTTTTCAAGTACCATGGTTTTACATGCAAAGGTTCGCTGCATATAGTTGCACCTGAAAAACCTTACAATTAGGCAGATTTTGTGAACATTCTCATAAAAAGTCGGATTTAGGTTACAACTGATGCAATAAAGTGGAATCGTAGACATTGTAATTTAATTCGCAAAATCTTCTGATCTGATACAACATATAGCAGCATAGGCCTTTACAATGTAATCTTAGTATATCTACACAGCTTCAACGTATCAAATCGGCAGGTTTTCATTTCTACAACTGCACAAATCGAATTTAAGTTACTTGACATACAAGGGCTTATAAACCGAAAGCGTGACTCTGCTAAGTTAATAATTTCTGTTTTAAAGACAGGTTCCCAGACCATGTTTTTCAAGTACCATGGTTTTAAATGCAAAGGTTTGCTGCATATAGTTGCACCTGAAAAACCTTACAATTAGGCAGATTTTGTAAACATTCTCATAAAAAGTAGGATTTAGGTTACAATTAATGCAATAAAGTGAAATCGTAGACATTGTAATTTAATTCGCAAAACCTCCCGATTTGATACAACATGAAGCAGCATAAGCCTTTACAATGTAATCTTAGTATATCTACACAGCTTTAACGTATCAAATCGGCAGGTTTGCATTTCTACAACTGCACAAATCGAATCTAAGTTACTTGACATACAAGGGCTTATAAACCGAAAGCGTGACTCTGCTAAGTAAATAATTTCCAGTTTGAAGACAGGTTCCAAAACGATGTTTTTTAAGTACCATGGTTTTACATGCAAAGTTTCGCTGCATATAGTTGCACCTGAAAAACCTAACAATTAGGCAGATTTTGTGAACATTCTCATAAAAAGTCGGGTTTAGGTTACAACTGATGCAATAAAGTGAAATCGTAGACATTGTAATTTATTTCGCAAAATCTTCCGATTTGATACAACATATAGCAGCATAGGCCTTTACAATGTAATCTTAGTATATCTACACAGCTTCAACGTATCAAATCGGCAGGTTTTTATTTCTACAACTGCACAAATCGAATTTAAGTTACTTGACATACAAGGGCTTATAAACCGAAAGCGTGACTCTGCTAAGGTAATAATTTCCGGTTTAAAGACAGGTTCCCAGACCATGTTTTTCAAGTACCATGGTTTTACATGCAAAGGTTCGCTGCATATAGTTGCACCTGAAAAACCTTACAATTAGGCAGATTTTGTGAACATTCTCATAAAAAGTCGGATTTAGGTTACAACTGATGCAATAAAGTGGAATCATAGACATTGTAATTTAATTCGCAAAATCTTTCGATTTGATGCAACATATAGCAGCATAGGCCTTTACAATGTAATCTTAGTATATCTACACAGCTTCAACGTATCGAATCGGCAGGTTTTTATTTCTACAACTGCACAAATCGAATTTAAGTTACTTGACATACAAGGGCTTATAAACCGAAAGCGTGACTCTGCTAAGGTAATAATTTCCGGTTTAAAGACAGGTTCCCAGACCATGTTTTTCAAGTACCATGGTTTTACATGCAAAGGTTCGCTGCATATAGTTGCACCTGAAAAACCTTACAATTAGGCAGATTTTGTGAACATTCTCATAAAAAGTCGGATTTAGGTTACAACTGATGCAATAAAGTGGAATCATAGACATTGTAATTTAATTCGCAAAATCTTTCGATTTGATGCAACATATAGCAGCATAGGCCTTTACAATGTAATCTTAGTATATCTACACAGCTTCAACGTATCAAATCGGCAGGTTTTTATTTCTACAACTGCACAAATCGAATTTAAGTTACTTGACATACAAGGGCTTATAAACCGAAAGCGTGACTCTGCTAAGGTAATAATTTCCGGTTTAAAGACAGGTTCCCAGACCATGTTTTTCAAGTACCATGGTTTTACATGCAAAGGTTCGCTGCATATAGTTGCACCTGAAAAACCTTACAATTAGGCAGATTTTGTAAACATTCTCATAAAAAGTAGGATTTAGGTTACAATTAATGCAATAAAGTGAAATCGTAGACATTGTAATTTAATTCGCAAAACCTCCCGATTTGATACAACATGAAGCAGCATAAGCCTTTACAATGTAATCTTAGTATATCTACACAGCTTCAACGTATCAAATCGGCAGGTTTTCATTTCTACAACTGCACAAATCGAATTTAAGTTACTTGACATACAAGGGCTTATAAACCGAAAGCGTGACTCTGCTAAGTTAATAATTTCCGGTTTAAAGACAGGTTCCCAGACCATGTTTTTCAAGTACCATGGTTTTACATGCAAAGTTTCGATGCATATAGTTGCACCTGAAAAACCTTACAATTAGGCAGATTTTGTGAACATTCTCATAAAAAGTCGGATTTAGGTTACAACTGATGCAATAAAGTGGAATCATAGACATTGTAATTTAATTCGCAAAATCTTTCGATTTGATGCAACATATAGCAGCATAGGCCTTTACAATGTAATCTTAGTATATCTACACAGCTTCAACGTATCAAATCGGCAGGTTTTTATTTCTACAACTGCACAAATCGAATTTAAGTTACTTGACATACAAGGGCTTATAAACCGAAAGCGTGACTCTGCTAAGGTAATAATTTCCGGTTTAAAGACAGGTTCCCAGACCATGTTTTTCAAGTACCATGGTTTTACATGCAAAGGTTCGCTGCATATAGTTGCACCTGAAAAACCTTACAATTAGGCAGATTTTGTGAACATTCTCATAAAAAGTCGGATTTAGGTTACAACTGATGCAATAAAGTGGAATCGTAGACATTGTAATTTAATTCGCAAAATCTTCCGATCTGATACAACATATAGCAGCATAGGCCTTTACAATGTAATCTTAGTATATCTACACAGCTTCAACGTATCAAATCGGCAGGTTTTCATTTCTACAACTGCACAAATCGAATTTAAGTTACTTGACATACAAGGGCTTATAAACCGAAAGCGTGACTCTGCTAAGTTAATAATTTCTGTTTTAAAGACAGGTTCCCAGACCATGTTTTTCAAGTACCATGGTTTTAAATGCAAAGGTTTGCTGCATATAGTTGCACCTGAAAAACCTTACAATTAGGCAGATTTTGTAAACATTCTCATAAAAAGTAGGATTTAGGTTACAATTAATGCAATAAAGTGAAATCGTAGACATTGTAATTTAATTCGCAAAACCTCCCGATTTGATACAACATGAAGCAGCATAAGCCTTTACAATGTAATCTTAGTATATCTACACAGCTTTAACGTATCAAATCGGCAGGTTTGCATTTCTACAACTGCACAAACCGAATTTAAGTTACTTGACATACAAGGGCTTATAAACCGAAAGCGTGACTCTGCTAAGTTAATAATTTCTGTCGTAAAGACAGGTTCCCAGACCATGTTTTTCAAGTACCATGGTTTTAAATGCAAAGGTTTGCTGCATATAGTTGCACCTGAAAAACCTTACAATTAGGCAGATTTTGTAAACATTCTCATAAAAAGTAGGATTTAGGTTACAATTAATGCAATAAAGTGAAATCGTAGACATTGTAATTTAATTCGCAAAACCTCCCGATTTGATACAACATGAAGCAGCATAAGCCTTTACAATGTAATCTTAGTATATCTACACAGCTTTAACGTATCAAATCGGCAGGTTTGCATTTCTACAACTGCACAAATCGAATCTAAGTTACTTGACATACAAGGGCTTATAAACCGAAAGCGTGACTCTGCTAAGTAAATAATTTCCAGTTTGAAGACAGGTTCCAAAACGATGTTTTTTAAGTACCATGGTTTTACATGCAAAGTTTCGCTGCATATAGTTGCACCTGAAAAACCTAACAATTAGGCAGATTTTGTGAACATTCTCATAAAAAGTCGGGTTTAGGTTACAACTGATGCAATAAAGTGAAATCGTAGACATTGTAATTTAATTCGCAAAATCTTCCGATTTGATACAACATATAGCAGCATAGGCCTTTACAATGTAATCTTAGTATATCTACACAGCTTCAACGTATCAAATCGGCAGGTTTTTATTTCTACAACTGCACAAATCGAATTTAAGTTACTTGACATACAAGGGCTTATAAACCGAAAGCGTGACTCTGCTAAGGTAATAATTTCCGGTTTAAAGACAGGTTCCCAGACCATGTTTTTCAAGTACCATGGTTTTACATGCAAAGGTTCGCTGCATATAGTTGCACCTGAAAAACCTTACAATTAGGCAGATTTTGTAAACATTCTCATAAAAAGTAGGATTTAGGTTACAATTAATGCAATAAAGTGGAATCGTAGACATTGTAATTTAATTCGCAAAACCTCCCGATTTGATACAACATATAGCAGCATAGGCCTTTACAATGTAATCTTAGTATATCTACACAGCTTTAACGTATCAAATCGGCAGGTTTGCATTTCTACAACTGCACAAATCGAATCTAAGTTACTTGACATACAAGGGCTTATAAACCGAAAGCGTGACTCTGCTAAGTAAATAATTTCCAGTTTGAAGACAGGTTCCAAAACGATGTTTTTTAAGTACCATGGTTTTACATGCAAAGTTTCGCTGCATATAGTTGCACCTGAAAAACCTTACAATTAGGCAGATTTTGTGAACATTCTCATAAAAAGTCGGATTTAGGTTACAACTGATGCAATAAAGTGGAATCGTAGACATTGTAATTTAATTCGCAAAATCTTCCGATTTGATACAACATATAGCAGCATAGGCCTTTACAATGTAATCTTAGTATATCTACACAGCTTCAACGTATCAAATCGGCAGGTTTTCATTTCTACAACTGCACAAATCGAATTTAAGTTACTTGACATACAAGGGCTTATAAACCGAAAGCGTGACTCTGCTTAGTTAATAATTTCCGTTTTAAAGACAGGTTCCCAGACCATGTTTTTCAAGTACCATGGTTTTACATGCAAAGGTTCGCTGCATATAGTTGCACCTGAAAAACCTTACAATTAGGCAGATTTTGTGAACATTCTCATAAAAAGTCGGATTTAGGTTACAACTGATGCAATAAAGTGGAATCATAGACATTGTAATTTAATTCGCAAAATCTTTCGATTTGATGCAACATATAGCAGCATAGGCCTTTACAATGTAATCTTAGTATATCTACACAGCTTCAACGTATCAAATCGGCAGGTTTTTATTTCTACAACTGCACAAATCGAATTTAAGTTACTTGACATACAAGGGCTTATAAACCGAAAGCGTGACTCTGCTAAGGTAATAATTTCCGGTTTAAAGACAGGGTTCCAGACCATGTTTTTCAAGTACCATGGTTTTACATGCAAAGGTTCGCTGCATATAGTTGCACCTGAAAAACCTTACAATTAGGCAGATTTTGTGAACATTCTCATAAAAAGTCGGATTTAGGTTACAACTGATGCAATAAAGTGGAATCGTAGACATTGTAATTTAATTCGCAAAATCTTCCGATCTGATACAACATATAGCAGCATAGGCCTTTACAATGTAATCTTAGTATATCTACACAGCTTCAACGTATCAAATCGGCAGGTTTTTATTTCTACAACTGCACAAATCGAATTTAAGTTACTTGACATACAAGGGCTTATAAACCGAAAGCGTGACTCTGCTAAGTTAATAATTTTCGGTTTAAAGACAGGTTCCCAGACCATGTTTTTCAAGTACCATGGTTTTACAAGCAAAGGTTCGCTGCATATAGTTGCACCTGAAAAACCTTACAATTAGGCAGATTTTGTAAACATTATCATAAAAAGTAGGATTTAGGTTACAATTATTGCAAAAAAGTGAAATCGTAGACATTGTAATTTAATTCGCAAAACCTTCCGATTTGATACAACATGAAGCAGCATAAGCCTTTACAATGTAATCTTAGTATATCTACACAGCTTTAACGTATCAAATCGGCAGGTTTGCATTTCTACAACTGCACAAATCGAATTTAAGTTACTTGACATACAAGGGCTTATAAACCAAAAGCGTGACTCTGCTAAGTTAATAATTTCCAGTTTAAAGACAGGTTTCAAAACTATGTTTTTTAAGTACCATGGTTTTACATGCAAAGTTTCGCTGCATATAGTTGCAACTGAAAAACCTTACAATCAGGCAGATTTTGTGAACATTCTCAAAAAAAGTCGGATTTAGGTTACAACTGATGCAATAAAGTGGAATCGTAGACATTGTAATTTAATTCGCAAAATCTTCCGATTTGATACAACATATAGCAGCATAGGCCTTTACAATGTAATCTTAGTATATCTACACAGCTTCAACGTATCAAATCGGCAGGTTTTCATTTCTACAACTGCACAAATCGAATTTAAGTTACTTGAAATACAAGGGCTTATAAACCGAAAGCGTGACTCTGCTAAGTTAATAATTTTCGGTTTAAAGACAGGTTCCAAAACCATGTTTTTTAAGTACCATGGTTTTACATGCAAAGTTTCGATGCATATAGTTGCGCCTGAAAAACCTTACAATTAGGCAGATTTTGTAAACATTCTTATAAAAAGTCGGATTTAGGTTACAACTGATGCAATACAGTGAAATCGTAGACATTGTAATTTAATTCGCAAAATCTTCCGATTTGATACAACATATAGCAGCATAGGCCTTTACAATGTAATCTTAGTATATCTACACAGCTTCAACGTATCAAATCGGCAGGTTTTCATTTCTACAACTGCACAAATCGAATTTAAGTTACTTGACATACAAGGGCTTATAAACCGAAAGCGTGACTCTGCTAAGGTAATAATTTCCGGTTTAAAGACAGGTTCCCAGACCATGTTTTTCAAGTACTATGGTTTTACATGCAAAGGTTCGCTGCATATAGTTGCACCTGAAAAACCTTACAATTAGGCAGATTTTGTAAACATTTTCATAAAAAGTAGGATTTAGGTTACAATTGATGCAATAAAGTGAAATCGTAGACATTGTAATTTAATTCGCAAAACCTCCCGATTTGATACAACATGAAGCAGCATAAGCCTTTACAATGTAATCTTAGTATATCTACACAGCTTTAACGTATCAAATCGGCAGGTTTGCATTTCTACAACTGCACAAATCGAATCTCAGTTACTTGACATACAAGGGCTTATAAACCGAAAGCGTGACTCTGCTAAGTAAATAATTTCCAGTTTAAAGACAGGTTTCAAAACCATGTTTTTTAAGTACCATAGTTTTACATGCAAAGTTTCGATGCATATAGTTGCACCTGAAAACCCTTACAATTAGGCAGATTTTGTGAACATTCTCATAAAAAGTCGGATTTAGGTTACAACTGATGCAATTAAGTGGAATCGTAGACATTGTAATTTAATTCGCAAAATCTTCCGATTTGATACAACATATAGCAGCATAGGCCTTTACAATGTAATCTTAGTATATCTACACAGCTTTACGTATCAAATCGGCAGGTTTTCATTTCTACAACTGCACAAATCGAATTTAAGTTACTTGACATACAAGGGCTTATAAACCGAAAGCGTGACACTGCTAAGTTAATAATTTCTGGTTTAAAGACAGGTTCCCAGACCATGTTTTTCAAGTACCATGGTTTTACATGCAAAGGTTCGCTGCATATAGTTGCACCTGAAAAACCTTACAATTAGGCAGATTTTGTAAACATTATCATAAAAAGTAGGATTTAGGTTACAATTATTGCAAAAAAGTGAAATCGTAGACATTGTAATTTAATTCGCAAAACCTCCCGATTTGATACAACATGAAGCAGCATAAGCCTTTACAATGTAATCTTAGTATATCTACACAGCTTTAACGTATTAAATCGGCAGGTTTGCATTTATACAACTGCACAAATCGAATCCAAGTTACTTGACATACAAGGGCTTATAAACCGAAAGCGTGACTCTGCTAAGTATATAATTTCCAGTTTAAAGACAGGTTCCAAAACGATGTTTTTTAAGTACCATGGTTTTACATGCAAAGTTTCGCTGCATATAGTTGCACCTGAAAAACCTTACAATTAGGCAGATTTTGTGAACATTCTCATAAAAAGTCGGATTTAGGTTACAACTGATGCAACAAAGTGGAATCGTAGACATTGTAATTTAATTCGCAAAATCTTCCGATTCGATACAACATAAAGCAGCATAGGCCTTTACAATGTAATCTTAGTATATCTACACAGCTTCAACGTATCAAATCGGCAGGTTTTCATTTCTACAACTGCACAAATCGAATTTAAGTTACTTGAAATACAAGGGCTTATAAACCGAAAGCGTGACTCTGCTAAGTTAATAATTTCCGGTTTAAAGACAGGTTCCAAAACCATGTTTTTTAAGTACCATGGTTTTACATGCAAAGTTTCGATGCATATAGTTGCGCCTGAAAAACCTTACAATTAGGCAGATTTTGTGAACATTCTTATAAAAAGTCGGATTTAGGTTACAACTGATGCAATAAAGTGAAATCGTAGACATTGTAATTTAATTCGCAAAATCTTCCGATTTGATACAACATATAGCAGCATAGGCCTTTACAATGTAATCTTAGTATATCTACACAGCTTCAACGTATCAAATCGGCAGGTTTTCATTTCTACAACTGCACAAATCGAATTTAAGTTACTTGACATACAAGGGCTAATAAACCGAAAGCGTGACTCTGCTAAGTTAATAATTTCCGGTTTAAAGACAGGTTCCCAGACCAGGTTTTTCAAGTACCATGGTTTTACATGCAAAGGTTTGCTGCATATAGTTGCACCTGCAAAACCTTACAACTAGGCCGATTTTGTGAACATTCTCATAAAAAGTAGGATTTAGGTTACAATTGATGCAATAAAGTGGAATCGTAGACATTGTAATTTAATTTGCAAAATCTTTCGATTTGATACAACATATAGCAGCATAGGCCTTTACAATGTAATCTTAGTATATCTACACAGCTTCAACGTATCAAATCAACAGGTTTTCATTTCTACAACTGCACAAATCGAATTTAAGTTACTTGACATACAAGGGCTTATAAACCGAAAGCGTGACTCTGCTAAGTTAATAATTTCTGGTTTAAAGACAGGTTTCAAAACCATGTTTTTTAAGTACCATGGTTTTACATGCAAAGTTTCGATGCATATAGTTGCACCTGAAAAACCTTACAATTAGGCAGATTTTGTGAACATTCTCATAAAAAGTCGGATTTAGGTTACAACTGATGCAATAAAGTGGAATCGTAGACATTGTAATTTTATTCGCAAAATCTTCCGATTTGATACAACATATAGCAGCATAGGCCTTTACAATTTAATCTTAGTATATCTACACAGCTTCAACGTATTAAATCGGCAGGTTTTCATTTCTACAACTGCACAAATCGAATCTAAGTTACTTGACATACAAGGGCTTATAAACCGAAAGCGTAACTCTGCTAAGTTAATAATTTCCGGTTTAAAGACAGGTTCCCAGACCATGTTTTTCAAGTACCATGGTTTTACATGCAAAGGTTCGCTGCATATAGTTGCACCTGAAAAACCTTACAATTAGGCAGATTTTGTGAACATTCTCATAAAAAGTAGGATTTAGGTTACAATTGATGCAATAAAGTGGAATCGTAGACATTGTAATTTAATTCGCAAAATCTTCCGATTCGATACAACATATAGCAGCATAGGCCTTTACAATGTAATCTTAGTATATCTACACAGCTTCAACGTATCAAATCGGCAGGTTTTTATTTCTACAACTGCACAAATCGAATTTAAGTTACTTGACATACAAGGGCTTATAAACCGAAAGCGTGACTCTGCTAAGTTAATAATTTTCGGTTTAAAGACAAGTTCCAAAACCATGTTTTTTAAGTACCATGGTTTTACATGCAAAGTTTCGCTGCATATAGTTGCACCTATAAAACCTTACAATTAGGCAGATTTTGTGAACATTCTCATAAAAAGTCGGATTTAGGTTACAACTGATGCAATAAAGTGGAATCGTAGACATTGTAATTTAATTCGCAAAATCTTTCGATTTGATACAACATATAGCAGCATAGGCCTTTACAATGTAATCTTAGTATATCTACACAGCTTCAACGTATCAAATCGGCAGGTTTTCATTTGTACAACTGCACAAATCGAATTTAAGTTACTTGACATACAAGGGCTTATAAACCGAAAGCGTGACTCTGCTAAGTTAATAATTTCCGGTTTAAAGACAGGTTCCAAAACCATGTTTTTTAAGTACCATGGTTTTACATGCAAAGTTTCGATGCATATAGTTGCGCCTGAAAAACCTTACAATTAGGCAGATTTTGTGAACATTCTTATAAAAAGTCGGATTTAGGTTACAACTGATGCAATAAAGTGAAATCGTAGACATTGTAATTTAATTCGCAAAATCTTCCGATTTGATACAACATATAGCAGCATAGGCCTTTACAATGTAATCTTAGTATATCTACACAGCTTCAACGTATCAAATCGGCAGGTTTTCATTTCTACAACTGCACAAATCGAATTTAAGTTACTTGACATACAAGGGCTAATAAACCGAAAGCGTGACTCTGCTAAGTTAATAATTTCCGGTTTAAAGACAGGTTCCCAGACCAGGTTTTTCAAGTACCATGGTTTTACATGCAAAGGTTTGCCGCATATATTTGCACCTGCAAAACCTTACAACTAGGCCGATTTTGTGAACATTCTCATAAAAAGTAGGATTTAGGTTACAATTGATGCAATAAAGTGGAATCGTAGACATTGTAATTTAATTCGCAAAATCTTTCGATTTGATACAACATATAGCAGCATAGGCCTTTACAATGTAATCTTAGTATATCTACACAGCTTCAACGTATCAAATCAACAGGTTTTCATTTCTACAACTGCACAAATCGAATTTAAGTTACTTGACATACAAGGGCTTATAAACCGAAAGCGTGACTCTGCTAAGTTAATAATTTCTGGTTTAAAGACAGGTTTCAAAACCATGTTTTTTAAGTACCATGGTTTTACATGCAAAGTTTCGATGCATATAGTTGCACCTGAAAAACCTTACAATTAGGCAGATTTTGTGAACATTCTCATAAAAAGTCGGATTTAGGTTACAACTGATGCAATAAAGTGGAATCGTAGACATTGTAATTTTATTCGCAAAATCTTCCGATTTGATACAACATATAGCAGCATAGGCCTTTACAATTTAATCTTAGTATATCTACACAGCTTCAACGTATTAAATCGGCAGGTTTTCATTTCTACAACTGCACAAATCGAATCTAAGTTACTTGACATACAAGGGCTTATAAACCGAAAGCGTAACTCTGCTAAGTTAATAATTTCCGGTTTAAAGACAGGTTCCCAGACCATGTTTTTCAAGTACCATGGTTTTACATGCAAAGGTTCGCTGCATATAGTTGCACCTGAAAAACCTTACAATTAGGCAGATTTTGTGAACATTCTCATAAAAAGTAGGATTTAGGTTACAATTGATGCAATAAAGTGGAATCGTAGACATTGTAATTTAATTCGCAAAATCTTCCGATTCGATACAACATATAGCAGCATAGGCCTTTACAATGTAATCTTAGTATATCTACACAGCTTCAACGTATCAAATCGGCAGGTTTTTATTTCTACAACTGCACAAATCGAATTTAAGTTACTTGACATACAAGGGCTTATAAACCGAAAGCGTGACTCTGCTAAGTTAATAATTTTCGGTTTAAAGACAAGTTCCAAAACCATGTTTTTTAAGTACCATGGTTTTACATGCAAAGTTTCGCTGCATATAGTTGCACCTATAAAACCTTACAATTAGGCAGATTTTGTGAACATTCTCATAAAAAGTCGGATTTAGGTTACAACTGATGCAATAAAGTGGAATCGTAGACATTGTAATTTAATTCGCAAAATCTTTCGATTTGATACAACATATAGCAGCATAGGCCTTTACAATGTAATCTTAGTATATCTACACAGCTTCAACGTATCAAATCGGCAGGTTTTCATTTGTACAACTGCACAAATCGAATTTAAGTTACTTGACATACAAGGGCTTATAAACCGAAAGCGTGACTCTGCTAAGTTAATAATTTCCGGTTTAAAGACAGGTTCCAAAACCATGTTTTTTAAGTACCATGGTTTTACATGCAAAGTTTCGATGCATATAGTTGCGCCTGAAAAACCTTACAATTAGGCAGATTTTGTGAACATTCTTATAAAAAGTCGGATTTAGGTTACAACTGATGCAATAAAGTGAAATCGTAGACATTGTAATTTAATTCGCAAAATCTTCCGATTTGATACAACATATAGCAGCATAGGCCTTTACAATGTAATCTTAGTATATCTACACAGCTTCAACGTATCAAATCGGCAGGTTTTCATTTCTACAACTGCACAAATCGAATTTAAGTTACTTGACATACAAGGGCTAATAAACCGAAAGCGTGACTCTGCTAAGTTAATAATTTCCGGTTTAAAGACAGGTTCCCAGACCAGGTTTTTCAAGTACCATGGTTTTACATGCAAAGGTTTGCCGCATATATTTGCACCTGCAAAACCTTACAACTAGGCCGATTTTGTGAACATTCTCATAAAAAGTAGGATTTAGGTTACAATTGATGCAATAAAGTGGAATCGTAGACATTGTAATTTAATTCGCAAAATCTTTCGATTTGATACAACATATAGCAGCATAGGCCTTTACAATGTAATCTTAGTATATCTACACAGCTTCAACGTATCAAATCAACAGGTTTTCATTTCTACAACTGCACAAATCGAATTTAAGTTACTTGACATACAAGGGCTTATAAACCGAAAGCGTGACTCTGCTAAGTTAATAATTTCTGGTTTAAAGACAGGTTTCAAAACCATGTTTTTTAAGTACCATGGTTTTACATGCAAAGTTTCGATGCATATAGTTGCACCTGAAAAACCTTACAATTAGGCAGATTTTGTGAACATTCTCATAAAAAGTCGGATTTAGGTTACAACTGATGCAATAAAGTGGAATCGTAGACATTGTAATTTTATTCGCAAAATCTTCCGATTTGATACAACATATAGCAGCATAGGCCTTTACAATTTAATCTTAGTATATCTACACAGCTTCAACGTATTAAATCGGCAGGTTTTCATTTCTACAACTGCACAAATCGAATCTAAGTTACTTGACATACAAGGGCTTATAAACCGAAAGCGTAACTCTGCTAAGTTAATAATTTCCGGTTTAAAGACAGGTTCCCAGACCATGTTTTTCAAGTACCATGGTTTTACATGCAAAGGTTCGCTGCATATAGTTGCACCTGAAAAACCTTACAATTAGGCAGATTTTGTGAACATTCTCATAAAAAGTAGGATTTAGGTTACAATTGATGCAATAAAGTGGAATCGTAGACATTGTAATTTAATTCGCAAAATCTTCCGATTCGATACAACATATAGCAGCATAGGCCTTTACAATGTAATCTTAGTATATCTACACAGCTTCAACGTATCAAATCGGCAGGTTTTTATTTCTACAACTGCACAAATCGAATTTAAGTTACTTGACATACAAGGGCTTATAAACCGAAAGCGTGACTCTGCTAAGTTAATAATTTTTGGTTTAAAGACAAGTTCCAAAACCATGTTTTTTAAGTACCATGGTTTTACATGCAAAGTTTCGCTGCATATAGTTGCACCTATAAAACCTTACAATTAGGCAGATTTTGTGAACATTCTCATAAAAAGTCGGATTTAGGTTACAACTGATGCAATAAAGTGGAATCGTAGACATTGTAATTTAATTCGCAAAATCTTTCGATTTGATACAACATATAGCAGCATAGGCCTTTACAATGTAATCTTAGTATATCTACACAGCTTCAACGTATCAAATCGGCAGGTTTTCATTTCTACAACTGCACAAATCGAATTTAAGTTACTTGACATACAAGGGCTTATAAACCGAAAGCGTGACTCTGCTCGGTTAATAATTTCCGGTTTAAAGACAGGTTCCAAAACCATGTTTTTTAAGTACCATGGTTTTACATGCAAAGTTTCGATGCATATAGTTGCACCTGAAAAACCTTACAATTAGGCAGATTTTGTGAACATTCTCATAAAAAGTCGGATTTAGGTTACAACTGATGCAATAAAGTGGAATCGTAGACATTGTAATTTAATTCGCAAAATCTTCCGATTTGATGCAACATATAGCAGCATAGGCCTTTACAATGTAATCTTAGTATATCTACACAGCTTCAACGTATCAAATCGGCAGGTTTTTATTTCTACAACTGCACAAATCGAATTTAAGTTACTTGACATACAAGGGCTTATAAACCGAAAGCGTGACTCTGCTAAGGTAATAATTTCCGGTTTAAAGGCAGGTTCCCAGACCATGTTTTTCAAGTACCATGGTTTTACATGCAAAGGTTGGCTGCATATAGTTGCACCTGAAAAACCTTACAATTAGGCAGATTTTGTGAACATTCTCATAAAAAGTCGGATTTAGGTTACAACTGATGCAATAAAGTGGAATCGTAGACATTGTAATTTAATTCGCAAAATCTTCCGATTTGATACAACATATAGCAGCATAGGCCTTTACAATGTAATCTTAGTATATCTACACAGCTTCAACGTATCAAATCGGCAGGTTTTCATTTCTACAACTGCACAAATCGAATTTAAGTTACTTGACATACAAGGGCTTATAAAACGAAAGCGTGACTCTGCTAAGTTAATAATTTCCGGTTTAAAGACAGGTTCCCAGACCATGTTTTTCAAGTACCATGGTTTTACATGCAAAGGTTCGCTGCATATAGTTGCACCTGAAAAACCTTACAATTAGGCAGATTTTGTGAACATTCTCATAAAAAGTAGGATTTAGGTTACAATTGATGCAATAAAGTGGAATCGTAGACATTGTAATTTAATTCGCAAAATCTTCCGATTTAATACAACATATAGCAGCATAGGCCTTTACAATGTAATCTTAGTATATCTACACAGCATTAACGTATTAAATCGGCAGGTTTTCATTTCTACAACTGCACAAATCGAATTTAAGTTACTTGACATACAAGGGCTTATAAACCGAAAGCGTGACTCTGCTAAGTTAATAATTTCCAGTTTAAAGACAGGTTCCAAAACCATGTTTTTTAAGTACCATGGTTTTACATGCAAAGTTTCGCTGCATATAGTTGCACCTGAAAAACCTTACAATTAGGCAGATTTTGTGAACATTCTCATAAAAAGTCGGATTTAGGTTACAACTGATGCAATAAAGTGGAATCGTAGACATTGTAATTTAATTCGCAAAATCTTCCGATTTGATACAACATATAGCAGCATAGGCCTTTACAATGTAATCTTAGTATATCTACACAGCTTCAACGTATCAAATCGGCAGGTTTTCATTTCTACAACTGCACAAATCGAATTTAAGTTACTTGACATACCAGGGCTTATAAACCGAAAGCGTGACTCTGCTAAGTTAATAATTTCCGGTTTAAAGACAGGTTCCCAGACCATGTTTTTCAAGTACCATGGTTTTACATGCAAAGGTTCGCTGCATATAGTTGCACCTGAAAAACCTTACAATTAGGCAGATTTTGTGAACATTCTCATAAAAAGTAGGATTTAGGTTACAATTGATGCAATAAAGTGGAATCGTAGACATTGTAATTTAATTCGCAAAATCTTCCGATTTGATACAACATATAGCAGCATAGGCCTTTACAATGTAATCTTAGTATATCTACACAGCTTCAACGTATCAAATCGGCAGGTTTTTATTTCTACAACTGCACAAATCGAATTTAAGTTACTTGACATACAAGGGCTTATAAACCGAAAGCGTGACTCTGCTAAGTTAATAATTTCCGGTTTAAAGACAGGTTCCCAGACCATGTTTTTCAAGTACCATGGTTTTACATGCAAAGTTTCGCTGCATATAGTTGCACCTGAAAAACCTTACAATTAGGCAGATTTTGTGAACATTCTCATAAAAAGTAGGATTTAGGTTACAATTGATGCAATAAAGTGGAATCGTAGACATTGTAATTTAATTCGCAAAATCTTCCGATTTGATACAACATATAGCAGCATAGGCCTTTACAATGTAATCTTAGTATATCTACACAGCTTCAACGTATCAAATCGGCAGGTTTTCATTTCTACAACTGCACAAATCGAATTTAAGTTACTTGACATACAAGGGCTTATAAACCGAAAGCGTGACTCTGCTAAGTTAATAATTTCCAGTTTAAAGACAGGTTCCAAAACCATGTTTTTTAAGTACCATGGTTTTACATGCAAAGTTTCGCTGCATATAGTTGCACCTGAGAAACCTTACAATTAGGCAGATTTTGTGAACATTCTCATAAAAAGTCGGATTCAGGTTACAACTGATGCAATAAAGTGGAATCGTAGACATTGTAATTTAATTCGCAAAATCTTCCGATTTGATACAACATATAGCAGCATAGGCCTTTACAATGTAATCTTAGTATATCTACACAGCTTCAACGTATCAAATCGGCAGGTTTTCATTTCTACAACTGCACAAATCGAATTTAAGTTACTTGACATACAAGGGCTTATAAACCGAAAGCGTGACTCTGCTAAAATAATAATTTCCGGTTTAAAGACAGGTTCCCAGACCATGTTTTTCAAGTACCATGGTTTTACATGCAAAGGTTCGCTGCATATAGTTGCACCTGAAAAACCTTACAATTAGGCAGATTTTGTGAACATTCTCATAAAAAGTAATATTCAGGTTACAATTGATGCAATAAAGTGGAATCGTAGACATTGTAATTTAATTCGCAAAATCTTCCGATTTGATACAACCTATAGCAGCATAGGCCTTTACAATGTAATCTTAGTATATCTACACAGCTTCAACGTATCAAATCGGCAGGTTTTCATTTCTACAACTGCACAAATCAAATTTAAGTTACTTGACATACACGGGCTTATAAACCGAAAGCGTGACTCTGCTAAGTTAATAATTTCCATTTTAAAGACAGGTTCCAAAACCATGTTTTTTAAGTACCATGGTTTTACATGCAAAGTTTCGATGCATATAGTTGCACCTGAAAAACCTTACAATTAGGCAGATTTTGTGAACATTCTCATAAAAAGTCGGATTTAGGTTACAACAGATGCACTAAAGTGGAATCGTAGACATTGTAATTTAATTCGCAAAATCTTCCGATTTGATACAACATATAGCAGCATAGGCTTTTACAATGTAATCTTAGTATATCTACACAGCTTCAACGTATCAAATCGGCAGGTTTTCATTTCTACAACTGCACAAATCGAATTTAAGTTACTTGACATACAAGGGCTTATAAACCGAAAGCGTGACTCTGCTAAGTTAATAATTTTCGGTTTAAAGACAGGTTCCCAGACCATGTTTTTCAAGTACCATGGTTTTACAAGCAAAGGTTCGCTGCATATAGTTGCACCTGAAAAACCTTACAATTAGGCAGATTTTGTAAACATTATCATAAAAAGTAGGATTTAGGTTACAATTATTGCAAAAAAGTGAAATCGTAGACATTGTAATTTAATTCGCAAAACCTTCCGATTTGATACAACATGAAGCAGCATAAGCCTTTACAATGTAATCTTAGTATATCTACACAGCTTTAACGTATTAAATCGGCAGGTTTGCATTTCTACAACTGCACAAATCGAATCCAAGTTACTTGACATACAAGGGCTTATAAACCGAAAGCGTGACTCTGCTAAGTAAATAATTTCCAGTTTAAAGACAGGTTCCATAACGATGTTTTTTAATTACCATGGTTTTACATGCAAAGTTTCGCTGCATATAGTTGCACCTGAAAAACCTTACAATTAGGCAGATTTTGTGAACATTCTCATAAAAAGTCGGATTTAGGTTACAACTGATGCAATAAAGTGGAATCGTAGACATTGTAATTTAATTCGCAAAATCTTCCGATTTGATACAACATATAGCAGCATAGGCCTTTACAATGTAATCTTAGTATATCTACACAGCTTCAACGTATCAAATCGGCAGGTTTTCATTTCTACAACTGCACAAATCGAATTTAAGTTACTTGACATACAAGGGCTTATAAACCGAAAGCGTGACTCTGCTTAGTTAATAATTTCCGTTTTAAAGACAGGTTCCCAGACCATGTTTTTCAAGTACCATGGTTTTACATGCAAAGGTTCGCTGCATATAGTTGCACCTGAAAAACCTTACAATTAGGCAGATTTTGTAAACATTCTTATAAAAAGTCGGATTTAGGTTACAACTGATGCAATAAAGTGAAATCGTAGACATTGTAATTTAATTCGCAAAATCTTCCGATTTGATACAACATATAGCAGCATAGGCCTTTACAATGTAATCTTAGTATATCTACACAGCTTCAACGTATCAAATCGGCAGGTTTTCATTTCTACAACTGCACAAATCGAATTTAAGTTACTTGACATACCAGGGCTTATAAACCGAAAGCGTGACTCTGCTAAGTTAATAATTTCCGGTTTAAAGACAGGTTCCCAGACCATGTTTTTCAAGTACCATGGTTTTACATGCAAAGGTTTGCTGCATATAGTTGCACCTGAAAAACCTTACAACTAGGCAGATTTTGTGAACATTCTCATAAAAAGTAGGATTAAGGTTACAATTGATGCAATAAAGTGGAATCGTAGACATTGTAATTTAATTCGCAAAATCTTTCGATTTGATACAACATATAGCAGCATAGGCCTTTACAATGTAATCTTAGTATATCTACACAGCTTCAACGTATCAAATCGGCAGGTTTTTATTTCTACAACTGCACAAATCGAATTTAAGTTACTCGACATACAAGGGCTTATAAACCAAAAGCGTGACTCTGCTAAGTTAATAATTTCCGGTTTAAAGACAGGTTTCAAAACTATGTTTTTTAAGTACCATGGTTTTACATGCAAAGTTTCGCTGCATATAGTTGCACCTGAAAAACCTTACAATTAGGCAGATTTTGTAAACATTCTCATAAAAAGTCGGATTTAGGTTACAACTGATGCAATAAAGTGGAATCGTAGACATTGTAATTTAATTCGCAAAATCTTCCGATTTGATACAACATATAGCAGCATAGGCCTTTACAATGTAATCTTAGTATATCTACACAGCTTCAACGTATCAAATCGGCAGGTTTTCATTTCTACAACTGCACAAATCGAATTTAAGTTACTTGACATACAAGGGCTTATAAACCGAAAGCGTGACTCTGCTAAGTTAATAATTTCTGGTTTAAAGACAGGTTTCAAAACCATGTTTTTCAAGTACCATGGTTTTACATGCAAAGTTTCGATGCATATAGTTGCACCTGAAAAACCTTACAATTAGGCAGATTTTGTGAACATTCTCATAAAAAGTCGGATTTAGGTTACAATTGATGCAATAAAGTGAAATCGTAGACATTGTAATTTAATTCGCAAAACCTCCCGATTTGATACAACATGAAGCAGCATAAGCCATTACAATGTAATCTTAGTATATCTACACAGCTTTAACGTATTAAATCGGCAGGTTTGCATTTCTACAACTGCACAAATCGAATCTAAGTTACTTGACATACAAGGGCTTATAAACCGAAAGCGTGACTCTGCTAAGTAAATAATTTCAAGTTTGAAGACAGGTTCCAAAACGATGTTTTTTAGTACCATAATTTTACATGCAAAGTTTCGCTGCATATAGTTGCACCTGAAAAACCTTACAATTAGGCAGATTTTGTGAACATTCTCATAAAAAGTCGGGTTTAGGTTACAACTGATGCAATAAAGTGAAATCGTAGACATTGTAATTTAATTCGCAAAATCTTCCGATTTGATACAACATATAGCAGCATAGGCCTTTACAATGTAATCTTAGTATATCTACACAGCTTCAACGTATCAAATCGGCAGGTTTTCATTTCTACAACTGCACAAATCGAATTTAAGTTACTTGACATACAAGGGCTTATAAACCGAAAGCGTGACTCTGCTAAGTTAATAATTTCCGGTTTAAAGACAGGTTCCCAGACCATGTTTTTCAAGTACCATGGTTTTACATGCAAAGTTTCGATGCATATAGTTGCACCTGAAAAACCTTACAATTAGGCAGATTTTGTGAACATTCTCATAAAAAGTCGGATTTAGGTTACAACTGATGCAATAAAGTGGAATCATAGACATTGTAATTTAATTCGCAAAATCTTTCGATTTGATGCAACATATAGCAGCATAGGCCTTTACAATGTAATCTTAGTATATCTACACAGCTTCAACGTATCAAATCGGCAGGTTTTTATTTCTACAACTGCACAAATCGAATTTAAGTTACTTGACATACAAGGGCTTATAAACCGAAAGCGTGACTCTGCTAAGGTAATAATTTCCGGTTTAAAGACAGGTTCCCAGACCATGTTTTTCAAGTACCATGGTTTTACATGCAAAGGTTTGCTGCATATAGTTGCACCTGAAAAACCTTACAACTAGGCAGATTTTGTGAACATTCTCATAAAAAGTAGGATTTAGGTTACAATTGATGCAATAAAGTGGAATCGTAGACATTGTAATTTAATTCGCAAAATCTTTCGATTTGATACAACATATAGCAGCATAGGCCTTTACAATGTAATCTTAGTATATCTACACAGCTTCAACGTATCAAATCGGCAGGTTTTTATTTCTACAACTGCACAAATCGAATTTAAGTTACTTGACATACAAGGGCTTATAAACCAAAAGCGTGACTCTGCTAAGTTAATAATTTCCGGTTTAAAGACAGGTTTCAAAACTATGTTTTTTAAGTACCATGGTTTTACATGCAAAGTTTCGCTGCATATAGTTGCACCTGAAAAACCTTACAATTAGGCAGATTTTGTGAACATTCTCATAAAAAGTCGGATTTAGGTTACAATTGATGCAATAAAGTGGAATCGTAGACATTGTAATTTAATTCGCAAAATCTTTCGATTTGATACAACATATAGCAGCATAGGCCTTTACAATGTAATCTTAGTATATCTACACAGCTTCAACGTATCAAATCGGCAGGTTTTTATTTCTACAACTGCACAAATCGAATTTAAGTTACTCGACATACAAGGGCTTATAAACCAAAAGCGTGACTCTGCTAAGTTAATAATTTCCGGTTTGAAGACAGGTTTCAAAACTATGTTTTTTAAGTACCATGGTTTTACATGCAAAGTTTCGCTGCATATAGTTGCACCTGAAAAACCTTACAATTAGGCAGATTTTGTAAACATTCTCATAAAAAGTCGGATTTAGGTTACAACTGATGCAATAAAGTGGAATCGTAGACATTGTAATTTAATTCGCAAAATCTTCCGATTTGATACAACATATAGCAGCATAGGCCTTTACAATGTAATCTTAGTATATCTACACAGCTTCAACGTATCAAATCGGCAGGTTTTCATTTCAACAACTGCACAAATCGAATTTAAGTTACTTGACATACAAGGGCTTATAAACCGAAAGCGTGACTCTGCTAAGTTAATAATTTCTGGTTTAAAGACAGGTTTCAAAACCATGTTTTTTAAGTACCATGGTTTTACATGCAAAGTTTCGATGCATATAGTTGCACCTGAAAAACCTTACAATTAGGCAGATTTTGTGAACATTCTCATAAAAAGTCGGATTTAGGTTACAATTGATGCAATAAAGTGAAATCGTAGACATTGTAATTTAATTCGCAAAACCTCCCGATTTGATACAACATGAAGCAGCATAAGCCATTACAATGTAATCTTAGTATATCTACACAGCTTTAACGTATTAAATCGGCAGGTTTGCATTTCTACAACTGCACAAATCGAATCTAAGTTACTTGACATACAAGGGCTTATAAACCGAAAGCGTGACTCTGCTAAGTAAATAATTTCCAGTTTGAAGACAGGTTCCAAAACGATGTTTTTTAGTACCATAATTTTACATGCATAGTTTCGCTGCATATAGTTGCACCTGAAAAACCTTACAATTAGGCAGATTTTGTGAACATTCTCATAAAAAGTCGGGTTTAGGTTACAACTGATGCAATAAAGTGAAATCGTAGACATTGTAATTTAATTCGCAAAATCTTCCGATTTGATACAACATATAGCAGCATAGGCCTTTACAATGTAATCTTAGTATATCTACACAGCTTCAACGTATCAAATCGGCAGGTTTTCATTTCTACAACTGCACAAATCGAATTTAAGTTACTTGACATACAAGGGCTTATAAACCGAAAGCGTGACTCTGCTAAGTTAATAATTTCCGGTTTAAAGACAGGTTCCCAGACCATGTTTTTCAAGTACCATGGTTTTACATGCAAAGTTTCGATGCATATAGTTGCACCTGAAAAACCTTACAATTAGGCAGATTTTGTGAACATTCTCATAAAAAGTCGGATTTAGGTTACAACTGATGCAATAAAGTGAAATCATAGACATTGTAATTTAATTCGCAAAATCTTTCGATTTGATGCAACATATAGCAGCATAGGACTTTACAATGTAATCTTAGTATATCTACACAGCTTCAACGTATCAAATCGGCAGGTTTTTATTTCTACAACTGCACAAATCGAATTTAAGTTACTTGACATACAAGGGCTTATAAACCGAAAGCGTGACTCTGCTAAGGTAATAATTTCCGGTTTAAAGACAGGTTCCCAGACCATGTTTTTCAAGTACCATGGTTTTACATGCAAAGGTTCGCTGCATATAGTTGCACCTGAAAAACCTTACAATTAGGCAGATTTTGTGAACATTCTCATAAAAAGTCGGATTTAGGTTACAACTGATGCAATAAAGTGGAATCGTAGACATTGTAATTTAATTCGCAAAATCTTCCGATCTGATACAACATATAGCAGCATAGGCCTTTACAATGTAATCTTAGTATATCTACACAGCTTCAACGTATCAAATCGGCAGGTTTTCATTTCTACAACTGCACAAATCGAATTTAAGTTACATGACATACAAGGGCTTATAAACCGAAAGCGTGACTCTGCTAAGTTAATAATTTCTGTTTTAAAGACAGGTTCCCAGACCATGTTTTTTAAGTACCATGGTTTTACATGCAAAGTTTCGCTGCATATAGTTGCACCTGAAAAACCTTACAATTAGGCAGATTTTGTGAACATTCTCATAAAAAGTCGGATTTAGGTTACAATTGATGCAATAAAGTGGAATCGTAGACATTGTAATTTAATTCGCAAAATCTTTCGATTTGATAAAACATATAGCAGCATAGGCCTTTACAATGTAATCTTAGTATATCTACACAGCTTTAACGTATCAAATCGGCAGGTTTGCATTTCTACAACTGCACAAATCGAATTTAAGTTACTTGACATACAAGGGCTTATAAACCGAAAGCGTGACTCTGCTAAGTTAATAATTTCTGTTTTAAAGACAGGTTCCCAGACCATGTTTTTCAAGTACCATGGTTTTAAATGCAAAGGTTTGCTGCATATAGTTGCACCTGAAAAACCTTACAATTAGGCAGATTTTGTAAACATTCTCATAAAAAGTAGGATTTAGGTTACAATTAATGCAATAAAGTGAAATCGTAGACATTGTAATTTAATTCGCAAAACCTCCCGATTTGATACAACATGAAGCAGCATAAGCCTTTACAATGTAATCTTAGTATATCTACACAGCTTTAACGTATCAAATCGGCAGGTTTGCATTTCTACAACTGCACAAATCGAATCTAAGTTACTTGACATACAAGAGCTTATAAACCGAAAGCGTGACTCTGCTAAGTAAATAATTTCCAGTTTGAAGACAGGTTCCAAAACGATGTTTTTTAAGTACCATGGTTTTACATGCAAAGTTTCGCTGCATATAGTTGCACCTGAAAAACCTAACAATTAGGCAGATTTTGTGAACATTCTCATAAAAAGTCGGGTTTAGGTTACAACTGATGCAATAAAGTGAAATCGTAGACATTGTAATTTAATTCGCAAAATCTTCCGATTTGATACAACATATAGCAGCATAGGCCTTTACAATGTAATCTTAGTATATCTACACAGCTTCAACGTATCAAATCGGCAGGTTTTTATTTCTACAACTGCACAAATCGAATTTAAGTTACTTGACATACAAGGGCTTATAAACCGAAAGCGTGACTCTGCTAAGTTAATAATTTCCGGTTTAAAGACAGGTTCCCAGACCATGTTTTTCAAGTACCATGGTTTTACATGCAAAGTTTCGATGCATATAGTTGCACCTGAAAAACCTTACAATTAGGCAGATTTTGTGAACATTCTCATAAAAAGTCGGATTTAGGTTACAACTGATGCAATAAAGTGGAATCATAGACATTGTAATTTAATTCGCAAAATCTTTCGATTTGATGCAACATATAGCAGCATAGGCCTTTACAATGTAATCTTAGTATATCTACACAGCTTCAACGTATCAAATCGGCAGGTTTTTATTTCTACAACTGCACAAATCGAATTTAAGTTACTTGACATACAAGGGCTTATAAACCGAAAGCGTGACTCTGCTAAGGTAATAATTTCCGGTTTAAAGACAGGTTCCCAGACCATGTTTTTCAAGTACCATGGTTTTACATGCAAAGGTTCGCTGCATATAGTTGCACCTGAAAAACCTTACAATTAGGCAGATTTTGTGAACATCCTCATAAAAAGTCGGATTTAGGTTACAACTGATGCAATAAAGTGGAATCGTAGACATTGTAATTTAATTCGCAAAATCTTCCGATCTGATACAACATATAGCAGCATAGGCCTTTACAATGTAATCTTAGTATATCTACACAGCTTCAACGTATCAAATCGGCAGGTTTTTATTTCTACAACTGCACAAATCGAATTTAAGTTACTTGACATACAAGGGCTTATAAACCGAAAGCGTGACTCTGCTAAGGTAATAATTTCCGGTTTAAAGACAGGTTCCCAGACCATGTTTTTCAAGTACCATGGTTTTACATGCAAAGGTTCGCTGCATATAGTTGCACCTGAAAAACCTTACAATTAGGCAGATTTTGTAAACATTCTCATAAAAAGTAGGATTTAGGTTACAATTAATGCAATAAAGTGAAATCGTAGACATTGTAATTTAATTCGCAAAACCTCCCGATTTGATACAACATGAAGCAGCATAAGCCTTTACAATGTAATCTTAGTATATCTACACAGCTTTAACGTATCAAATCGGCAGGTTTGCATTTCTACAACTGCACAAATCGAATTTAAGTTACTTGACATACAAGGGCTTATAAACCGAAAGCGTGACTCTGCTAAGTTAATAATTTCTGTTTTAAAGACAGGTTCCCAGACCATGTTTTTCAAGTACCATGGTTTTAAATGCAAAGGTTTGCTGCATATAGTTGCACCTGAAAAACCTTACAATTAGGCAGATTTTGTAAACATTCTCATAAAAAGTAGGATTTAGGTTACAATTAATGCAATAAAGTGAAATCGTAGACATTGTAATTTAATTCGCAAAACCTCCCGATTTGATACAACATGAAGCAGCATAAGCCTTTACAATGTAATCTTAGTATATCTACACAGCTTCAACGTATCAAATCGGCAGGTTTTCATTTCTACAACTGCACAAATCGAATTTAAGTTACTTGACATACAAGGGCTTATAAACCGAAAGCGTGACTCTGCTAAGTTAATAATTTCCGGTTTAAAGACAGGTTCCCAGACCATGTTTTTCAAGTACCATGGTTTTACATGCAAAGTTTCGATGCATATAGTTGCACCTGAAAAACCTTACAATTAGGCAGATTTTGTGAACATTCTCATAAAAAGTCGGATTTAGGTTACAACTGATGCAATAAAGTGGAATCATAGACATTGTAATTTAATTCGCAAAATCTTTCGATTTGATGCAACATATAGAAGCATAGGCCTTTACAATGTAATCTTAGTATATCTACACAGCTTCAACGTATCAAATCGGCAGGTTTTTATTTCTACAACTGCACAAATCGAATTTAGGTTACTTGACATACAAGGGCTTATAAACCGAAAGCGTGACTCTGCTAATGTAATAATTTCCGGTTTAAAGACAGGTTCCCAGACCATGTTTTTCAAGTACCATGGTTTTACATGCAAAGGTTCGCTGCATATAGTTGCACCTGAAAAACCTTACAATTAGGCAGATTTTGTAAACATTCTCATAAAAAGTAGGATTTAGGTTACAATTAATGCAATAAAGTGAAATCGTAGACATTGTAATTTAATTCGCAAAACCTCCCGATTTGATACAACATGAAGCAGCATAGGCCTTTACAATGTAATCTTAGTATATCTACACAGCTTCAACGTATCAAATCGGCAGGTTTGCATTTCTACAACTGCACAAATCGAATTTAAGTTACTTGACATACAAGGGCTTATAAACCGAAAGCGTGACTCTGCTAAGTTAATAATTTCCGGTTTAAAGACAGGTTCCCAGACCATGTTTTTCAAGTACCATGGTTTTACATGCAAAGTTTCGATGCATATAGTTGCACCTGAAAAACCTTACAATTAGGCAGATTTTGTGAACATTCTCATAAAAAGTCGGATTTAGGTTACAACTGATGCAATAAAGTGGAATCATAGACATTGTAATTTAATTCGCAAAATCTTTCGATTTGATGCAACATATAGCAGCATAGGCCTTTACAATGTAATCTTAGTATATCTACACAGCTTCAACGTATCAAATCGGCAGGTTTTTATTTCTACAACTGCACAAATCGAATTTAAGTTACTTGACATACAAGGGCTTATAAACCGAAAGCGTGACTCTGCTAAGGTAATAATTTCCGGTTTAAAGACAGGTTCCCAGACCATGTTTTTCAAGTACCATGGTTTTACATGCAAAGGTTCGATGCATATAGTTGCACCTGAAAAACCTTACAATTAGGCAGATTTTGTGAACATTCTCATAAAAAGTCGGATTTAGGTTACAACTGATGCAATAAAGTGGAATCATAGACATTGTAATTAAATTCGCAAAATCTTTCGATTTGATGCAACATATAGCAGCATAGGCCTTTACAATGTAATCTTAGTATATCTACACAGCTTCAACGTATCAAATCGGCAGGTTTTTATTTCTACAACTGCACAAATCGAATTTAAGTTACTTGACATACAAGGGCTTATAAACCGAAAGCGTGACTCTGCTAAGGTAATAATTTCCGGTTTAAAGACAGGTTCCCAGACTATGTTTTTCAAGTACCATGGTTTTACATGCAAAGGTTCGCTGCATATAGTTGCACCTGAAAAACCTTACAATTAGGCAGATTTTGTGAACATTCTCATAAAAAGTCGGATTTAGGTTACAACTGATGCAATAAAGTGGAATCGTAGACATTGTAATTTAATTCGCAAAATCTTCCGATCTGATACAACATATAGCAGCATAGGCCTTTACAATGTAATCTTAGTATATCTACACAGCTTCAACGTATCAAATCGGCAGGTTTTTATTTCTACAACTGCACAAATCGAATTTAAGTTACTTGACATACAAGGGCTTATAAACCGAAAGCGTGACTCTGCTAAGGTAATAATTTCCGGTTTAAAGACAGGTTCCCAGACCATGTTTTTCAAGTACCATGGTTTTACATGCAAAGGTTCGCTGCATATAGTTGCACCTGAAAAACCTTACAATTAGGCAGATTTTGTAAACATTCTCATAAAAAGTAGGATTTAGGTTACAATTAATGCAATAAAGTGAAATCGTAGACATTGTAATTTAATTCGCAAAACCTCCCGATTTGATACAACATGAAGCAGCATAAGCCTTTACAATGTAATCTTAGTATATCTACACAGCTTTAACGTATCAAATCGGCAGGTTTGCATTTCTACAACTGCACAAATCGAATTTAAGTTACTTGACATACAAGGGCTTATAAACCGAAAGCGTGACTCTGCTAAGTTAATAATTTCTGTTTTAAAGACAGGTTCCCAGACCATGTTTTTCAAGTACCATGGTTTTAAATGCAAAGGTTTGCTGCATATAGTTGCACCTGAAAAACCTTACAATTAGGCAGATTTTGTAAACATTCTCATAAAAAGTAGGATTTAGGTTACAATTAATGCAATAAAGTGAAATCGTAGACATTGTAATTTAATTCGCAAAACCTCCCGATTTGATACAACATGAAGCAGCATAAGCCTTTACAATGTAATCTTAGTATATCTACACAGCTTCAACGTATCAAATCGGCAGGTTTTCATTTCTACAACTGCACAAATCGAATTTAAGTTACTTGACATACAAGGGCTTATAAACCGAAAGCGTGACTCTGCTAAGTTAATAATTTCCGGTTTAAAGACAGGTTCCCAGACCATGTTTTTCAAGTACCATGGTTTTACATGCAAAGTTTCGATGCATATAGTTGCACCTGAAAAACCTTACAATTAGGCAGATTTTGTGAACATTCTCATAAAAAGTCGGATTTAGGTTACAACTGATGCAATAAAGTGGAATCATAGACATTGTAATTTAATTCGCAAAATCTTTCGATTTGATGCAACATATAGAAGCATAGGCCTTTACAATGTAATCTTAGTATATCTACACAGCTTCAACGTATCAAATCGGCAGGTTTTTATTTCTACAACTGCACAAATCGAATTTAGGTTACTTGACATACAAGGGCTTATAAACCGAAAGCGTGACTCTGCTAATGTAATAATTTCCGGTTTAAAGACAGGTTCCCAGACCATGTTTTTCAAGTACCATGGTTTTACATGCAAAGGTTCGCTGCATATAGTTGCACCTGAAAAACCTTACAATTAGGCAGATTTTGTAAACATTCTCATAAAAAGTAGGATTTAGGTTACAATTAATGCAATAAAGTGAAATCGTAGACATTGTAATTTAATTCGCAAAACCTCCCGATTTGATACAACATGAAGCAGCATAGGCCTTTACAATGTAATCTTAGTATATCTACACAGCTTCAACGTATCAAATCGGCAGGTTTGCATTTCTACAACTGCACAAATCGAATTTAAGTTACTTGACATACAAGGGCTTATAAACCGAAAGCGTGACTCTGCTAAGTTAATAATTTCCGGTTTAAAGACAGGTTCCCAGACCATGTTTTTCAAGTACCATGGTTTTACATGCAAAGTTTCGATGCATATAGTTGCACCTGAAAAACCTTACAATTAGGCAGATTTTGTGAACATTCTCATAAAAAGTCGGATTTAGGTTACAACTGATGCAATAAAGTGGAATCATAGACATTGTAATTTAATTCGCAAAATCTTTCGATTTGATGCAACATATAGCAGCATAGGCCTTTACAATGTAATCTTAGTATATCTACACAGCTTCAACGTATCAAATCGGCAGGTTTTTATTTCTACAACTGCACAAATCGAATTTAAGTTACTTGACATACAAGGGCTTATAAACCGAAAGCGTGACTCTGCTAAGGTAATAATTTCCGGTTTAAAGACAGGTTCCCAGACCATGTTTTTCAAGTACCATGGTTTTACATGCAAAGGTTCGATGCATATAGTTGCACCTGAAAAACCTTACAATTAGGCAGATTTTGTGAACATTCTCATAAAAAGTCGGATTTAGGTTACAACTGATGCAATAAAGTGGAATCATAGACATTGTAATTAAATTCGCAAAATCTTTCGATTTGATGCAACATATAGCAGCATAGGCCTTTACAATGTAATCTTAGTATATCTACACAGCTTCAACGTATCAAATCGGCAGGTTTTTATTTCTACAACTGCACAAATCGAATTTAAGTTACTTGACATACAAGGGCTTATAAACCGAAAGCGTGACTCTGCTAAGGTAATAATTTCCGGTTTAAAGACAGGTTCCCAGACTATGTTTTTCAAGTACCATGGTTTTACATGCAAAGGTTCGCTGCATATAGTTGCACCTGAAAAACCTTACAATTAGGCAGATTTTGTGAACATTCTCATAAAAAGTCGGATTTAGGTTACAACTGATGCAATAAAGTGGAATCGTAGACATTGTAATTTAATTCGCAAAATCTTCCGATCTGATACAACATATAGCAGCATAGGCCTTTACAATGTAATCTTAGTATATCTACACAGCTTCAACGTATCAAATCGGCAGGTTTTTATTTCTACAACTGCACAAATCGAATTTAAGTTACTTGACATACAAGGGCTTATAAACCGAAAGCGTGACTCTGCTAAGGTAATAATTTCCGGTTTAAAGACAGGTTCCCAGACCATGTTTTTCAAGTACCATGGTTTTACATGCAAAGGTTCGCTGCATATAGTTGCACCTGAAAAACCTTACAATTAGGCAGATTTTGTAAACATTCTCATAAAAAGTAGGATTTAGGTTACAATTAATGCAATAAAGTGAAATCGTAGACATTGTAATTTAATTCGCAAAACCTCCCGATTTGATACAACATGAAGCAGCATAAGCCTTTACAATGTAATCTTAGTATATCTACACAGCTTTAACGTATCAAATCGGCAGGTTTGCATTTCTACAACTGCACAAATCGAATTTAAGTTACTTGACATACAAGGGCTTATAAACCGAAAGCGTGACTCTGCTAAGTTAATAATTTCTGTTTTAAAGACAGGTTCCCAGACCATGTTTTTCAAGTACCATGGTTTTAAATGCAAAGGTTTGCTGCATATAGTTGCACCTGAAAAACCTTACAATTAGGCAGATTTTGTAAACATTCTCATAAAAAGTAGGATTTAGGTTACAATTAATGCAATAAAGTGAAATCGTAGACATTGTAATTTAATTCGCAAAACCTCCCGATTTGATACAACATGAAGCAGCATAAGCCTTTACAATGTAATCTTAGTATATCTACACAGCTTCAACGTATCAAATCGGCAGGTTTTCATTTCTACAACTGCACAAATCGAATTTAAGTTACTTGACATACAAGGGCTTATAAACCGAAAGCGTGACTCTGCTAAGTTAATAATTTCCGGTTTAAAGACAGGTTCCCAGACCATGTTTTTTAAGTACCATGGTTTTACATGCAAAGTTTCGATGCATATAGTTGCACCTGAAAAACCTTACAATTAGGCAGATTTTGTGAACATTCTCATAAAAAGTCGGATTTAGGTTACAACTGATGCAATAAAGTGGAATCATAGACATTGTAATTTAATTCGCAAAATCTTTCGATTTGATGCAACATATAGCAGCATAGGCCTTTACAATGTAATCTTAGTATATCTACACAGCTTCAACGTATCAAATCGGCAGGTTTTTATTTCTACAACTGCACAAATCGAATTTAAGTTACTTGACATACAAGGGCTTATAAACCGAAAGCGTGACTCTGCTAAGGTAATAATTTCCGGTTTAAAGACAGGTTCCCAGACCATGTTTTTCAAGTACCATGGTTTTACATGCAAAGGTTCGCTGCATATAGTTGCACCTGAAAAACCTTACAATTAGGCAGATTTTGTGAACATTCTCATAAAAAGTCGGATTTAGGTTACAACTGATGCAATAAAGTGGAATCGTAGACATTGTAATTTAATTCGCAAAATCTTCCGATCTGATACAACATATAGCAGCATAGGCCTTTACAATGTAATCTTAGTATATCTACACAGCTTCAACGTATCAAATCGGCAGGTTTTCATTTCTACAACTGCACAAATCGAATTTAAGTTACTTGACATACAAGGGCTTATAAACCGAAAGCGTGACTCTGCTAAGTTAATAATTTCTGTTTTAAAGACAGGTTCCCAGACCATGTTTTTCAAGTACCATGGTTTTAAATGCAAAGGTTTGCTGCATATAGTTGCACCTGAAAAACCTTACAATTAGGCAGATTTTGTAAACATTCTCATAAAAAGTAGGATTTAGGTTACAATTAATGCAATAAAGTGAAATCGTAGACATTGTAATTTAATTCGCAAAACCTCCCGATTTGATACAACATGAAGCAGCATAAGCCTTTACAATGTAATCTTAGTATATCTACACAGCTTTAACGTATCAAATTGGCAGGTTTGCATTTCTACAACTGCACAAATCGAATTTAAGTTACTTGACATACAAGGGCTTATAAACCGAAAGCGTGACTCTGCTAAGTTAATAATTTCTGTTTTAAAGACAGGTTCCCAGACCATGTTTTTCAAGTACCATGGTTTTAAATGCAAAGGTTTGCTGCATATAGTTGCACCTGAAAAACCTTACAATTAGGCAGATTTTGTAAACATTCTCATAAAAAGTAGGATTTAGGTTACAATTAATGCAATAAAGTGAAATCGTAGACATTGTAATTTAATTCGCAAAACCTCCCGATTTGATACAACATGAAGCAGCATAAGCCTTTACAATGTAATCTTAGTATATCTACACAGCTTTAACGTATCAAATCGGCAGGTTTGCATTTCTACAACTGCACAAATCGAATCTAAGTTACTTGACATACAAGGGCTTATAAACCGAAAGCGTGACTCTGCTAAGTAAATAATTTCCAGTTTGAAGACAGGTTCCAAAACGATGTTTTTTAAGTACCATGGTTTTACATGCAAAGTTTCGCTGCATATAGTTGCACCTGAAAAACCTAACAATTAGGCAGATTTTGTGAACATTCTCATAAAAAGTCGGGTTTAGGTTACAACTGATGCAATAAAGTGAAATCGTAGACATTGTAATTTAATTCGCAAAATCTTCCGATTTGATACAACATATAGCAGCATAGGCCTTTACAATGTAATCTTAGTATATCTACACAGCTTCAACGTATCAAATCGGCAGGTTTTCATTTCTACAACTGCACAAATCGAATTTAAGTTACTTGACATACAAGGGCTTATAAACCGAAAGCGTGACTCTGCTAAGTTAATAATTTCCGGTTTAAAGACAGGTTCCCAGACCATGTTTTTCAAGTACCATGGTTTTACATGCAAAGTTTCGATGCATATAGTTGCACCTGAAAAACCTTACAATTAGGCAGATTTTGTGAACATTCTCATAAAAAGTCGGATTTAGGTTACAACTGATGCAATAAAGTGGAATCATAGACATTGTAATTTAATTCGCAAAATCTTTCAATTTGATGCAACATATAGCAGCATAGGCCTTTACAATGTAATCTTAGTATATCTACACAGCTTCAACGTATCAAATCGGCAGGTTTTTATTTCTACAACTGCACAAATCGAATTTAAGTTACTTGACATACAAGGGCTTATAAACCGAAAGCGTGACTCTGCTAAGGTAATAATTTCCGGTTTAAAGACAGGTTCCCAGACCATGTTTTTCAAGTACCATGGTTTTACATGCAAAGGTTCGCTGCATATAGTTGCACCTGAAAAACCTTACAATTAGGCAGATTTTGTGAACATTCTCATAAAAAGTCGGATTTAGGTTACAACTGATGCAATAAAGTGGAATCGTAGACATTGTAATTTAATTCGCAAAATCTTCCGATCTGATACAACATATAGCAGCATAGGCCTTTACAATGTAATCTTAGTATATCTACACAGCTTCAACGTATCAAATCGGCAGGTTTTCATTTCAACAACTGCACAAATCGAATTTAAGTTACTTGACATACAAGGGCTTATAAACCGAAAGCGTGACTCTGCTAAGTTAATAATTTCTGTTTTAAAGACAGGTTCCCAGACCATGTTTTTCAAGTACCATGGTTTTAAATGCAAAGGTTTGCTGCATATAGTTGCACCTGAAAAACCTTACAATTAGGCAGATTTTGTAAACATTCTCATAAAAAGTAGGATTTAGGTTACAATTAATGCAATAAAGTGAAATCGTAGACATTGTAATTTAATTCGCAAAACCTCCCGATTTGATACAACATGAAGCAGCATAAGCCTTTACAATGTAATCTTAGTATATCTACACAGCTTTAACGTATCAAATCGGCAGGTTTGCATTTCTACAACTGCACAAATCGAATTTAAGTTACTTGACATACAAGGGCTTATAAACCGAAAGCGTGACTCTGCTAAGTTAATAATTTCTGTTTTAAAGACAGGTTCCCAGACCATGTTTTTCAAGTACCATGGTTTTAAATGCAAAGGTTTGCTGCATATAGTTGCACCTGAAAAACCTTACAATTAGGCAGATTTTGTAAACATTCTCATAAAAAGTAGGATTTAGGTTACAATTAATGCAATAAAGTGAAATCGTAGACATTGTAATTTAATTCGCAAAACCTCCCGATTTGATACAACATGAAGCAGCATAAGCCTTTACAATGTAATCTTAGTATATCTACACAGCTTTAACGTATCAAATCGGCAGGTTTGCATTTCTACAACTGCACAAATCGAATCTAAGTTACTTGACATACAAGGGCTTATAAACCGAAAGCGTGACTCTGCTTAGTAAATAATTTCCAGTTTGAAGACAGGTTCCAAAACGATGTTTTTTAAGTACCATGGTTTTACATGCAAAGTTTCGCTGCATATAGTTGCACCTGAAAAACCTAACAATTAGGCAGATTTTGTGAACATTCTCATAAAAAGTCGGGTTTAGGTTACAACTGATGCAATAAAGTGAAATCGTAGACATTGTAATTTAATTCGCAAAATCTTCCGATTTAATACAACATATAGCAGCATAGGCCTTTACAATGTAATCTTAGTATATCTACACAGCTTCAACGTATCAAATCGGCAGGTTTTCATTTCTACAACTGCACAAATCAAATTTAAGTTACTTGACATACAAGGGCTTATAAACCGAAAGCGTGACTCTGCTAAGTTAATAATTTCCGGTTTAAAGACAGGTTCCCAGACCATGTTTTTCAAGTACCATGGTTTTACATGCAAAGTTTCGATGCATATAGTTGCACCTGAAAAACCTTACAATTAGGCAGATTTTGTGAACATTCTCATAAAAAGTCGGATTTAGGTTACAACTGATGCAATAAAGTGGTATCATAGACATTGTAATTTAATTCGCAAAATCTTTCGATTTGATGCAACATATAGCAGCATAGGCCTTTACAATGTAATCTTAGTATATCTACACAGCTTCAACGTATCAAATCGGCAGGTTTTTATTTCTACAACTGCACAAATCGAATTTAAGTTACTTGACATACAAGGGCTTATAAACCGAAAGCGTGACTCTGCTAAGGTAATAATTTCCGGTTTAAAGACAGGTTCCCAGACCATGTTTTTCAAGTACCATGGTTTTACATGCAAAGGTTCGCTGCATATAGTTGCACCTGAAAAACCTTACAATTAGGCAGATTTTGTGAACATTCTCATAAAAAGTCGGATTTAGGTTACAACTGATGCAATAAAGTGGAATCGTAGACATTGTAATTTAATTCGCAAAATCTTCCGATCTGATACAACATATAGCAGCATAGGCCTTTACAATGTAATCTTAGTATATCTACACAGCTTCAACGTATCAAATCGGCAGGTTTTCATTTCTACAACTGCACAAATCGAATTTAAGTTACTTGACATACAAGGGCTTATAAACCGAAAGCGTGACTCTGCTAAGTTAATAATTTCTGTTTTAAAGACAGGTTCCCAGACCATGTTTTTCAAGTACCATGGTTTTAAATGCAAAGGTTTGCTGCATATAGTTGCACCTGAAAAACCTTACAATTAGGCAGATTTTGTAAACATTCTCATAAAAAGTAGGATTTAGGTTACAATTAATGCAATAAAGTGAAATCGTAGACATTGTAATTTAATTCGCAAAACCTCCCGATTTGATACAACATGAAGCAGCATAAGCCTTTACAATGTAATCTTAGTATATCTACACAGCTTTAACGTATCAAATCGGCAGGTTTGCATTTCTACAACTGCACAAATCGAATTTAAGTTACTTGACATACAAGGGCTTATAAACCGAAAGCGTGACTCTGCTAAGTTAATAATTTCTGTTTTAAAGACAGGTTCCCAGACCATGTTTTTCAAGTACCATGGTTTTAAATGCAAAGGTTTGCTGCATATAGTTGCACCTGAAAAACCTTACAATTAGGCAGATTTTGTAAACATTCTCATAAAAAGTAGGATTTAGGTTACAATTAATGCAATAAAGTGAAATCGTAGACATTGTAATTTAATTCGCAAAACCTCCCGATTTGATACAACATGAAGCAGCATAAGCCTTTACAATGTAATCTTAGTATATCTACACAGCTTTAACGTATCAAATCGGCAGGTTTGCATTTCTACAACTGCACAAATCGAATCTAAGTTACTTGACATACAAGGGCTTATAAACCGAAAGCGTGACTCTGCTAAGTAAATAATTTCCAGTTTGAAGACAGGTTCCAAAACGATGTTTTTTAAGTACCATGGTTTTACATGCAAAGTTTCGCTGCATATAGTTGCACCTGAAAAACCTAACAATTAGGCAGATTTTGTGAACATTCTCATAAAAAGTCGGGTTTAGGTTACAACTGATGCAATAAAGTGAAATCGTAGACATTGTAATTTAATTCGCAAAATCTTCCGATTTGATACAACATATAGCAGCATAGGCCTTTACAATGTAATCTTAGTATATCTACACAGCTTCAACGTATCAAATCGGCAGGTTTTTATTTCTACAACTGCTCAAATCGAATTTAAGTTACTTGACATACAAGGGCTTATAAACCGAAAGCGTGACTCTGCTAAGTTAATAATTTCCGGTTTAAAGACAGGTTCCCAGACCATGTTTTTCAAGTACCATGGTTTTACATGCAAAGGTTTGCTGCATATAGTTGCACCTGAAAAACCTTACAACTAGGCAGATTTTGTGAACATTCTCATAAAAAGTAGGATTTAGGTTACAATTGATGCAATAAAGTGGAATCGTAGACATTGTAATTTAATTCGCAAAATCTTTCGATTTGATAAAACATATAGCAGCATAGGCCTTTACAATGTAATCTTAGTATATCTACACAGCTTCAACGTATCAAATCGGCAGGTTTTCATTTCTACAACTGCACAAATCGAATCTAAGTTACTTGACATACAAGGGCTTATAAACCGAAAGCGTGACTCTGCTAAGTAAATAATTTCCAGTTTGAAGACAGGTTCCAAAACGATGTTTTTTAAGTACCATGGTTTTACATGCAAAGTTTCGCTGCATATAGTTGCACCTGAAAAACCTTACAATTAGGCAGATTTTGTGAACATTCTCATAAAAAGTCGGATTTAGGTTACAACTGATGCAATAAAGTGGAATCGTAGACATTGTAATTTAATTCGCAAAATCTTCCGATCTGATACAACATATAGCAGCATAGGCCTTTACAATGTAATCTTAGTATATCTACACAGCTTCAACGTATCAAATCGGCAGGTTTTTATTTCTACAACTGCACAAATCGAATTTAAGTTACTTGACATACAAGGGCTTATAAACCGAAAGCGTGACTCTGCTAAGGTAATAATTTCCGGTTTAAAGACAGGTTCCCAGACCATGTTTTTCAAGTACCATGGTTTTACATGCAAAGGTTCGCTGCATATAGTTGCACCTAAAAAACCTTACAATTAGGCAGATTTTGTGAACATTCTCATAAAAAGTAGGATTTAGGTTACAATTAATGCAATAAAGTGAAATCGTAGACATTGTAATTTAATTCGCAAAACCTCCCGATTTGATACAACATGAAGCAGCATAAGCCTTTACAATGTAATCTTAGTATATCTACACAGCTTTAACGTATCAAATCGGCAGGTTTTCATTTCTACAACTGCACAAATCGAATTTAAGTTACTTGACATACAAGGGCTTATAAACCGAAAGCGTGACTCTGCTAAGTTAATAATTTCCGGTTTAAAGACAGGTTCCCAGACCATGTTTTTCAAGTACCATGGTTTTACATGCAAAGTTTCGATGCATATAGTTGCACCTGAAAAACCTTACAATTAGGCAGATTTTGTGAACATTCTCATAAAAAGTCGGATTTAGGTTACAACTGATGCAATAAAGTGGAATCATAGACATTGTAATTTAATTCGCAAAATCCTTTGATTTGATGCAACATATAGCAGCATAGGCCTTTACAATGTAATCTTAGTATATCTACACAGCTTCAACGTATCAAATCGGCAGGTTTTTATTTCTACAACTGCACAAATCGAATTTAAGTTACTTGACATACAAGGGCTTATAAACCGAAAGCGTGACTCTGCTAAGGTAATAATTTCCGGTTTAAAGACAGGTTCCCAGACCATGTTTTTCAAGTACCATGGTTTTACATGCAAAGGTTCGCTGCATATAGTTGCACCTGAAAAACCTTACAATTAGGCAGATTTTGTGAACATTCTCATAAAAAGTCGGATTTAGGTTACAACTGATGCAATAAAGTGGAATCGTAGACATTGTAATTTAATTCGCAAAATCTTCTGATCTGATACAACATATAGCAGCATAGGCCTTTACAATGTAATCTTAGTATATCTACACAGCTTCAACGTATCAAATCGGCAGGTTTTCATTTCTACAACTGCACAAATCAAATTTAAGTTACTTGACATACAAGGGCTTATAAACCGAAAGCGTGACTCTGCTAAGTTAATCATTTCTGTTTTAAAGACAGGTTCCCAGACCATGTTTTTCAAGTACCATGGTTTTAAATGCAAAGGTTTGCTGCATATAGTTGCACCTGAAAAACCTTACAATTAGGCAGATTTTGTAAACATTCTCATAAAAAGTAGGATTTAGGTTACAATTAATGCAATAAAGTGAAATCGTAGACATTGTAATTTAATTCGCAAAACCTCCCGATTTGATACAACATGAAGCAGCATAAGCCTTTACAATGTAATCTTAGTATATCTACACAGCTTTAACGTATCAAATCGGCAGGTTTGCATTTCTACAACTGCACAAATCGAATCTAAGTTACTTGACATACAAGGGCTTATAAACCGAAAGCGTGACTCTGCTAAGTAAATAATTTCCAGTTTGAAGACAGGTTCCAAAACGATGTTTTTTAAGTACCATGGTTTTACATGCAAAGTTTCGCTGCATATAGTTGCACCTGAAAAACCTAACAATTAGGCAGATTTTGTGAACATTCTCATAAAAAGTCGGGTTTAGGTTACAACTGATGCAATAAAGTGAAATCGTAGACATTGTAATTTAATTCGCAAAACCTCCCGATTTGATACAACATGAAGCAGCATAAGCCTTTACAATGTAATCTTAGTATATCTACACAGCTTCAACGTATCAAATCGGCAGGTTTTCATTTCTACAACTGCACAAATCGAATTTAAGTTACTTGACATACAAGGGCTTATAAACCGAAAGCGTGACTCTGCTAAGTTAATAATTTCCGGTTTAAAGACAGGTTCCCAGACCATGTTTTTCAAGTACCATGGTTTTACATGCAAAGTTTCGATGCATATAGTTGCACCTGAAAAACCTTACAATTAGGCAGATTTTGTGAACATTCTCATAAAAAGTCGGATTTAGGTTACAACTGATGCAATAAAGTGGAATCATAGACATTGTAATTTAATTCGCAAAATCTTTCGATTTGATGCAACATATAGCAGCATAGGCCTTTACAATGTAATCTTAGTATATCTACACAGCTTCAACGTATCAAATCGGCAGGTTTTTATTTCTACAACTGCACAAATCGAATTTAAGTTACTTGACATACAAGGGCTTATAAACCGAAAGCGTGACTCTGCTAAGGTAATAATTTCCGGTTTAAAGACAGGTTCCCAGACCATGTTTTTCAAGTACCATGGTTTTACATGCAAAGGTTCGCTGCATATAGTTGCACCTGAAAAACCTTACAATTAGGCAGATTTTGTGAACATTCTCATAAAAAGTCGGATTTAGGTTACAACTGATGCAATAAAGTGGAATCGTAGACATTGTAATTTAATTCGCAAAATCTTCTGATCTGATACAACATATAGCAGCATAGGCCTTTACAATGTAATCTTAGTATATCTACACAGCTTCAACGTATCAAATCGGAAGGTTTTCATTTCTACAACTGCACAAATCGAATTTAAGTTACTTGACATACAAGGGCTTATAAACCGAAAGCGTGACTCTGCTAAGTTAATAATTTCTGTTTTAAAGACAGGTTCCCAGACCATGTTTTTCAAGTACCATGGTTTTAAATGCAAAGGTTTGCTGCATATAGTTGCACCTGAAAAACCTTACAATTAGGCAGATTTTGTAAACATTCTCATAAAAAGTAGGATTTAGGTTACAATTAATGCAATAAAGTGAAATCGTAGACATTGTTATTTAATTCGCAAAACCTCCCGATTTGATACAACATGAAGCAGCATAAGCCTTTACAATGTAATCTTAGTATATCTACACAGCTTTAACGTATCAAATCGGCAGGTTTGCATTTCTACAACTGCACAAATCGAATCTAAGTTACTTGACATACAAGGGCTTATAAACCGAAAGCGTGACTCTGCTAAGTAAATAATTTCCAGTTTGAAGACAGGTTCCAAAACGATGTTTTTTAAGTACCATGGTTTTACATGCAAAGTTTCGCTGCATATAGTTGCACCTGAAAAACCTAACAATTAGGCAGATTTTGTGAACATTCTCATAAAAAGTCGGGTTTAGGTTACAACTGATGCAATAAAGTGAAATCGTAGACATTGTAATTTAATTCGCAAAATCTTCCGATTTGATACAACATATAGCAGCATAGGCCTTTACAATGTAATCTTAGTATATCTACACAGCTTCAACGTATCAAATCGGCAGGTTTTTATTTCTACAACTGCACAAATCGAATTTAAGTTACTTGACATACAAGGGCTTATAAACCGAAAGCGTGACTCTGCTAAGGTAATAATTTCCGGTTTAAAGACAGGTTCCCAGACCATGTTTTTCAAGTACCATGGTTTTACATGCAAAGGTTCGCTGCATATAGTTGCACCTGAAAAACCTTACAATTAGGCAGATTTTGTGAACATTCTCATAAAAAGTCGGATTTAGGTTACAACTGATGCAATAAAGTGGAATCATAGACATTGTAATTTAATTCGCAAAATCTTTCGATTTGATGCAACATATAGCAGCATAGGCCTTTACAATGTAATCTTAGTATATCTACACAGCTTCAACGTATCGAATCGGCAGGTTTTTATTTCTACAACTGCACAAATCGAATTTAAGTTACTTGACATACAAGGGCTTATAAACCGAAAGCGTGACTCTGCTAAGGTAATAATTTCCGGTTTAAAGACAGGTTCCCAGACCATGTTTTTCAAGTACCATGGTTTTACATGCAAAGGTTCGCTGCATATAGTTGCACCTGAAAAACCTTACAATTAGGCAGATTTTGTGAACATTCTCATAAAAAGTCGGATTTAGGTTACAACTGATGCAATAAAGTGGAATCATAGACATTGTAATTTAATTCGCAAAATCTTTCGATTTGATGCAACATATAGCAGCATAGGCCTTTACAATGTAATCTTAGTATATCTACACAGCTTCAACGTATCAAATCGGCAGGTTTTTATTTCTACAACTGCACAAATCGAATTTAAGTTACTTGACATACAAGGGCTTATAAACCGAAAGCGTGACTCTGCTAAGGTAATAATTTCCGGTTTAAAGACAGGTTCCCAGACCATGTTTTTCAAGTACCATGGTTTTACATGCAAAGGTTCGCTGCATATAGTTGCACCTGAAAAACCTTACAATTAGGCAGATTTTGTAAACATTCTCATAAAAAGTAGGATTTAGGTTACAATTAATGCAATAAAGTGAAATCGTAGACATTGTAATTTAATTCGCAAAACCTCCCGATTTGATACAACATGAAGCAGCATAAGCCTTTACAATGTAATCTTAGTATATCTACACAGCTTCAACGTATCAAATCGGCAGGTTTTCATTTCTACAACTGCACAAATCGAATTTAAGTTACTTGACATACAAGGGCTTATAAACCGAAAGCGTGACTCTGCTAAGTTAATAATTTCCGGTTTAAAGACAGGTTCCCAGACCATGTTTTTCAAGTACCATGGTTTTACATGCAAAGTTTCGATGCATATAGTTGCACCTGAAAAACCTTACAATTAGGCAGATTTTGTGAACATTCTCATAAAAAGTCGGATTTAGGTTACAACTGATGCAATAAAGTGGAATCATAGACATTGTAATTTAATTCGCAAAATCTTTCGATTTGATGCAACATATAGCAGCATAGGCCTTTACAATGTAATCTTAGTATATCTACACAGCTTCAACGTATCAAATCGGCAGGTTTTTATTTCTACAACTGCACAAATCGAATTTAAGTTACTTGACATACAAGGGCTTATAAACCGAAAGCGTGACTCTGCTAAGGTAATAATTTCCGGTTTAAAGACAGGTTCCCAGACCATGTTTTTCAAGTACCATGGTTTTAAATGCAAAGGTTTGCTGCATATAGTTGCACCTGAAAAACCTTACAATTAGGCAGATTTTGTAAACATTCTCATAAAAAGTAGGATTTAGGTTACAATTAATGCAATAAAGTGAAATCGTAGACATTGTAATTTAATTCGCAAAACCTCCCGATTTGATACAACATGAAGCAGCATAAGCCTTTACAATGTAATCTTAGTATATCTACACAGCTTTAACGTATCAAATCGGCAGGTTTGCATTTCTACAACTGCACAAATCGAATTTAAGTTACTTGACATACAAGGGCTTATAAACCGAAAGCGTGACTCTGCTAAGTTAATAATTTCTGTTTTAAAGACAGGTTCCCAGACCATGTTTTTCAAGTACCATGGTTTTAAATGCAAAGGTTTGCTGCATATAGTTGCACCTGAAAAACCTTACAATTAGGCAGATTTTGTAAACATTCTCATAAAAAGTAGGATTTAGGTTACAATTAATGCAATAAAGTGAAATCGTAGACATTGTAATTTAATTCGCAAAACCTCCCGATTTGATACAACATGAAGCAGCATAAGCCTTTACAATGTAATCTTAGTATATCTACACAGCTTTAACGTATCAAATCGGCAGGTTTGCATTTCTACAACTGCACAAATCGAATCTAAGTTACTTGACATACAAGGGCTTATAAACCGAAAGCGTGACTCTGCTAAGTAAATAATTTCCAGTTTGAAGACAGGTTCCAAAACGATGTTTTTTAAGTACCATGGTTTTACATGCAAAGTTTCGCTGCATATAGTTGCACCTGAAAAACCTAACAATTAGGCAGATTTTGTGAACATTCTCATAAAAAGTCGGGTTTAGGTTACAACTGATGCAATAAAGTGAAATCGTAGACATTGTAATTTAATTCGCAAAATCTTCCGATTTGATACAACATATAGCAGCATAGGCCTTTACAATGTAATCTTAGTATATCTACACAGCTTCAACGTATCAAATCGGCAGGTTTTTATTTCTACAACTGCACAAATCGAATTTAAGTTACTTGACATACAAGGGCTTATAAACCGAAAGCGTGACTCTGCTAAGGTAATAATTTCCGGTTTAAAGACAGGTTCCCAGACCATGTTTTTCAAGTACCATGGTTTTACATGCAAAGGTTCGCTGCATATAGTTGCACCTGAAAAACCTTACAATTAGGCAGATTTTGTAAACATTCTCATAAAAAGTAGGATTTAGGTTACAATTAATGCAATAAAGTGAAATCGTAGACATTGTAATTTAATTCGCAAAACCTCCCGATTTGATACAACATGAAGCAGCATAAGCCTTTACAATGTAATCTTAGTATATCTACACAGCTTTAACGTATCAAATCGGCAGGTTTGCATTTCTACAACTGCACAAATCGAATCTAAGTTACTTGACATACAAGGGCTTATAAACCGAAAGCGTGACTCTGCTAAGTAAATAATTTCCAGTTTGAAGACAGGTTCCAAAACGATGTTTTTTAAGTACCATGGTTTTACATGCAAAGTTTCGCTGCATATAGTTGCACCTGAAAAACCTAACAATTAGGCAGATTTTGTGAACATTCTCATAAAAAGTCGGGTTTAGGTTACAACTGATGCAATAAAGTGAAATCGTAGACATTGTAATTTAATTCGCAAAATCTTCCGATTTGATACAACATATAGCAGCATAGGCCTTTACAATGTAATCTTAGTATATCTACACAGCTTCAACGTATCAAATCGGCAGGTTTTTATTTCTACAACTGCACAAATCGAATTTAAGTTACTTGACATACAAGGGCTTATAAACCGAAAGCGTGACTCTGCTAAGGTAATAATTTCCGGTTTAAAGACAGGTTCCCAGACCATGTTTTTCAAGTACCATGGTTTTACATGCAAAGGTTCGCTGCATATAGTTGCACCTGAAAAACCTTACAATTAGGCAGATTTTGTGAACATTCTCATAAAAAGTCGGATTTAGGTTACAACTGATGCAATAAAGTGGAATCATAGACATTGTAATTTAATTCGCAAAATCTTTCGATTTGATGCAACATATAGCAGCATAGGCCTTTACAATGTAATCTTAGTATATCTACACAGCTTCAACGTATCAAATCGGCAGGTTTTTATTTCTACAACTGCACAAATCGAATTTAAGTTACTTGACATACAAGGGCTTATAAACCGAAAGCGTGACTCTGCTAAGGTAATAATTTCCGGTTTAAAGACAGGTTCCCAGACCATGTTTTTCAAGTACCATGGTTTTACATGCAAAGGTTCGCTGCATATAGTTGCACCTGAAAAACCTTACAATTAGGCAGATTTTGTGAACATTCTCATAAAAAGTCGGATTTAGGTTACAACTGATGCAATAAAGTGGAATCGTAGACATTGTAATTTAATTCGCAAAATCTTCCGATCTGATACAACATATAGCAGCATAGGCCTTTACAATGTAATCTTAGTATATCTACACAGCTTCAACGTATCAAATCGGCAGGTTTTTATTTCTACAACTGCACAAATCGAATTTAAGTTACTTGACATACAAGGGCTTATAAACCGAAAGCGTGACTCTGCTAAGGTAATAATTTCCGGTTTAAAGACAGGTTCCCAGACCATGTTTTTCAAGTACCATGGTTTTACATGCAAAGGTTCGCTGCATATAAATGCACCTGAAAAACCTTACAATTAGGCAGATTTTGTAAACATTCTCATAAAAAGTAGGATTTAGGTTACAATTAATGCAATAAAGTGAAATCGTAGACATTGTAATTTAATTCGCAAAACCTCCCCATTTTATACAACATGAAGCAGCATAAGCCTTTACAATGTAATCTTAGTATATCTACACAGCTTCAACGTATCAAATCGGCAGGTTTTCATTTCTACAACTGCACAAATCGAATTTAAGTTACTTGACATACAAGGGCTTATAAACCGAAAGCGTGACTCTGCTAAGTTAATAATTTCCGGTTTAAAGACAGGTTCCCAGACCATGTTTTTCAAGTACCATGGTTTTACATGCAAAGTTTCGATGCATATAGTTGCACCTGAAAAACCTTACAATTAGGCAGATTTTGTGAACATTCTCATAAAAAGTCGGATTTAGGTTACAACTGATGCAATAAAGTGGAATCATAGACATTGTAATTTAATTCGCAAAATCTTTCGATTTGATGCAACATATAGCAGCATAGGCCTTTACAATGTAATCTTAGTATATCTACACAGCTTCAACGTATCAAATCGGCAGGTTTTTATTTCTACAACTGCACAAATCGAATTTAAGTTACTTGACATACAAGGGCTTATAAACCGAAAGCGTGACTCTGCTAAGGTAATAATTTCCGGTTTAAAGACAGGTTCCCAGACCATGTTTTTCAAGTACCATGGTTTTACATGCAAAGGTTCGCTGCATATAGTTGCACCTGAAAAACCTTACAATTAGGCAGATTTTGTGAACATTCTCATAAAAAGTCGGATTTAGGTTACAACTGATGCAATAAAGTGGAATCGTAGACATTGTAATTTAATTCGCAAAATCTTCCGATCTGATACAACATATAGCAGCATAGGCCTTTACAATGTAATCTTAGTATATCTACACAGCTTCAACGTATCAAATCGGCAGGTTTTCATTTCTACAACTGCACAAATCGAATTTAAGTTACTTGACATACAAGGGCTTATAAACCGAAAGCGTGACTCTGCTAAGTTAATAATTTCTGTTTTAAAGACAGGTTCCCAGACCATGTTTTTCAAGTACCATGGTTTTAAATGCAAAGGTTTGCTGCATATAGTTGCACCTGAAAAACCTTACAATTAGGCAGATTTTGTAAACATTCTCATAAAAAGTAGGATTTAGGTTACAATTAATGCAATAAAGTGAAATCGTAGACATTGTAATTTAATTCGTAAAACCTCCCGATTTGATACAACATGAAGCAGCATAAGCCTTTACAATGTAATCTTAGTATATCTACACAGCTTTAACGTATCAAATCGGCAGGTTTGCATTTCTACAACTGCACAAATCGAATTTAAGTTACTTGACATACAAGGGCTTATAAACCGAAAGCGTGACTCTGCTAAGTTAATAATTTCTGTTTTAAAGACAGGTTCCCAGACCATGTTTTTCAAGTACCATGGTTTTAAATTCAAAGGTTTGCTGCATATAGTTGCACCTGAAAAACCTTACAATTAGGCAGATTTTGTAAACATTCTCATAAAAAGTAGGATTTAGGTTACAATTAATGCAATAAAGTGAAATCGTAGACATTGTAATTTAATTCGCAAAACCTCCCGATTTGATACAACATGAAGCAGCATAAGCCTTTACAATGTAATCTTAGTATATCTACACAGCTTTAACGTATCAAATCGGCAGGTTTGCATTTCTACAACTGCACAAATCGAATCTAAGTTACTTGACATACAAGGGCTTATAAACCGAAAGCGTGACTCTGCTAAGTAAATAATTTCCAGTTTGAAGACAGGTTCCAAAACGATGTTTTTTAAGTACCATGGTTTTACATGCAAAGTTTCGCTGCATATAGTTGCACCTGAAAAACCTAACAATTAGGCAGATTTTGTGAACATTCTCATAAAAAGTCGGGTTTAGGTTACAACTGATGCAATAAAGTGAAATCGTAGACATTGTAATTTAATTCGCAAAATCTTCCGATTTGATACAACATATAGCAGCATAGGCCTTTACAATGTAATCTTAGTATATCTACACAGCTTCAACGTATCAAATCGGCAGGTTTTCATTTCTACAACTGCACAAATCGAATTTAAGTTACTTGACATACAAGGGCTTATAAACCGAAAGCGTGACTCTGCTAAGTTAATAATTTCCGGTTTAAAGACAGGTTCCCAGACCATGTTTTTCAAGTACCATGGTTTTACATGCAAAGTTTCGATGCATATAGTTGCACCTGAAAAACCTTACAATTAGGCAGATTTTGTGAACATTCTCATAAAAAGTCGGATTTAGGTTACAACTGATGCAATAAAGTGGAATCATAGACATTGTAATTTAATTCGCAAAACCTCCCGATTTGATACAACATGAAGCAGCATAAGCCTTTACAATGTAATCTTAGTATATCTACACAGCTTTAACGTATCAAATCGGCAGGTTTGCATTTCTACAACTGCACAAATCGAATTTAAGTTACTTGACATACAAGGGCTTATAAACCGAAAGCGTGACTCTGCTAAGTTAATAATTTCTGTTTTAAAGACAGGTTCCCAGACCATGTTTTTCAAGTACCATGGTTTTAAATGCAAAGGTTTGCTGCATATAGTTGCACCTGAAAAACCTTACAATTAGGCAGATTTTGTAAACATTCTCATAAAAAGTAGGATTTAGGTTACAATTAATGCAATAAAGTGAAATCGTAGACATTGTAATTTAATTCGCAAAACCTCCCGATTTGATACAACATGAAGCAGCATAAGCCTTTACAATGTAATCTTAGTATATCTACACAGCTTTAACGTATCAAATCGGCAGGTTTGCATTTCTACAACTGCACAAATCGAATCTAAGTTACTTGACATACAAGGGCTTATAAACCGAAAGCGTGACTCTGCTAAGTAAATAATTTCCAGTTTGAAGACAGGTTCCAAAACGATGTTTTTTAAGTACCATGGTTTTACATGCAAAGTTTCGCTGCATATAGTTGCACCTGAAAAACCTAACAATTAGGCAGATTTTGTAAACATTCTCATAAAAAGTCGGGTTTAGGTTACAACTGATGCAATAAAGTGAAATCGTAGACATTGTAATTTAATTCGCAAAATCTTCCGATTTGATACAACATATAGCAGCATAGGCCTTTACAATGTAATCTTAGTATATCTACACAGCTTCAACGTATCAAATCGGCAGGTTTTTATTTCTACAACTGCACAAATCGAATTTAAGTTACTTGACATACAAGGGCTTATAAACCAAAAGCGTGACTCTGCTAAGTTAATAATTTCCGGTTTAAAGACAGGTTCCCAGACCATGTTTTTCAAGTACCATGGTTTTACATGCAAAGGTTTGCTGCATATAGTTGCACCTGAAAAACCTTACAACTAGGCAGATTTTGTGAACATTCTCATAAAAAGTAGGATTTAGGTTACAATTGATGCAATAAAGTGGAATCGTAGACATTGTAATTTAATTCGCAAAATCTTTCGATTTGATAAAACATATAGCAGCATAGGCCTTTACAATGTAATCTTAGTATATCTACACAGCTTCAACGTATCAAATCGGCAGGTTTTCATTTCTACAACTGCACAAATCAAATCTAAGTTACTTGACATACAAGGGCTTATAAACCGAAAGCGTGACTCTGCTAAGTAAATAATTTCCAGTTTGAAGACAGGTTCCAAAACGATGTTTTTTAAGTACCATGGTTTTACATGCAAAGTTTCGCTGCATATAGTTGCACCTGAAAAACCTTACAATTAGGCAGATTTTGTGAACATTCTCATAAAAAGTCGGGTTTAGGTTACAACTGATGCAATAAAGTGAAATCGTAGACATTGTAATTTAATTCGCAAAATCTTCCGATTTGATACAACATATAGCAGCATAGGCCTTTACAATGTAATCTTAGTATATCTACACAGCTCCAACGTATCAAATCGGCAGGTTTTTATTTCTACAACTGCACAAATCGAATTTAAGTTACTTGACATACAAGGGCTTATAAACCGAAAGCGTGACTCTGCTAAGTTAATAATTTCCGGTTTAAAGACAGGTTCCCAGACCATGTTTTTCAAGTACCATGGTTTTACATGCAAAGGTTTGCTGCATATAGTTGCACCTGAAAAACCTTACAACTAGGCAGATTTTGTGAACATTCTCATAAAAAGTAGGATTTAGGTTACAATTGATGCAATAAAGTGGAATCGTAGACATTGTAATTTAATTCGCAAAATCTTTCGATTTGATAAAACATATAGCAGCATAGGCCTTTACAATGTAATCTTAGTATATCTACACAGCTTCAACGTATCAAATCGGCAGGTTTTCATTTCTACAACTGCACAAATCGAATTTAAGTTACTTGACATACAAGGGCTTATAAACCAAAAGCGTGACTCTGCTAAGTTAATAATTTCCGGTTTAAAGACAGGTTTCGAAACTATGTTTTTTAAGTACCATGGTTTTACATGCAAAGTTTCGCTGCATATAGTTGCACCTGAAAAACCTTACAATTAGGCAGATTTTGTGAACATTCTCATAAAAAGTCGGATTTAGGTTACAACTGATGCAATAAAGTGGAATCGTAGACATTGTAATTTAATTCGCAAAATCTTTCGATTTGATACAACATATAGCAGCATAGGCCTTTACAATGTAATCTTAGTATATCTACACAGCTTCAACGTATGAAATCGGCAGGTTTTCATTTCTACAACTGCACAAATCGAATTTAAGTTACTTGACATACAAGGGCTTATAAACCGAAAGCGTGACTCTGCTAAGTTAATAATTTCCGGTTTAAAGACAGGATTCAAAACCATGTTTTTTAAGTACCATGGTTTTACATGCAAAGTTTCGATGCATATAGTTGCACCTGAAAAACCTTACAGTTAGGCAGATTTTGTGAACATTCTCATAAAAAGTCGGATTTAAGTTACAACTGATGCAATAAAGTGGAATCGTAGACATTGTAATTTAATTCGCAAAATCTTCCGATTTGATACAACATATAGCAGCATAGGCCTTTACAATGTAATCTTAGTATATCTACACAGCTTCAACGTATTAAATCGGCAGGTTTTCATGTCTACAACTGCACAAATCGAATCTAAGTTACTTGACATACAAGGGCTTATAAACCGAAAGCGTAACTCTGCTAAGTTAATAATTTCCGGTTTAGAGACAGGTTCCCAGACCATGTTTTTCAAGTACCATGGTTTTACATGCAAAGGTTCGCTGCATATAGTTGCACCTGAAAAACCTTACAATTAGGCAGATTTTGTGAACATTCTCATAAAAAGTAGGATTTAGGTTACAATTGATGCAATAAAGTGGAATCGTAGACATTGTAATTTAATTCGCAAAATCTTCCGATTCGATACAACATATAGCAGCATAGGCCTTTACAATGTAATCTTAGTATATCTACACAGCTTCAACGTATCAAATCGGCAGGTTTTCATTTCTACAACTGCACAAATCGAATTTAAGTTACTTGACATACAAGGGCTTATAAACCAAAAGCGTGACTCTGCTAAGTTAATAATTTCCGGTTTAAAGACAGGTTTCAAAACTATGTTTTTTAAGTACCATGGTTTTACATGCAAAGTTTCGCTGCATATAGTTGCACCTGAAAAACCTTACAATTAGGCAGATTTTGTAAACATTCTCATAAAAAGTAGGATTAAGGTTACAATTAATGCAATAAAGTGAAATCGTAGACATTGTAATTTAATTCGCAAAACCTCCCGATTTGATACAACATGAAGCAGCATAAGCCTTTACAATGTAATCTTAGTATATCTACACAGCTTTAACGTATCAAATCGGCAGGTTTGCATTTCTACAACTGCACAAATCGAATCTAAGTTACTTGACATACAAGGGCTTATAAACCGAAAGCGTGACTCTGCTAAGTAAATAATTTTCAGTTTGAAGACAGGTTCCAAAACCATGTTTTTTAAGTACCATGGTTTTACATGCAAAGTTTTGCTGCATATAGTTGCACCTGAAAAACCTTACAATTAGGCAGATTTTGTGAACATTCTCATAAAAAGTCGGGTTTAGGTTACAACTGATGCAGTAAAGTGAAATCGTAGACATTGTAATTTAATTCGCAAAATCTTCCGATTTGATACAACATATAGCAGCATAGGCCTTTACAATGTAATCTTAGTATATCTACACAGCTTCAACGTATCAAATCGGCAGGTTTTTATTTCTACAACTGCACAAATCGAATTTAAGTTACTTGACATACAAGGGCTTATAAACCGAAAGCGTGACTCTGCTAAGTTAATAATTTCCGGTTTAAAGACAGGTTTCAAAACCATGTTTTTTAAGTACCATGGTTATACATGCAAAGTTTCGATGCATATAGTTGCACCTGAAAAACCTTACAATTAGGCAGATTTTGTGAACATTCTCATAAAAAGTCGGATTTAAGTTACAACTGATGCAATAAAGTGGAATCGTAGACATTGTAATTTAATTCGCAAAATCTTCCGATTTGATACAACATATAGCAGCATAGGCCTTTACAATGTAATCTTAGTATATCTACACAGCTTCAACGTATTAAATCGGCAGGTTTTCATTTCTACAACTGCACAAATCGAATCTAAGTTACTTGACATACAAGGGCTTATAAACCGAAAGCGTAACTCTGCTAAGTTAATAATTTCCGGTTTAGAGACAGGTTCCCAGACCATGTTTTTCAAGTACCATGGTTTTACATGCAAAGGTTCGCTGCATATAGTTGCACCTGAAAAACCTTACAATTAGGCAGATTTTGTGAACATTCTCATAAAAAGTAGGATTTAGGTTACAATTGATGCAATAAAGTGGAATCGTAGACATTGTAATTTAATTCGCAAAATCTTCCGATTCGATACAACATATAGCAGCATAGGCCTTTACAATGTAATCTTAGTATATCTACACAGCTTTAACGTATCAAATCGGCAGGTTTTCATTTCTACAACTGCACAAATCGGATTTAAGTTACTTTACATACAAGGGCTTATAAACCGAAAGCGTGACTCTGCTAAGTTAATAATTTCCGGTTTAAAGACAGGTTTCAAAACCATGTTTTTTAAGTACCATGGTTTTACATGCAAAGTTTCGATGCATATAGTTGCACCTGAAAAACCTTACAATTAGGCAGATTTTGTGAACATTCTCATAAAAAGTCGGATTTAGGTTACAACTGATGCAATAAAGTGGAATCGTAGACATTGTAATTTAATTCGCAAAATCTTCCGATTTGATACAACATATAGCAGCATAGGCCTTTACAATGTAATCTTAGTATATCTACACAGCTTCAACGTATTAAATCAGCAGGTTTTCATTTCTACAACTGCACAAATCGAATCTAAGTTACTTGACATACAAGGGCTTATAAACCGAAAGCGTAACTCTGCTAAGTTAATAATTTCCGGTTTAAAGACAGGTTCCCAGACCATGTTTTTCAAGTACCATGGTTTTACATGCAAAGGTTCGCTGCATATAGTTGCACCTGAAAAACCTTACAATTAGGCAGATTTTGTAAACATTCTCATAAAAAGTAGGATTTAGGTTACAATTGATGCAATAAAGTGAAATCGTAGACATTGTAATTTAATTCGCAAAATCTTCCGATTCGATACAACATATAGCAGCATAGGCCTTTACAATGTAATCTTAGTATATCTACACAGCTTCAACGTATCAAATCGGCAGGTTTTCATTTCTACAACTGCACAAATCGAATTTAAGTTACTTGACATACAAGGGCTTATAAACCGAAAGCGTGACTCTGCTAAGTTAATAATTTCAGGTTTAAAGACAAGTTCCAAAACCTTGTTTTTTAAGTACCATAGTTTTACATGCAAAGTTTCGCTGCATATAGTTGCACCTAAAAAACCTTACAATTAGGCAGATTTTGTGAACATTCTCATAAAAAGTCGGATTTAGGTTACAACTGATGCAATAAAGTGGAATCGTAGACATTGTAATTTAATTCGCAAAATCTTTCGATTTGATACAACATATAGCAGCATAGGCCTTTACAATGTAATCTTAGTATATCTACACAGCTTCAACGTATCAAATCGGCAGGTTTTCATTTCTACAACTGCACAAATCGAATTTAAGTTACTTGACATACAAGGGCTTATAAACCGAAAGCGTGACTCTGCTAAGGTAAAAATTTTCGGTTTAAAAACAGGTTCCCAGACCATGTTTTTCAAGTACAATGGTTTTACATGCAAAGTTCCGATGCATATAGTTGCACCTGAAAAACCTTACAATTAGGCAGATTCTGTGAAAATTCTCCTAAAAAGTCGGATTTAGGTTACAACTGATGCAATAAAGTGGAATCGTAGACATTGTAATTTTATTCGCAGAATCGTCCGATTTGATGCAACATATAGCAGCATAGGCCTTTACAATGTAATCTTAGTATATCTACACAGCTTCAACGTATCAAATCGGCAGGTTTTTATTTCTACAACTGCACAAATCGAATTTAAGTTACTTGACATACAAGGGCTTATAAACCGAAAGCGTGACTCTGCTAAGGTAATAATTTCCGGTTTAAAGACAGGTTCCCAGACCATGTTTTTCAAGTACCATGGTTTTACATGCAAAGGTTCGCTGCATATAGTTGCACCTCAAAAACCTTACAATTAGGCAGATTTTGTGAACATTCTCATAAAAAGTCGGATTTAGGTTACAACTGATGCAATAAAGTGGAATCGTAGACATTGTAATTTAATTCGCAAAATCTTCCGATTTGATACAACATATAGCAGCATAGGCCTTTACAATGTAATCTTAGTATATCTACACAGCTTCAACGTATCAAATCGGCAGGTTTTCATTTCTACAACTGCACAAATCGAATTTAAGTTACTTGACATACAAGGGCTTATAAACCGAAAGCGTGACTCTGCTAAGTTAATAATTTCCGGTTTAAAGACAAGTTCCAAAACCATGTTTTTTAAGTACCATGGTTTTACATGCAAAGTTTCGCTGCATATAGTTGCACCTGAAAAACCTTACAATTAGGCAAATTTTGTGAACATTCTCATAAAAAGTCGGATTTAGGTTACAATTGATGCAATAAAGTGGAATCGTAGACATTGTAATTTAATTCGCAAAATCTTCCGATTTGATACAACCTATAGCAGCATAGGCCTTTACAATGTAATCTTAGTATATCTACACAGCTTCAACGTATCAAATCGGCAGGTTTTTATTTCTACAACTGCACAAATCGAATTTAAGTTACTTGACATACACGGGCTTATAAACCGAAAGCGTGACTCTGCTAAGTTAATAATTTCCGGTTTAAAGACAGGTTCCAAAACCATGTTTTTTAAGTACCATGGTTTTACATGCAAAGTTTCGATGCATATAGTTGCACCTGAAAAACCTTACAATTAGGCAGATTTTGTGAACATTCTCATAAAAAGTCGGATTTAGGTTACAACTGATGCAATAAAGTGGAATCGTAGACATTGTGATTTAATTCGCAAAATCTTCCGATTTGATACAACATATAGCAGCATAGGCCTTTACAATGTAATCTTAGTATATCTACACAGCTTCAACGTATCAAATCGGCAGGTTTTCATTTCTACAACTGCACAAATCGAATTTAAGTTACTTGACATACAAGGGCTTATAAACCGAAAGCGTGACTCTGCTAAGTTAATAATTTCTGGTTTAAAGACAGGTTCCAAAACCATGTTTTTTAAGTACCATGGTTTTACATGCAAAGTTTCGATGCATATAGTTGCACCTGAAAAACCTTACAATTAGGCAGATTTTGTGAACATTCTCATAAAAAGTCGGATTTAGGTTACAACTGATGCAATAAGGTGGAATCGTAGACATTGTAATTTAATTCGCAAAATCTTCCGATTTGATACAACATATAGCAGCATAGGCCTTTACAATGTAATCTTAGTATATATACACAGCTTCAACGTATCAAATCGGAAGGTTTTCATTTCTACAACTGCACAAATCGAATTTAAGTTACTTGACATACAAGGGCTTATAAACCGAAAGCGTGACTCTGCTTAGTTAATAATTTCCGTTTTTAAGACAGGTTCCCAGACCATGTTTTTCAAGTACCATGGTTTTACATGCAAAGGTTCGCTGCATATAGTTGCACCTGAAAAACCTTACAATTAGGCAGATTTTGTAAACATTCTCATAAAAAGTAGGATTTAGGTTACAATTAATGCAAAAAAGTGAAATCGTAGACATTGTAATTTAATTCGCAAAACCTCCCGATTTGATACAACATGAAGCAACATAAGCCTTTACAATGTAATCTTAGTATATCTACACAGCTTTAACGTATTAAATCGGCAGGTTTGCATTTCTACAACTGCACAAATCGAATCTGAGTTACTTGACATACAAGGGCTTATAAACCGAAAGCGTGGCTCTGCTAAGTAAATAATTTCCAGTTTAAAGACAGGTTCCAAAACGATGTTTTTTAGGTACCATGGTTTTACATGCAAAGTTTCGCTGCATATAGTTGCACCTAAAAAACCTTACAATTAGGCAGATTTTGTAAACATTCTCATAAAAAGTCGGATTTAGGTTACAACTGATGCAACAAAGTGGAATCGTAGACATTGTAATTTAATTCGCAAAATCTTCCGATTTGATACAACATATAGCAGCATAGGCCTTTACAATGTAATCTTAGTATATCTACACAGCTTCAACGTATCAAATCGGCAGGTTTTCATTTCTACAACTGCACAAATCGAATTTAAGTTACTTGAAATACAAGGGCTTATAAACCGAAAGCGTGACTCTGCTTAGGTAATAATTTCCGGTTTAAAGACAGGTTCCAAAACCATGTTTTTTAAGTACCATGGTTTTACATGCAAAGTTTCGATGCATATAGTTGCACCTGAAAAACCTTACAATTAGGCAGATTTTGTGAACATTCTTATAAAAAGTCGGATTTAGGTTACAACTGATGCAATAAAGTGAAATCGTAGACATTGTAATTTAATTCGCAAAATCTTCCGATTTGATACAACATATAGCAGCATAGGCCTTTACAATGTAATCTTAGTATATCTACACAGCTTCAACGTATCAAATCGGCAGGTTTTTATTTCTACAACTGCACAAATCGAATTTAAGTTACTTGACATACAAGGGCTTATAAACCGAAAGCGTGACTCAGCTAAGTTAATAATTTCCGGTTTAAAGACAGGTTCCCAGACCATGTTTTTCAAGTACCATGGTTTTACATGCAAAGGTTTGCTGCATATAGTTGCACCTGAAAAACCTTACAACTAGGCAGATCTTGTGAACATTCTCATAAAAAGTAGGATTTAGGTTACAATTGATGCAATAAAGTGGAATCGTAGACATTGTAATTTAATTCGCAAAATCTTTCGATTTGATACAACATATAGCAGCATAGGCCTTTACAATGTAATCTTAGTATATCTACACAGCTTCAACGTATCAAATCGGCAGGTTTTTATTTCTACAACTGCACAAATCGAATTTAAGTTACTTGACATACAAGGGCTTATAAACCAAAAGCGTGACTCTGCTAAGTTAATAATTTCCGGTTTAAAGACAAGTTTCAAAACTATGTTTTTTAAGTACCATGGTTTTACATGCAAAGTTTCGCTGCATATAGTTGCACCTGAAAAACCTTACAATCAGGCAGATTTTGTGAACATTATCATAAAAAGTCGGATTTAGGTTACAACTGATGCAATAAAGTGGAATCGTAGACATTGTAATTTAATTCGCAAAATCTTCCGATTTGATACAACATATAGCAGCATAGGCCTTTACAATGTAATCTTAGTATATCTACACAGCTTCAACGTATCAAATCGGCAGGTTTTCATTTCTACAACTGCACAAATCGAATTTAAGTTACTTGACATACAAGGGCTTATAAACCGAAAGCGTGACTCTGCTAAGTTAATAATTTCTGGTTTTAAGACAGGTTTCAAAACCATGTTTTTCAAGTACCATGGTTTTACATGCAAAGTTTCGATGCATATAGTTGCACCTGAAAAACCTTACAATTAGGCAGATTTTGTGAACATTCTCATAAAAAGTCGGATTTAGGTTACAATTGATGCAATAAAGTGAAATCGTAGACATTGTAATTTAATTCGCAAAACCTCCCGATTTGATACAACATGAAGCAGCATAAGCCTTTACAATGTAATCTTAGTATATCTACACAGCTTTAACGTATCAAATCGGCAGGTTTGCATTTCTACAACTGCACAAATCGAATCTAAGTTACTTGACATACAAGGGCTTATAAACCGAAAGCGTGACTCTGCTAAGTAAATAATTTCCAGTTTGAAGACAAGTTCCAAAACGATATTTTTTAGGTACCATGGTTTTACATGCAAAGTTTCGCTGCATATAGTTGCACCTGAAAAACCTTACAATTAGGCAGATTTTGTGAACATTCTCATAAAAAGTCGGGTTTAGGTTACAACTGATGCAATAAAGTGAAATCGTAGACATTGTAATTTAATTCGCAAAATCTTCCGATTTGATACAACATATAGCAGCATAGGCCTTTACAATGTAATCTTAGTATATCTACACAGCTTCAACGTATCAAATCGGCAGGTTTTCATTTCTACAACTGCACAAATCGAATTTAAGTTACTTGAAATACAAGGGCTTATAAACCGAAAGCGTGACTCTGCTTAGGTAATAATTTCCGGTTTAAAGACAGGTTCCAAAACCATGTTTTTTAAGTACCATGGTTTTACATGCAAAGTTTCGATGCATATAGTTGCACCTGAAAAACCTTACAATTAGGCAGATTTTGTGAACATTCTTATAAAAAGTCGGATTTAGGTTACAACTGATGCAATAAAGTGAAATCGTAGACATTGTAATTTAATTCGCAAAATCTTCCGATTTGATACAACATATAGCAGCATAGGCCTTTACAATGTAATCTTAGTATATCTACACAGCTTGAACGTATCAAATCGGCAGGTTTTCATTTCTACAACTGCACAAATCGAATTTAAGTTACTTGACATACAAGGGCTTATGAACCGAAAGCGTGACTCAGCTAAGTTAATAATTTCCGGTTTAAAGACAGGTTCCCAGACCATGTTTTTCAAGTACCATGGTTTTACATGCAAAGGTTTGCTGCATATAGTTGCACCTGAAAAACCTTACAACTAGGCAGATCTTGTGAACATTCTCATAAAAAGTAGGATTTAGGTTACAATTGATGCAATAAAGTGGAATCGTAGACATTGTAATTTAATTCGCAAAATCTTTCGATTTGATACAACATATAGCAGCATAGGCCTTTACAATGTAATCTTAGTATATCTACACAGCTTCAACGTATCAAATCGGCAGGTTTTTATTTCTACAACTGCACAAATCGAATTTAAGTTACTTGACATACAAGGGCTTATAAACCAAAAGCGTGACTCTGCTAAGTTAATAATTTCCGGTTTAAAGACAAGTTTCAAAACTATGTTTTTTAAGTACCATGGTTTTACATGCAAAGTTTCGCTGCATATAGTTGCACCTGAAAAACCTTACAATTAGGCAGATTTTGTGAACATTCTCATAAAAAGTCGGATTTAGGTTACAACTGATGCAATAAAGTGGAATCGTAGACATTGTAATTTAATTCGCAAAATCTTCCGATTTGATACAACATATAGCAGCATAGGCCTTTACAATGTAATCTTAGTATATCTACACAGCTTCAACGTATCAAATCGGCAGGTTTTCATTTCTACAACTGCACAAATCGAATTTAAGTTACTTGACATACAAGGGCTTATAAACCGAAAGCGTGACTCTGCTAAGTTAATAATTTCTGGTTTTAAGACAGGTTTCAAAACCATGTTTTTCAAGTACCATGGTTTTACATGCAAAGTTTCGATGCATATAGTTGCACCTGAAAAACCTTACAATTAGGCAGATTTTGTGAACATTCTCATAAAAAGTCGGATTTAGGTTACAATTGATGCAATAAAGTGAAATCGTAGACATTGTAATTTAATTCGCAAAACCTCCCGATTTGATACAACATGAAGCAGCATAAGCCTTTACAATGTAATCTTAGTATATCTACACAGCTTTAACGTATCAAATCGGCAGGTTTGCATTTCTACAACTGCACAAATCGAATCTAAGTTACTTGACATACAAGGGCTTATAAACCGAAAGCGTGACTCTGCTAAGTAAATAATTTCCAGTTTGAAGACAGGTTCCAAAACGATATTTTTTAAGTACCATGGTTTTACATGCAAAGTTTCGCTGCATATAGTTGCACCTGAAAAACCTTACAATTAGGCAGATTTTGTGAACATTCTCATAAAAAGTCGGGTTTAATTTACAACTGATGCAATAAAGTGAAATCGTAGACATTGTAATTTAATTCGCAAAATCTTCCGATTTGATACAACATATAGCAGCATAGGCCTTTACAATGTAATCTTAGTATATCTACACAGCTTCAACGTATCAAATCGGCAGGTTTTCATTTCTACAACTGCACAAATCGAATTTAAGTTACTTGACATACAAGGGCTTATAAACCGAAAGCGTGACTCTGCTAAGTTAATAATTCCCGGTTTAAAGACAGGTTCCCAGACCATGTTTTTCAAGTACCATGGTTTTACATGCAAAGTTTCGATGCATATAGTTGCACCTGAAAAACCTTACAATTAGGCAGATTTTGTGAACATTCTCATAAAAAGTCGGATTTAGGTTACAACTGATGCAATAAAGTGGAATCGTAGACATTGTAATTTAATTCGCAAAATCTTCCGATTTGATGCAACATATAGCAGCATAGGCCTTTACAATGTAATCTTAGTATATCTACACAGCTTAAACGTATCAAATCGGCAGGTTTTTATTTCTACAACTGCACACATCAAATTTAAGTTACTTGACATACAAGGGCTTATAAACCGAAAGCGTGACTCTGCTAAGGTAATAATTTCCGGTTTAAAGACAGGTTCCCAGACCATGTTTTTCAAGTACCATGGTTTTACATGCAAAGGTTCGCTGCATATAGTTGCACCTGAAAAACCTTACAATTAGGCAGACTTTGTGAACATTCTCATAAAAAGTCGGATTTAGGTTACAACTGATGCAATAAAGTGGAATCGTAGACATTGTAATTTAATTCGCAAAATCTTCCGATTTGATACAACATATAGCAGCATAGGCCTTTACAATGTAATCTTAGTATATCTACACAGCTTCAACGTATCAAATCGGCAGGTTTTCATTTCTACAACTGCACAAATCGAATTTAAGTTACTTGAAATACAAGGGCTTATAAACCGAAAGCGTGACTCTGCTAAGTTAATAATTTCCGTTTTAAAGACAGGTTCCCAGACCATGTTTTTCAAGTACCATGGTTTTAAATGCAAAGGTTCGCTGCATATAGTTGCACCTGAAAAACCTTACAATTAGGCAGATTTTGTAAACATTCTCATAAAAAGTAGGATTTAGGTTACAATTAATGCAATAAAGTGAAATCGTAGACATTGTAATTTAATTCGCAAAACCTCCCGATTTGATACAACATGAAGCAGCATAAGCCTTTACAATGTAATCTTAGTATATCTACACAGCTTTAACGTATCAAATCGGCAGATTTGCATTTCTACAACTGCACAAATCGAATCTAAGTTACTTGACATACAAGGGCTTATAAACCGAAAGCGTGACTCTGCTAAGTAAATAATTTCCAGTTTGAAGACAGGTTCCAAAACGATGTTTTTTAAGTACCATGGTTTTACATGCAAAGTTTCGCTGCATATAGTTGCACCTAAAAAACCTTACAATTAGGCAGATTTTGTGAACATTCTCATAAAAAGTCGGGTTTAGGTTACAACTGATGCAATAAAGTGAAATCGTAGACATTGTAATTTAATTCGCAAAATCTTCCGATTTGATACAACATATAGCAGCATAGGCCTTTACAATGTAATCTTAGTATATCTACAAAGCTTCAACGTATCAAATCGGCAGGTTTTCATTTCTACAACTGCACAAATCGAATTTAAGTTACTTGACATACAAGGGCTTATAAACCGAAAGCGTGACTCTGCTAAGTTAATAATTTCCGGTTTAAAGACAGGTTCCCAGACCATGTTTTTCAAGTACCATGGTTTTACATGCAAAGGTTCGCTGCATATAGTTGCACCTGAAAAACCTTACAACTAGGCAGATTTTGTGAACATTCTCATAAAAAGTCGGATTTAGGTTACAATTGATGCAATAAAGTGGAATCGTAGACATTGTAATTTAATTCGCAAAATCTTTCGATTTGATAAAACATATAGCAGCATAGGCCTTTACAATGTAATCTTAGTATATCTACACAGCTTCAACGTATCAAATCGGCAGGTTTTCATTTCTACAACTGCACAAATCGAATTTAAGTTACTTGACATACAAGGGCTTATAAACCAAAAGCGTGACTCTGCTAAGTTAATAATTTCCGGTTTAAAGACAGGTTTCAAAACTATGTTTTTTAAGTACCATGGTTTTACATGCCAAGTTTCGCTGCATATAGTTGCACCTGAAAAACCTTACAATTAGGCAGATTTTGTGAACATTCTCATAAAAAGTCGGATTTAGGTTACAACTGATGCAATAAAGTGGAATCGTAGACATTGTAATTTAATTCGCAAAATCTTCCGATTTGATACAACATATAGCAGCATAGGCCTTTACAATGTAATCTTAGTATATCTACACAGCTTCAACGTATCAAATCGGCAGGTTTTCATTTCTACAACTGCACAAATCGAATTTAAGTTACTTGACATACAAGGGCTTATAAACCGAAAGCGTGACTCTGCTAAGTTAATAATTTCCGGTTTAAAGACAGGTTTCAAAACCATGTTTTTTAAGTACCATGGTTTTACATGCAAAGTTTCGATGCATATAGTTGCACCTGAAAAACCTTACAATTAGGCAGATTTTGTGAACATTCTCATAAAAAGTCGGATTTAAGTTACAACTGATGCAATAAAGTGGAATCGTAGACATTGTAATTTAATTCGCAAAATCTTCCGATTTGATACAACATATAGCAGCATAGGCCTTTACAATGTAATCTTAGTATATCTACACAGCTTCAACGTATCAAATCGGCAGGTTTTTATTTCTACAACTGCACAAATCGAATTTAAGTTACTTGACATACAAGGGCTTATAAACCGAAAGCGTGACTCTGCTAAGTTAATAATTTCCGGTTTAAAGACAGGTTCCCAGACCATGTTTTTCAAGTACCATGGTTTTACATGCAAAGGTTCGCTGCATATAGTTGCACCTCAAAAACCTTACAATTAGGCAGATTTTGTGAACATTCACATAAAAAGTCGGATTTAGGTTACAACTGATGCAATAAAGTGGAATCGTAGACATTGTAATTAAATTCGCAAAATTTTCCGATTTGATACAACATATAGCAGCATAGGCCTTTACAATGTAATCTTAGTATATCTACACAGCTTCAACGTATCAAATCGGCAGGTTTTCATTTCTACAACTGCACAAATCGAATTTAAGTTACTTGACATACAAGGGCTTATAAACCGAAAGCGTGACTCTGCTAAGTTAATAATTTCCGGTTTAAAGACAGGTTCCAAAACCATGTTTTTTAAGTACCATGGTTTTACATGCAAAGTTTCGCTGCATATAGTTGCACCTGAAAAACCTTACAATTAGGCAGATTTTGTGAACATTCTCATAAAAAGTCGGATTTAGGTTACAACTGATGCAATAAAGTGGAATCGTAGTCATTGTAATTTAATTCGCAAAATCTTTCGATTTGATACAACATATAGCAGCATAGGCCTTTACAATGTAATCTTAGTATATCTACACAGCTTCAACGTATTAAATCGGCAGGTTTTCATTTCTACAACTGCACAAATCGAATTTAAGTTACTTGACATACAAGGGCTTATAAACCGAAAGCGTGACTCTGCTAAGATAATAATTTCCGGTTTAAAGACAGGTTCCAAAACCATGTTTTTTAAGTACCATGGTTTTACATGCAAAGTTTCGATGCATATAGTTGCACCTGAAAAACCTTACAATTAGGCAGATTTTGTGAACATTCTCATAAAAAGTCGGATTTAGGTTACAACTGATGCAATAAAGTGGAATCGTAGACATTGTAATTTAATTCGCAAAATCTTCCGATTTGATGCAACATATAGCAGCATAGGCCTTTACAATGTAATCTTAGTATATCTACACAGCTTGAACGTATCAAATCGGCAGGTTTTTATTTCTACAACTGCACAAATCGAATTTAAGTTACTAGACATACAAGGGCTTATAAACCAAAAGCGTGACTCTGCTAAGTTAATAATTTCCGGTTTAAAGACAGGTTCCCAGACCATGTTTTTCAAGTACCATGGTTTTACATGCAAAGGTTCGCTGCATATAGTTGCACCTGAAAAACCTTACAATTAGGCAGATTCTGTGAGCATTCTCATAAAAAGTCGGATTTAGGTTACAACTGATGCAATAAAGTGGAATCGTAGACATTGTAATTTAATTCGCAAAATCTTCCGATTTGATACCACATATAGCAGCATAGGCCTTTACAATGTAATCTTAGTATATCTACACAGCTTCAACGTATCAAATCGGCAGGTTTTCATTTCTACAACTGCACAAATCGAATCTAAGTTACTTGACATACAAGAGCTTATAAACCGAAAGCGTGACTCTGTTTATTTAATAATTGCCGGTTTAAATAGCTTTAACGTTTCTTATTACATGTAACAAAGCTTGAGTTATGTGTCTACAAATAGGATATTCGTTTCACTTAGGACAAACGATGTAGGCTACTAAATTTAGATAACCTAGGTAACACCTATCTTAAATTTTATTACTTACTGTTAAGTATCTGCCAGTTGAATACAGATCTCAGTTAAACCTGAACAAAATCTAAATTATAGGGGGATAATTAACGTCACCTAACCATTTTTTCAACCATTTTTATAATTTATGACTAACCCTCTAAACCCTAACCTAATCTGAGTAAAACCATTTAAGTAGTGATATATTCTATAAAGATTTATAAAATAGCCAAACATAAAGCTAGGGTTAGGGTCTACTTAGCATTAAGTGACACTTACCTTGCAATGGTAAAAAATAATCACAACAAAAAGCTGACCATTTTTAAATACCTAACCTAACCTTTCACCGTCAAAAAAAAAATTCAATATACAATTTTTTTAGAATATGACTTTCCCTAACCATTTTTTAAAACCACAAAAAAAATTTAAAGGTAACCCATCAAAACCTAACCTAATTCAAAAATACATGTAGTCGTAGTATTATATTTTATAAAATACCATAAGATATTCAAACATAAATCGAGGGTTAGATGCTACTTAGCATTGAATGACACTAACCTTCCAATGGTGAAAAATGATCACAACAAAAAACTCACTATTTTTAAATACCTTCCGTAACCTTTCACCGTCAAGTTTAAAATAGCCTATCCCCAAAATCTGAATACCTAACCTAACCTAACCTAACCTAACCTAACCTAACCTAACCTAACCTAACCTAACCTAACCTAACCTAACCTAACCTAACCTAACCTAACCTAACCTAACCTAACCTAACCTAACCTAACCTAACCTAACCTAAAAAAAAATTATATGCTCAAATGATTGCAACGATAACCTTATGAACTAAACTAGACATTGTGGTGATATTGTGTTAACAATTTGACTTTGGTGGTTGACAAAGAGTGCAAGGAGATAAAACTTTACTACACATAGGGGATATATAGTAATAACATATTTAGCAAAACAACATGTGCTTACATAATAGCGATAACACATTTTACTAATACTAGTGAGTCAGTACCATGATATATACAATATTAAAAATTGTGTGTGTAATTACATATGCTTGACATAGCAAGTACACCAATTAAATATCACAAAATCATTTTACATTTACCACAAAAAAATTGATATGCTTACACGATTGCAACAATAATCTTAAGAACTAAAATAAACATTGTGGTTATATTGTGTTGACAATTTGACTTTGGTGCGTGCCAAAGATTGCAAGGAGTAAAAACTATACAACGCATAGTGTATATAGGTAATAACATATTTGGCAAAACAACGTGCTCACATAATAGCAATAACATATTTAAACAATTCTAGTGCGTCAAAAACATGATAGATACAATATGTAAAATTGTGTGTGTTATCAACTATGCTTGACATAGCTAGTACACCAAATAAATTTGACAGCATCATTTAACATTCAGCAAAAAAAAATTAATATGCTCACACGATTGCAACAATGATCCTATTAACTAAAATATGCATCGTGGTAATATTGTGTTACTAAATTGTCTTTGGTGCGTGCCAGAGAGCGCAAGAAGTAGAAACTGTACTACACATAGTGTTTATAAGTAAAAACATATTTGCTAGAAAGAAATGTGCTTACATAATAGCAATTACATAATTTAACAATACTAGTGAGTCAGTAACATGATATATACAATATAAAAAATTGTGTGTGTGAGTATCTATGCTTTACATAGCTGGTACACAAATTAAATATAACTAAATGATTTTACATCTACCAAAAAAAATTATATGCTCAAATGATTGCAACGATAACCTTATGAACTAAACTAGACATTGTGGTGATATTGTGTTAACAATTTGACTTTGGTGGTTGACAAAGAGTGCAAGGAGTTAAAACTTCACTACACATAGGGGATATATAGTAATAACATATTTAGCAAAACAACATGTGCTTACATAATAGCGATAACACATTTTACCAATACTAGTGAGTCAGTACCATGATATATACAATATTAAAAATTGTGTGTGTAATTACATATGCTTGACATAGCAAGTACACCAATTAAATATCACAAAATCATTTTACATTTAGCACAAAAAAAATTGATATGCTTACACGATTGCAACAATAATCTTAAGAACTAAAATAAACATTGTGGTTATATTGTGTTGACAATTTGACTTTGGTGCGTGCCAAAGATTGCAAGGAGTAAAAACTATACAACGCATAGTGTATATAGGTAATAACATATTTGGCAAAACAACGTGCTCACATAATAGCAATAACATATTTAAACAATTCTAGTGCGTCAAAAACATGATATATACAATATGTAAAATTGTGTGTGTTATCAACTATGCTTGAAATAGCTAGTACACCAAATAAATTTGACAGCATCATTTAACATTCAGCAAAAAAAAATTAATATGCTCACACGATTGCAACAATGATCCTATTAACTAAAATATGCATCGTGGTAATATTGTGTTACTAAATTGTCTTTGGTGCGTGCCAGAGAGTGCAAGAAGTGAAAACTGTACTACACATAGTGTTTATAAGTAAAAACATATTTGACAGAAAAAAATGTGCTAACATAATAGCGAATACACATTTTAACAATACTAGTGAGTCGAAAACATAATATATACGATATGAAAAAATGTGTGTGTAATTAACTATGCTTGACATAGCTAGTACACAAATTAAATTTAACAGAATGATTTTACATTTACCAAAAAAAAAATATATGCTCAAATGATTGCAACGATAACCTTATGAACTAAAATAGACATTGTGGTAATAAAGTGTTAAAAATTTGACTTTGGTGGGTGACAAAGAGTGCAAGGAGTTAAAACTATACTACGCATAATGTATATATGGTAATAACATATTTGGCAAAACAACATGTGCTTACATAATAGCAATAACACATTTTAACAATACTAGTGGGTCAGTACCATGATATATACAATATTAAAAATTGTATGTGCGATTAACTATGCTCAAGTTTGCTGGTACACAAATTATATTTTTTAAAATAATTTTACATTTAGCAAAAAAAATGTATATGCTTAAACGATTGCAACAATAACCTTGTAAACTAAAATATACCTTGTCCTAATATTGTGTTAACAATTTGACTTTGGTGCGTGCCTAAGAGTGCAAAAAAAAATTATACTACTTATAGTGTATGTAGGTGAAAACATGTTTTCTCAAGAAAGCATGTGCTCACATAATAGAATAAACAGATTTGAACGATAGCAGTAAGTTAGTTTGATTGTATTGACAATAATAAAAATTCTGTGTGGTCAACTTAGCTTATTATAGCTAGTAAAGGAGAAATTTTGAACTAACTAAATCTAACCTAACGTAAATTAAACTAACCTAACCTAACCTAACCTAACATTTACTAACATTATATCAACTGTACCAAATATTGCATGCTGCAAAAATAAAAATGTTTAAAAAAAAATTTTTTTTGTGACACATACAAAACCTTCAAACGCAGGAGTTAGAAAAAATCCTTCTATCATCACGAAGACTACATTATCGATAATCATGCAAGCAACTTTTTTTTAGGTGTTGCCGTGCAAAATCTGAAATTTTGTATCTCAGAAAATATGAAGAACCTAACCTAACCTAACCTAACCTAACCTAACCTAACCTAACCTAACCTAACCTAACCTAACCTAACCTAACCTAACCTAACCTAACCTAACCTAACCTAACCTAACCTAACCTAACCTAACCTAACCTAACCTAACCTAACCTAACCTAACCTAACCTAACCTAACCTAACCTAACCTAACCTAACCAACCTAACCTAACCTAAAAAAAAATTATATGCTCAAATGATTGCAACGATAACCTTATGAACTAAACTAGACATTGTGGTGATATTGTGTTAACAATTTGACTTTGGTGGTTGACAAAGAGTGCAAGGAGATAAAACTTTACTACACATAGGGGATATATAGTAATAACATATTTAGCAAAACAACATGTGCTTACATAATAGCGATAACACATTTTACTAATACTAGTGAGTCAGTACCATGATATATACAATATTAAAAATTGTGTGTGTAATTACATATGCTTGACATAGCAAGTACACCAATTAAATATCACAAAATCATTTTACATTTACCACAAAAAAATTGATATGCTTACACGATTGCAACAATAATCTTAAGAACTAAAATAAACATTGTGGTTATATTGTGTTGACAATTTGACTTTGGTGCGTGCCAAAGATTGCAAGGAGTAAAAACTATACAACGCATAGTGTATATAGGTAATAACATATTTGGCAAAACAACGTGCTCACATAATAGCAATAACATATTTAAACAATTCTAGTGCGTCAAAAACATGATAGATACAATATGTAAAATTGTGTGTGTTATCAACTATGCTTGACATAGCTAGTACACCAAATAAATTTGACAGCATCATTTAACATTCAGCAAAAAAAAATTAATATGCTCACACGATTGCAACAATGATCCTATTAACTAAAATATGCATCGTGGTAATATTGTGTTACTAAATTGTCTTTGGTGCGTGCCAGAGAGCGCAAGAAGTAGAAACTGTACTACACATAGTGTTTATAAGTAAAAACATATTTGCTAGAAAGAAATGTGCTTACATAATAGCAATTACATAATTTAACAATACTAGTGAGTCAGTAACATGATATATACAATATAAAAAATTGTGTGTGTGAGTATCTATGCTTTACATAGCTGGTACACAAATTAAATATAACTAAATGATTTTACATCTACCAAAAAAAATTATATGCTCAAATGATTGCAACGATAACCTTATGAACTAAACTAGACATTGTGGTGATATTGTGTTAACAATTTGACTTTGGTGGTTGACAAAGAGTGCAAGGAGTTAAAACTTCACTACACATAGGGGATATATAGTAATAACATATTTAGCAAAACAACATGTGCTTACATAATAGCGATAACACATTTTACCAATACTAGTGAGTCAGTACCATGATATATACAATATTAAAAATTGTGTGTGTAATTACATATGCTTGACATAGCAAGTACACCAATTAAATATCACAAAATCATTTTACATTTAGCACAAAAAAAATTGATATGCTTACACGATTGCAACAATAATCTTAAGAACTAAAATAAACATTGTGGTTATATTGTGTTGACAATTTGACTTTGGTGCGTGCCAAAGATTGCAAGGAGTAAAAACTATACAACGCATAGTGTATATAGGTAATAACATATTTGGCAAAACAACGTGCTCACATAATAGCAATAACATATTTAAACAATTCTAGTGCGTCAAAAACATGATATATACAATATGTAAAATTGTGTGTGTTATCAACTATGCTTGAAATAGCTAGTACACCAAATAAATTTGACAGCATCATTTAACATTCAGCAAAAAAAAATTAATATGCTCACACGATTGCAACAATGATCCTATTAACTAAAATATGCATCGTGGTAATATTGTGTTACTAAATTGTCTTTGGTGCGTGCCAGAGAGTGCAAGAAGTGAAAACTGTACTACACATAGTGTTTATAAGTAAAAACATATTTGACAGAAAAAAATGTGCTAACATAATAGCGAATACACATTTTAACAATACTAGTGAGTCGAAAACATAATATATACGATATGAAAAAATGTGTGTGTAATTAACTATGCTTGACATAGCTAGTACACAAATTAAATTTAACAGAATGATTTTACATTTACCAAAAAAAAAATATATGCTCAAATGATTGCAACGATAACCTTATGAACTAAAATAGACATTGTGGTAATAAAGTGTTAAAAATTTGACTTTGGTGGGTGACAAAGAGTGCAAGGAGTTAAAACTATACTACGCATAATGTATATATGGTAATAACATATTTGGCAAAACAACATGTGCTTACATAATAGCAATAACACATTTTAACAATACTAGTGGGTCAGTACCATGATATATACAATATTAAAAATTGTATGTGCGATTAACTATGCTCAAGTTTGCTGGTACACAAATTATATTTTTTAAAATAATTTTACATTTAGCAAAAAAAATGTATATGCTTAAACGATTGCAACAATAACCTTGTAAACTAAAATATACCTTGTCCTAATATTGTGTTAACAATTTGACTTTGGTGCGTGCCTAAGAGTGCAAAAAAAAATTATACTACTTATAGTGTATGTAGGTGAAAACATGTTTTCTCAAGAAAGCATGTGCTCACATAATAGAATAAACAGATTTGAACGATAGCAGTAAGTTAGTTTGATTGTATTGACAATAATAAAAATTCTGTGTGGTCAACTTAGCTTATTATAGCTAGTAAAGGAGAAATTTTGAACTAACTAAATCTAACCTAACGTAAATAAAACTAACCTAACCTAACCTAACCTAACATTTACTAACATTATATCAACTGTACCAAATATTGCATGCTGCAAAAATAAAAATGTTTAAAAAAAAATTTTTTTTGTGACACATACAAAACCTTCAAACGCAGGAGTTAGAAAAAATCCTTCTATCATCACGAAGACTACATTATCGATAATCATGCAAGCAACTTTTTTTTAGGTGTTGCCGTGCAAAATCTGAAATTTTGTATCTCAGAAAATATGAAGAACCTAACCTAACCTAACCTAACCTAACCTAACCTAACCTAACCTAACCTAACCTAACCTAACCTAACCTAACCTAACCTAACCTAACCTAACCTAACCTAACCTAACCTAACCTAAAGCTATAGGTCTGCTGATCGCAAAAACTGTAGTCTGGAGTTTATAACTAGTTTTCGTGGTCACTTAAATGCATTCCGAACATTTTTGATTTTTAAGGTATATTGTACTTTGAGCATAGGACACTACCTAAGAAATTTTGAAATTGGCAATTGTGTCATTGAATTACGACTATTTTAATGACGCTTACAAATCCTGTTAGGCAACATAGCCGGGTTAGTGGCCAAATTGAATTTTTTGTCTATGTAACTTGTCACTATACCTAACTTAACTTACATTTTTGGTTTCAGATTTTTTGGTCAACCATGTGTTTATCTATAAGCTATAGGTCTGCTGATCGCGAAAACCGCAGACTAAAGTTTATAACTAGTTTTCTTGGTCACTTAAATGCAATCCGAACATTTTTGATTTTTTAGGTATATTTTACATTGAGCATAGGACACTACCAAAGGAATTTTGAAATTGGCAATTGTGTCATAGAATTACGACTGTTGTAATGACGCTTACTAACCTTAATAGGCAACATAGCCGGTTTAGTGGCCAAATTGAATTTTTTGTCTATGTAACTTGTCATTATACCTAACCTAACTTACATTTTAGATTTCAGATTTAAAAGTCAACCATGTGTTTATCTAAAAGCAATAGGTCTGCTGATCGCAAAAACCGTAGTCTGGAGTTTATAACTAGTTTTCGTGGTCACTTAAATGCAATCCGAACATTTTTGATTTTTCAGGTATATTGTACTTTGAGCATAGGACACTACCTAAAAAATTTTGAAATTGGCAATTGTGTCATTGAATTACGACTATTGTAATGACGCTTACAAATCCTATTAGGCAACATAGCCGGTTTAGTTGCCAAATTGAATTTTTGGTCTATGTAACTTGTCACCATACCTAACCTAACCTACATTTTGGAATTCAGATTTTTCGGTTAACCATGTGTTCATCTGAAAGCTATAGGTCTGATGATCGCGAAAACTGCAGTCTGGAGTTTATAACTAGTTTTCTTGGTCATTTAAATGCAATCCGAACATTGTTGATTTTTAGGTATATTGTACTCTCAGCATAGGAAAATACCTAAGAAATTTTGGAATTGGCAATTGTGTCATTGAATTACGACTATTTTAATGACGCTTACAAATCCTGTTGGGCAACATAGCCAGTTTAGTGGCTAAATTGAATTTTTTGTCTATGTAACTTGTCACTATACTTAACTTAACTTACATTTTTGGTTTCAAATTTTTGGGTCAACCATGTGTTCATCTATAAGCTTTAGGTCTGCTGATCGCGAAAACCGCACACTGGAGTTTATAACTACTTTTCTTAGTCACCGAAATGCAATCCGAACATTTTTGATTTTTTAGGTATATTGTACTTTAAGCATAGGACACTAAGAAGGAATTTTGAAATTAGCAATTGTGTCATTGAATTACGACTACTGTAATGACGCTTACAAATCCTATTGGGCAACACAGCTGGTTTAGTGGCCAAATTGAATTTTTTGTCTATGTAACTTGTCACCATACCTAACCTAACTCACATTTTAAATTTCAGATTTTTGAGTCAACTATGTGTTTATCTAAAAGCTATAGGTCTGCTGATCATGAAAACTGCAGTCTGGAGTTTATAACTAGTTTTCTTGATCACTTAAATGCAATCCAAACATTTTTGATTTTTTAGGTATATTGTACTTTAAGCATAGGACACTACCTAAGGAATTTTGAAATAAGGAATTGTGTCATTGAATTACGACTATTGAAATGACGCTTACAAATTCTATTAGGCAACATAGGCGGTTTAGTGGTTGAATTGAATTTTTTGTCTATGTAACTTGTCATCATATCTAACCTAAATTACATTTTGGATTTAAGATTTTTTTAACAACCATGTGTTTATCTAAAAGCTATAGGTCTGCTGATCGCAAAAACCGTAGTCTAGAGTTTATAACTAGTTTTCGTGGTCACTTAAATGCAATCCGAACATTTTTGATTTTTAAGGTATATTGTACTTTGAGCATAGGACACTACCTAAGAAATTTTGAAATTGGCAATTGTGTCATTGAATTACGACTATTGTAATGACGCTTACAAATCCTGTTAGGCAACATAGCCGGGTTAGTAGCCAAATTAAATTTTTTGTCTATGTAACTTGTCACTATACCTAACTTAACCTACATTTTTGGTTTCAGATTTTTTGGTCAACCATGTGTTTATCTATAAGCTATAGGTCTGCTGATCGCGAAAACCGCAGACTGGAGTTTATAACTAGTTTTCTTGGTCACTTAAATGCAATCCGAACATTTTTGATTTTTTAAGTACATTTTACTTTGAGCATAATACACTACCTAAGGAATTTTAAAATTGGCAATTGTGTCATTGAATTACGACTGTTGTAATGACGCTTACAAACCTTATTAGGCAACATAGCCGGTTTAGTGGCCAAATTGAATTTTTTGTCTATGTAACTTGTCATTATACCTAAGCTAACTTACAGTTAAGATTTCAGATTTTTGAGTCAACTATGTGTTCATCTGAAAGCAATAGATCTGCTGATCGCGAAAACCGCAGTCTGGAGTTTAAAACTAGTCTTCGTGGTCACTTAAATGCAATCCGAACATTTTTGATTTTTAAAGTATATTGTACTTTAAGCATAGGACACTACCTAAGAAATTTTAAAATTGGCAATTGTGTCATTGAATTACGACTATTGTAATGACGCTTACAAATCCTATTAGGCAACATAGCCGGTTTAGTGGCCAAATTGAATTTTTTGTCTATGTAACTTGTCACCATACCTAACCTAACTTACATTTTGGAATTCAGATTTTTCGGTTAACCATGTGTTCATCTGAAAGCTATAGGTCTAATGATCGCAAAAACTGCAGTCTGGAGTTTATAACTAGTTTTCTTGGTCATTTAAATGCAATCCGAACATTTTTAAATTATAAGGTATATTGTACTTTGAGCATAGGACACTACCTAAGAAATTTTGAAATTGGCAATTGTGTCATTGAATAACGACTATTGTAATGACGCTTACAAATCCTGTTAGGCAACATAGCCGGGTTAGTGGCCAAATTGAATTTTTTGTCTATGTTACTTGTCACTATACCTAACTTAACTTACATTTTTGGTTTCAGATTTTTTGGTCAACCATGTGTTTATCTATAAGCTATAGGTCTGCTGATCGCGAAAACCGCAGACTGGAGTTTATAACTAGTTTTCTTGGTCACTTAAATGCAATTCGAACATTTTTGATTTTTTAGGTATATTTTACTTTGAGCATAATACACTACCTAAGGAATTTTGAAATTGGCAATTGTGTCATTGAATTACCACTGTTGTAATGACGCTTACAAACCTTATTAGGCAACATAGCCGGTTTAGTGGCCAAATTGAATTTTTTGTCTATGTAACTTGTCATTATACCTAAGCTAACTTACATTTCAGATTTCAGATTTTTCAGTTTACCATGTGTTCATCTGAAAGCAATAGATCTGCTGATCGCGAAAACCGCAGTCTGGAGTTCAAAACTAGTCTTCGTGGTCACTTAAATGCAATCCGAACATTTTTGATTTTTAAAGTATATTGTAGTTTGAGCCTAGGACACTACCTAAGAAATTTTTAAATTGGCAATTGTGTCATTGAATTACGACTATTGTAATGACGCTTACAAATCCTATTAGGCAACATAGCCGGTTTAGTGGCCAAATTGAATTTTTTGTCTATGTAACTTGTCACCATACCTAAACTAACTTACATTTTGGAATTCAGATTTTTCAGTTAACCATGTGTTCATCTAAAAGCTATAGGTCTGATGATCGCGAAAACTGCAGTCTGGAGTTTATAACTAGTTTTCTTGGTCATTTAAATGCAATCCGAACATTGTTGATTTTTAGGTATATTGTACTCTGAGCATAGGAAAATACCTAAGAAATTTTGGAATTGGCAATTGTGTCATTGAATTACGACTATTTTAATGACGCTTACAAATCCTGTTAGGCAACATAGCCAGTTTAGTGGCTAAATTGAATTTTTTGTCTATGTAACTTGTCACTATACCTAACTTAACTTACATTTTTGGTTTTAAATTTTTGGGTCAACCATGTGTTCATCTATAAGCTTTAGGTCTGCTGATCGCGAAAACCGCACACTGGAGTTTATAACTACTTTTCTTGGTCACCAAAATGCAATCCGAACATTTTTGATTTTTTAGGTATATTGTACTTTAGGCATAGGACACTAAGAAGGAATTTTGAAATTGGCAATTGTGTCATTGAATTACGACTACTGTAATGACGCTTACAAATCCTATTAGGCAACACAGCTGGTTTAGTGGCCAAATTGAATTTTTTGTCTATGTAACTTGTCACCATACCTAACCTAACTCACATTTTAGATTTCAGATTTTTGAGTCAACTATGTGTTTATCTAAAAGCTATAGGTCTGCTGATCGTGAAAACTGCAGTCTGGAGTTTATAACTAGTTTTCTTGGTCACTTAAATGCAATCCGAACATTTTTGATTTTTTAGGTATATTGTACTTTGAGCATAGGACACTACCTAAGAAATTTTGAAATTAGGAATTTTGTCATTGAATTACGACTATTGTTATGACGCTTACAAATCCTTTCGGGCAACATAGCCGGTTGAGTGGCTAAATTAAATTTTTTGTCTATGTAACTTGTCACCATATTTACTCTAACTTACATTTTAGATTTCAGATTTTTTGGTCAACTATGTGTTCATCTAAAAGCTATAGGTCTGATATTCGCAAAAACTCCAGTCTGGAGTTTATAACTAGTTTTCTTGGTCACTTAAATGCAATCCGAACATTTTTGATTTTTTAGGTATATTGTACTTTGAGCATAGGACACTACCTAAGGAATTTTGAAATTAGCATTTGTGTCATTGAATTACGACTATTGTAATGACGCTTACAAATTCTATTAGGCAACATAGGCGGTTTAGTGGTTGAATTGAATTTTTTGTCTATGTAACTTGTCATCATATCTAACCTAAATTACATTTTTGGTTTTAGATTTTTTAAACAACCATGTGTTTATCTCAAAGCTATAGGTCTGCTGATCGCAAAAACTGTAGTCTGGAGTTTATAACCAGTTTTCGTGGTCACTTAAATGCAATCCGAACATTTTTGATTTTTAAGGTATATTGTACTTTGAGCATAGGACACTACCTAAGAAATTTTAAAAATTGGCAATTGTGTCATTGAATTACGACTATTGTAATGACGCTTACAAATCCTGTTAGGCAACATAGCCGGGTTAGTGGCCAAATTAAATTTTTTGTCTATGTAACTTGTCACTATACCTAACTTAACCTACATTTTTGGTTTCAGATTTTTTGGTCAACCATGTGTTTATCTATAAGCTATAGGTCTGCTGATCGCGAAAACCGCAGACTGGAGTTTATAACTAGTTTTCTTGGTCACTTAAATGCAATCCGAACATTTTTGATTTTTTAGGTACATTTTACTTTGAGCATAATACACTACCTAAGGAATTTAGAAATTGGCAATTGTGTCATTGAATTACGACTGTTGTAATGACGCTTACAAACCTTATTAGGCAACATAGCCGGTTTAGTGGCCAAATTGAATTTTTTGTCTATGTAACTTGTCATTATACCTAAGCTAACTTACATTTTAGATTTCAGATTTTTGAGTCAACTATGTGTTCATCTGAAAGCAATAGATCTGCTGATCGCGAAAACCGCAGTCTGGAGTTCAAAACTAGTCTTCGTGGTCACTTAATGCAATCCGAACATTTTTGATTTTTAAAGTATATTGTACTTTAAGCATAGGACACTACCTAAGAAATTTTAAAATTGGCAATTGTGTCATTGAATTACGACTATTGTAATGACGCTTACAAATCCTATTAGGCAACATAGCCGGTTTAGTGGCCAAATTGAATTTTTTGTCTATGTAACTTGTCATCATACCTAACCTAACTTACATTTTGGAATTCAGATTTTTCGGTTAACCATGTGTTCATCTGAAAGCTATAGGTCTAATGATCGCGAAAACTGCAGTCTGGAGTTTATAACTAGTTTTCTTGGTCATTTAAATGCAATCCGAACATTGTTGATTTTTAGGTATATTGTACTCTGAGCATAGGAAAATACCTAAGAAATTTTGGAATTGGCAATTGTGTCATTGAATTACGACTATTTTAATGACGCTTACAAATCCTGTTAGGCAACATAGCCAGTTTAGTGGCTAAATTGAATTTTTTGTCTATGTAACTTGTCACTATACCTAACTTAACTTACATTTTTGGTTTCAAATTTTTGGGTCAACCATGTGTTCATCTATAAGCTTTAGGTCTGCTGATCGCGAAAACCGCACACTGGAGTTTATAACTACTTTTCTTGGTCACCGAAATGCAATCCGAACATTTTTGATTTTTTAGGTATATTGTACTTTAAGCATAGGACACTAAGAAGGAATTTTGAAATTGGCAATTGTGTCATTGAATTACGACTACTGTAATGACGCTTACAAATCCTATTGGGCAACACAGCTGGTTTAGTGGCCAAATTGAATTTTTTGTCTATGTAACTTGTCACCATACCTAACCTAACTCACATTTTAGATTTCAGATTTTTGAGTCAACTATGTGTTTATCTAAAAGCTATAGGTCTGCTGATCATGAAAACTGCAGTCTAGAGTTTATAACTAGTTTTCTTGGTCACTTAAATGCAATCCGAACATTTTTGATTTTTTAGGTATATTGTACTTTAAGCATAGGACACTACCTAAGGAATTTTGAAATTAGGAATTGTGTCATTGAATTACGACTATTGTAATGACGCTTACAAATCCTTTCGGGCAACATAGCCGGTTGAGTGGCTAAATTAAATTTTTTGTCTATGTAACTTGTCACCATATTTAACCTAACTTACATTTTAGATTTCAGATTTTTTGGTCAACCATGTGTTTATCTAAAAGCTATAGGTCTGATATTCGCAAAAACTTTAGTCTGGAGTTTATAACTAGTTTTCTTGGTCACTTAAATGCAATCCGAACATTTTTGATTTTTTAGGTATATTGTACTTTGAGCATAGGACACCACCTAAGGAATTTTAAAATTAGCAATTGTGTCATTGAATTACGACTATTGTAATGACGCTTACAAATTCTATTAGGCGACATAGGCGGTTTAGTGGTTGAATTGAATTTTTTGTCTATTTAACTTGTCATCATATCTAACCTAAATTACGTTTTGGATTTTAGATTTTTTAAACAACCATGTGTTTATCTAAAAGCTATAGGTCTGCTGATCGCAAAAACCGTAGTCTGGAGTTTATAACTAGTTTTCGTGGTCACTTAAATGCAATCCGAACATTTGTGATTTTTAAGGTATATTGTACTTTGAGCATAGGACACTACCTAAAAAATTTTGAAATTGGCAATTGTGTCATTGAATTACGACTATTGTAATGTGGCTTACAAATCCTGTTAGGCAACATAGCCGGGTTAGTGGCCAAATTAAATTTTTTGTCTATGTAACTTGTCACTATACCTAACTTAACCTACATTTTTAATTTCAGATTTTTTGGTCAACCATGTGTTTATCTATAAGCTATAGGTCTGCTGATCGCGAAAACTGCAGACTGGAGTTTATAACTAGTTTTCGTGGTCACTTAAATGCAATCCGAACTTTTTTGATTTTTTAAGTACATTTTACTTTGAGCATAATACACTACCTAAGGAATTTTGAAATTGGCAATTGTGTCATTGAATTACGACTGTTGTAATGACGCTTACAAACCTTATTAGGCAACATAGCCGGTTTAGTGGCCAAATTGAATTTTTTGTCTATGTAACTTGTCATTATACCTAAGCTAACTTACATTTTAGATTTCGGATTTTTGAGTCAACCATGTGTTTATCTAAAAGCAATAGATCTGCTGATCGCGAAAACCGTAGTCTGGAGTTCAAAACTAGTCTTCGTGGTCACTTAAATGCAATCCGAACATTTTTGATTTTTAAAGTATATTGTACTTTAAGCATAGGACACTACCTAAGAAATTTTAAAATTGGCAATTGTGTCATTGAATTACGACTATTGTAATGACGCCTACAAATCCTATTAGGCAACATAGCCGGTTAAGTGGCGAAATTGAATTTTTTGTCTATGTAACTTGTCACCATACCTAACCTAACTTACATTTTGGAATTCAGATTTTTTGGTTAACCATGTGTTCATCTGAAAGCTATAGGTCTGATGATCGCGAAAACTGCAGTCTGGAGTTTATAACTAGTTTTCTTGGTCATTTAAATGCAATCCGAACATTGTTGATTTTTTAGGTATATTGTACTCTGAGCATAGGAAAATACCTAAGAAATTTTTGAATTGGCAATTGTGTCATTGAATTACGACTATTTAAATGACGCTTACAAATCCTGTTAGGCAACATAGCCAGTTTAGTGGCTAAATTGAATTTTTTGTCTGTGTAACTTGTCACTATACCTAACTTAACTTACATTTTTGGTTTCAAATTTTTGGGTTAACCATGTGTTCATCTATAAGCTTTAGGTCTGCTGATCGCGAAAACCGCACACTGGAGTTCATAACTACTTTTCTTGGTCACCGAAATGCAATCCGAACATTTTTGATTTTTGAGGTATATTGTATTCTAAACATAGGACACTAAGAAGGAATTTTGAAATTGGCAATTGTGTCATTGAATTACGACTACTGTAATGACGCTTACAAATCCTATTAGGCAACACAGCTGGTTTAGTAGCCAAATTGAATTTTTTGTCTATGTAACTTGTCACCATACCTAACCTAACTCACATTTTAGATTTCAGATTTTTGAGTCAACTATGTGTTTATCTAAAAGCTATAGGTCTGCTGATCATGAAAACTGCAGTCTGGAGTTTATTACTAGTTTTCTTGGTCACTTAAATGCAATCCGAACATTTTTGATTTTTTAGGTATATTGTACTTTAAGCATAGGACACTTCCTAAGGAATTTTGAAATTAGGAATTGTGTCATTGAATTACGACTATTGTAATGACGCTTACAAATCCTTTTGGGCAACATAGCCGGTTGAGTGGCTAAATTAAATTTTTTGTCTATGTAACTTGTCACCATATTTAACCTAACTTACATTTTAGATTTCAGATTTTTTGGTCAACCATGTGTTCATCTAAAAGCTATAGGTCTGCTGATCGCAAAAACCGTAGTCTAGAGTTTATAACTAGTTTTCGTGGTCACTTAAATGCAATCCGAACATTTTTGATTTTTAAGGTATATTGTACTTTGAGCATAGGACACTTCCTAAGGAATTTTGAAATTGGCAATTGTGTCATTGAATTACGACTATTGTAATGACGCTTACAAATCCTGTTAGGCAACATAGCCGGGTTAGTGGCCAAATTGAATTTTTTGTCTATGTAACTTGTCACTATACCTAACTTAACTTACATTTTTGGTTTCAGATTTTTTGGTCAACCATGTGTTTATCTATAGGCTATAGGTCTGCTGATCGCGAAAACCGCAGACTGGAGTTTATAACTAGTTTTCTTGGTCACTTAAATGCAATCCGAACATTTTTGATTTTTTAGGTATATTGTACTTTAAACATAGGACACTAAGAAGGAATTTTAAAATTGGCAATTGTGTCATTGAATTACGACTACTGTAATGACGCTTACAAATCCTATTAGGCAACACAGCTGGTTTAGTAGCCAAATTGAATTTTTTGTCTATGTAACTTGTCACCATACCTAACCTAACTTACATTTTAGATTTCAGATTTTTGAGTCAACTATGTGTTTATCTAAAAGCTATAGGTCTGCTGATCATGAAAACTGCAGTCTGGAGTTTATAACTAGTTTTCTTGGTCACTTAAATGCAATCCGAACATTTTTGATTTTTTAGGTATATTGTACTTTAAGCATAGGACACTACCTAAGGAATTTTGAAATTAGGAATTGTGTCATTGAATTATGACTATTGTAATGACGCTTACAAATCCTTTCGGGCAACATAGCCGGTTGAGTGGCTGAATTAAATTTTTTGTCTATGTAACTTGTCACCATATTTAACCTAACTTACATTTTAGATTTCAGATTTTTTGGTCAACCATGTGTTCATTTAAAAGCTATAGGTCTGATATTCGCAAAAACTTCAGTCTGGAGTTTATAACTAGTTTTCTTGGTCACTTAAATGCAATCCGAACATTTTTGATTTTTTAGGTATATTGTACTTTGAGCATAGGACACTACCTAAGGAATTTTGAAATTGGCAATTGTGTCATTGAATTACGACTATTGTATTGACGCTTACAAATTCTATTAGGCAACATAGGCGGTTTAGTAGTTGAATTGAATTTTTTGTCTATGTAACTTGTCATCATATTTAACCTAAATTACATTTTAGATTTTAGATTTTTTAAACAACCATGTGTTTATCTAAAAGCTATAGGTCTGCTGATCGCAAAAACCGTAGTCTGGAGTTTATAACTAGTTTTCGTGGTCACTTAATTGCAATCTGAACATTTTTGATTTTTAAGGTATATTGTACTTTGAGCATAGGACACTTCCTAAGAAATTTTGAAATTGGCAATTGTGTCATTGAATTACGACTATTGTAATGACGCTTACAAATCCTGTTAGGCAACATAGCCGGGTTAGTGGCCAAATTGAGTTTTTTGTCTATGTGACTTGTCACTATACCTAACTTAACTTACATTTTTGGTTTCAGATTTTTTGGTCAACCATGTGTTTATCTATAAGCTATAGGTCTGCTGATCGCGAAAACCGCAGACTAAAGTTTATAACTAGTTTTCTTGGTCACTCAAATGCAATCCGAACATTTTTGATTTTTGAAGTATATTTTACATTGAGCATAGGACACTACCAAAGGAATTTTGAAACTGGCAATTGTGTCATTGAATTACGACTGTTGTAATGACGCTTACAAACCTTAATAGGCAACATAGCCGGTTTAGTGTCCAAATTGAATTTTTTGTTTATGTAACTTGTCATTATACCTAACCTAACTTACATTTTAGATTTCAGATTTTTAAGTCAACCATGTGTTTATCTGAAAGCAATAGATCTGCTGATCGCAAAAACTGCAGTCTGAAGTTTATAACTAGTTTTCGTGGTTATTTAAATGCAATCCGAACATTTTTGATTTTTAAGGTATATTGTACTTTAAGCATAGGACACTACCTAAGAAATTTTAAAATTGGCAATTGTGTCATTGAATCACGACTATTGTAATGACGCTTACAAATCCTATTAGGCAACATAGCATTTATAGTTGCCAAATTGAATTTTTGGTCTATGTAACTTGTCACCATACCTAACCTAACCTAAATTTTGGATTTCAGATTTTTAGGTCAACTTTGTGTTTATCTGAAAGCTATAGATCTGATGATCGCGAAAACTGCAGTCTGGAGTTCATAACTAGTTTTCCTGGTCACTTAAATGCAATCCGATCATTTTTGATCTTTTAGGTATATTGTACTTTGAGCTTAGGACACTACCTAAGGAATTTTGAAATTGTCAATCTTGTCATTGAAATACGACTATTGTAATGACGCTTACAAATCCTATTGGGCAACATAGCCGGTTGAGTGGCCAAATTGAATTTTTTGTCTATGTTACTTGTCACCATACCTAACCTAACTTACATTTTGGAATTCAGATTTTTGGGTTAACCATGTGTTCATCCAAAAGCTATAGGTCTGATGATCGCGAAAACTGCAGTCTGGAGTTTATAACTAGTTTTCTTGGTCACTTAAATGCAATCCGAACATTTTTGATTTTTTAGGTATATTGTACTTTAAGCATAGGACACTACCTAAGGAATTTTGAAATTGGCAATTGTGTCATTGAATTACGACTATTTTAATGACGCTTACAAATTCTGTTAGGCAACATAGCCGGTTTAGTGGCCAAATTGAATTTTTTGTCTATGTAACTTGTCACTACACCTAACTTAACTTACATTTTTGGTTTCAGATTTTTGGGTCAACCATGTGTTTATCTATAAGCTATAGGTCTGCTAATCGCGAAAACCGCAGACTGGAGTTTATTACTAGTTTTCTTGGTCACTGAAATGCAATTCGAACATTTTTGATTTTTTAGGTATATTGTACTTTGAGCATAGCACACTAACTAAGGAATTTTAAAATTTGCAATTGTGTCATTGAATTACGACTACTGAAATGACGCTCACAAATCATATTAGGCAACATAGCTGGTTTAGTGGCCAAATTGAATTTTTTGTCTATGTAGCTTTTCACCATACCTAACGTAACTTACATTTTTGGTTTCAGATTTTTAAGTCAACCATGTGTTTATTTAAAAGCTATAGGTCTGCTGATCGCAAAAACTGCAGTCTGGAGTTGATAACTAGTTTTCTTGGCCACTTAAATGCAATTCGAACTGTTTTGATTTTTTAGGTATATTGTACTTTGAGCATAGGACACCACCTAAGGAATTTTGAAATTGGCAATTGTGTCATTGAATTACGACTATTGTATTGACGCTTACATATGAAATAATTAGGCAACACTGGTGGGCGTGTGTTGTTATATAAACTGTCACAACAAGGGTAGGTGTAATGCATTTTTAGCATAATTCATAGCCTAATAAATTTTGTAATGTAAGGTGTAGGAGTTTAGTTTGAGCTAAAAGAAAACTACGTGGTACATCAAGAGTTTGAGATAACCTATTTGGTATAATTTAGCTTTTTTAAAATAGTGCAGAACCAAAGAAAGTTAATTGCTTTGTGCATTGTTTAGTCACTGGGACCTAGGAGAAACAGGAAAAATTATTAATTTTATTATTTTGTGACCCTGTTAGAGAAAAAAATTTTATTAAGTCACTGTTGCACAATTGCAATAGCCTTACAGCTCAGTATACAATACAAAACTGTTGAATAAGGTTAAACATTTTAATGAGTAAATATATAGTATATAAATGATGATTATAAATTCTAATTGATCGTCTGAGAGCTAACATTAGAATATTATCCACAACTGTCGACAAAATCTGAAAAGATGTAGCTCAGCTTTTTAAAAAATTTGGTATGGATTAACGAGCTTCTATATAAAGACCTGTCACTTCTATTCTACTCAAATTCTATTTCTCCATAAAATATTTCGCACAAAGTTCATAAATTCCTTTTTTCTCCTTTTCGACTGCAACTGCTTGCTTCTCACTATCCCCAAACTGAAATCGTTCTGTAGGATCTAAAACATATCCTACATCAGAAGAAGGACAATATGCAATAATATCCACTCTCCTAGTAGAACAATTTTGTGCAACACAATGGATTTCTTGCTCTACCACAAAACCTTGTTCCTTAAGAGTTTTAGCTAGAATTTTTTGGATACCATGATGACGATTGTTGCGTAAAAGTTCTCCCTGAACACAGAAACCTAAAACATGACCGAGACTTTTTTTCTCAGCGCCGCAATGCCTGCACTGGATACCGTCTAGGCTCCTTTCTGGAATTACTAGTACACTAGCAACATAAGCATTTATTTTTAAGGTAGTCACCCATTCAGAAGTTGTCAACCCAATTTTATTCATTAACATTTTATTGCCGGATGGATTGTCCTTAAATTAACAAACACCTGCGCCTCGTAGCTTCATCTGACACCAAGATTTAAACTCTTTTTCACGAAGCTCAAGACGCATTCGTTTAGTAATTTTACTTTCAACTGCGGGATTATTTAGTTCAAATATCTCTTCATCTGTAAACGCTCACGCGTTTTCACACTGCGTAAATTCATCCTCTAGATTTTTGCAATCAGGAACATACACATCTTGAGAACTCAAAAGCACTAAACAAATGTTGAAATGCTGTAAAAATGCTTCCCATTCCGCCTTTGTTATAGATAACCCTCGTAAGTTTTTTGAAGTATACAACATAGCATTTGGGGTATCAGTTGGAATTCCTAGAATTTCTTTCACTGGACTTCAAATAATTCGATCAACATCTTCTATGAATGATTTGGGCAATTTGTTGAGAGGTGCCATTTGTAAGGGGTAGATAAGCACCGGCCAAATATATTCATTAATTATTGTTATTTTTTGATGTGGTCGAAGCATGGGCGTAGAGACAAGATTATTAAGCATCTTATTTAAATTTGCAATCACTTTAAAAGGGCAAAATGTGAGCTGCGAATTAAAGTCTACCCCTAAATACCTAACCGTTTCGCCTTCTTTTAAAGATAGAATGACATCCCCGATGTAAAGAGGTATATTTTCTAACACCATTTTTCCTTCTTCAATGCAAATGCAAACAGAATTGTCTGGATTAATTTCAATGCCGGAATAGCTAAAAAATTCTATGGTTTTTTTTACCATTAGAATTAACCCTTTTTTAGAATTTGACATATTTGCTGTATCATCTGCTAAGTTCATAGCAGTAAGATTTTGGACATTATCATCTAAGTTAAATCCAAATTCCTTTGCATAATCCGAATCAGTTATTCCCTCGAGGACAAAGTTAATAGCAAGATTAAATAATAAAGGGCTAATGGGCGATCCCTGCAATACTCCACATTTAAATTCAATCGGCGAGGTGTCACACACAGTTCTTGTTTGATTTTAATAACATTTCTTTTTTTGTAATTCTAAGGCATTTTACTGAAAATCTCTTCATGAATTTAACAAAATTCGAAAATATTCAATTTTTGAACAAAATCTAAGAAAAAAGTATACTTAAGGCCTAATTGTTTAACAATAGCTTAAAAAAATTGAAAACTTTATAAATTTCACAAAATGCTGAAATTTCATTGTAGTAAAAAGCCTAAGGATCACAAAAGGAACTTTAAAATTTGATAAAAACTGTAAAATAACAAGGTTTGCAAAGTATTTAAATTTTTAATTTTTTAAAACTTGTGCGGGCCATTGTTACTAAACAACGCAAAATGCAGTTCAGTTACTTTGGTTTTTCACTACTTAAAAGTAGCCTTATTTTGTGGAATAAGTGATTTTAAATTTGAAGAGTACCACTTGGAGTGGTTGTCCTGTGTGTAAAGTAACTCAACAAATTAAAAAACAAATGACACCCATTCCAGTATCTTTTTACTATTTGTGTATATCTAACTTGTACAGATACCTAACATAATATTGTATTCTTTTTATATAATATAACAATCCTATATGTAAATTGTAGTATATAGTGAAATTATAAAATAATTTATATAGTATACATGAAGACGTGCAGAATGTTGCCTTCGTATTGTTGAAGTCAAGGATCTGTGCACAAGATTCTTGACTACTCAGTAATTGTGACACAGGCATTGGCCATGCCTACGTAACAAGTTTCGTACAGAGCGTGAGAGTGGAACGATGTTACTTTCACTCGCTGTCTCTCTCTCTCTGCAGACATAAAACATGTATACTGTTATACTCATTAGGACAAAAAAGTGAATAAATAGCAGATCTGACTATATACAGATCATCATTGGTTTTCATCAGAGCCTTGGTCGAAGACTATGTAGTTTTTACTACATAGCATTTTTATTTCATTCACATTCTCATCCACTGTTGTAAGCTATTTACAACAGAAATGGTGTTTCTGCTCGTCGAATTTTAGGCCTAAATTTTCTACTTAATATTTTTGTCCCCCTGATTTTGTTTTTAGACTATTTCGAGGTCGAAATGTTATTTGGTTAGGGTGTATCTCCTCCAGTTTTAGTAAAATACCAATGAATTTATTCCCTTCTGTTAACGACCTTAATAAATTACAACAATTACAAACTCAGCTCCGAATAATTTCTGTCAACGACCACAAAATTATTGTTTTTCAAAATACCCAAAAACTTGGATAAGTTGCAAGAGAGCCAAAAAATAAACCAACTTGCCTCGACCATTGGCTAGACGTATATGAACTATACCAAAAACATCAAAGTGACTTGCTCGCACTTCTTGAAATAGAAGCCAACAAAAAGCCCCATAAGCGTATTAGGGCAGTAAGTTCTTCACTTAACGAATTTTGTGAATTACCATTAGAAAATAATTTTGCGATCCTAAAACGTGCAGACATACCACAAGAAATAATCGACTCATGTGTGACAACATTACCTGAAGTCACTTCAACTTCCAGTGAATCCCTAACAGTTGCAGCTTCAGCTCCTCCACAGTCGACAGAAGTAAGTAGTCAATCCTCTGAATCTAACGTGAGTCAAGGTTTAGTTAATACCGATCTAGAACCATTCACTGAAATTAAGCCAGAGGAACTTGACACTACAGAAACCAGGGAAGAAAAAAAAGAGAAAGAAAAAGAAGAGGAAGAAAAAGAAGATTTAAAAACTAATATAATGGCATCATACAGCCTCTTTCCAAAATTATCACAAGCCACAGACCCGCAAAATTATATCGACTTATTGAAGACATGGATTTCTGCTGCTGATATCAAAACTGAAGAACTTAAGAAACGACATTTAGCTCTTGGACTAGATTCGCCTACTGGACGTTACTGGGCTGCCCTATATCGTAAAACTATAGATGACAATTCTAAATTTGACGATCTCATCACTTTATTCCTAAATGAATGTTCCACACATAAAAGATTGACACGACAAGACGTTCTATTTATAAAACAAAAGCCAACAGAAACAGCTTCATCTTTTCTTATTATGATAAGAGACTACATTGAAGAACATTTAAAATCACTTGACGAAAAAACGAAAGTGGGAATCACTATTGATAAATTCCAAGTAAACCTTCAAAATTTCATTCGAGCACAAAAAATACCAGAGACTTGGAAAGAACTTACTGCTATCATCAGGAACTTTGAAGAAGGTACAACATCCATCCCAGTTGCCCCATCTCTCCCTTTTGCAGCAATAAAAACAGAGATAGCTAATATTGGTCAAGGAGATATTGCACATATTGTACAACAAATGCAGAAGATGGAAACTGAAATATCTCAACTTCGTAGTGGTCATGCAAGAAACAACAACTACAAAAACAACAATAACAACTTTCGACGCGGACGAGGAAATTTGAGAGGCAATGCCCAAAACAATAATTATCGTCAAAATAATACTCAACAGCAGACACGAACCCCACAATGCTACAATTGTGGGCGGCATAGACATATTCGCCCTAAGTGCAGACAGCCAGGTGGTGGAGCGCACGTCCCAAGCAACTCACATCAACAAAGAGGTAGAAACTCGTTTAATCGCACCTCTAATGCACGCATTTAACAGTTAAAATCAGCGGAAAACCAACAAGGCCTGATTCCATTCAACTTTCCCTACCTTTAAAATCAGTAAGACCTATTATACTCTCCGAACCCCACAAGATACATGTTTCGATTGAAACTTTACACTCCGACGTCATAGTCCCCATAAAGCTATTTAATAAGAATGCGACAGCACATATAGATTCAGGTGCTACTATTAGTGTTATATGTAAATTCCTTCTACCAGTCTCCTCTTAGCTCGATATACTTCCAAACAAATACATACAACTTACTGCATATGGTGGATCGCCCATACAAGGTTCAGGATTTATTAAAATTCCAATTCAAATAGGAACAATGACAATTAATTATCCCTTTCTAATAACTAATACTCAAAATAAAAAAGTTCTTATCGGCAACGACTTTTTTGAATATTTTAAAGTTAATACAAATCATCAAAACAGGCACCTTCAATCCCTACACTTTGGTTCCATACCATTTATAAACCCTCCTTCTAACATTTTTCAAAAAATTGGACTCAGACCTGAAGCAACTACTAATAACATACAAAATTCAAGACGAGTTATCAACACAATGAGAAAACTATGGCCAAAACAACTATCTGCAGCAAATAAAATAAACAGCACATTCATCCCCACAGCTCAAAAATCACATACTATACAGAATATACTACGCCTTGCTAACGATATAACAATCCCTGCTCGTAGCCAAATTACATAACCTATTATATCTGATGTGAAATATTCAAGCGATCAATTATTTTGCCCTTCTCTACGCCTTTACACAACAAATAAAATCCTGTTACCACGAATAGTTCTTTTAGTTAACTCTACATACATAGTTGCCACCAATCCCTCCTCTATTCCCAGACAGCTTACAACAAATTGCAGACTTGGCAATATTATTCCTATTCTACACGTAGGTACTCGCTCTACTCCCACAGTAATAAATAATCTGCCTATCTCACCAAAACCAACCGTTAATGCATCCCTCATAGATATTTCCCCTCGATTAAAATCTGACGAACGTGAGCAGATTATGCAAGCTATTACAGAATACTATGACATATTTTCATGGAAAGGAGAACTAGGCAAGACAGACCTCATTGAGTTTGAAGTCGACACTGGGGATAGTCCCCCAATCAAGCAACGCCCCTATAAGACAAGTGAATTTCAAAATAAAATCCTCAAAGAAAATATAACGAAAATGTTGAAAGCCGAAGTAATCGCCCCTTCCACCTCAAGTTGGAGTTCCCCCGTAGTGTTTGTAAAAAAGAAAATAGATGCAAGTGGTAAACAAGAACACAGAGTATGTGTAGACCTGAGAGGTCTGAATTCTGTGACAAAACTTTTCGTGTATCCATTACCACCAATTAATACCATCCTGTCAAGACTAAAAAACAAGTCATACTTTTCTACGTTAGACGCAGCAAGTGGATTTTATGCAATCCCTGTGAAGAAAGAAGACCAGGAAAAACTCGCCTTTATATGTGAGCATGGATTATTTCAATACTTACGAATGCCTATGGGTGCTAGGAATTCACCTTCATATTTTCAACGATTCATAGACGTAATGTTGTCTACTGATTTGTACGATATCGCTTCTGCGTTTATCGATGATTTACTTGTACATTCCCCCACATTTGACAGTCATGTACAACACTTATGACGCATATTTCAACGCATACGAGATGCGAATATAAAACTCAAGCCAACAAAATGCAAGTTCGCATACAAAGAGTTATGTGTATTTGGACACGATGTATCTCGACAAGGAATTACCCCAAACAAGAAAAACACTACAGCAATATTGGACTTGCCGGTCCCCACAAAGCTTAAAGAACTACAATCGGTAATTGCCAGTTTCAGTTATTTTCGTAAGTACATACAGAATTTTAGTGCACGTATAGAGCCATTACGACTATTGTTAAGAAAAGACACACCCTATGTGTGGTCATCAAGCAAGCTGCGATGCTGCCTACAAGGATTTAAAAAATGCTCTGACTTATCCCCCTTGCCTCGCACATTTCAATGCCTCTCTCCCTACATACCTTACAACGGATGCTTCCTAATCTGGCTTGGAAGATTTTTTAGAGCAAGAACATAATAAAAAATTACGCCCTGTTGCTTATATCAGTCGGTCCCTTACTGACGCGGAGTCTAAGTGGACTACCACGGACTTGGAACTCCTAGCTATGACTTGGGCTACTCATGAGCTTAAAGAGTATTTAATTGGATTGCCTTTTATATTACGCACAGATCATTGTGCTTTATGCAGCATTCTACGCAGTAAGAAGGTTGAAATGTCCCCTAAGATGACCCGTATGGCCCTTAAGTTATCTGAATATAATATTACTGAAATTCAGCATATAAAAGGATCAATAAATCATACTCCAGACCTTCTTTTCTGTCTCGGTTAAACGCCAGAAAAACAAGTTATCACGTTGTCCTCACTTACTTCAATATCAATCCCTACACAAAAGGAATCTCCCTAGATGCATGAAATTATCACTCGGTTCTCAAATAATACAACTACTCCCAGGGATAAGAAAAAATGGAAGATTATTGACAATTGCCTTTACTATAGAAACCCTCGAAAAGGCGAAAAATATCTGCTATGTATTCCCAAGAATGAAATTGCAGACCTACTTAAAGCTTTTCATGACGATCCGTTGTCTGGTCATTCTGGTATGACGCGTACCTACCTGAAGCTGCGCTCAAGATACTACTGGCCTACTCTTTATACTGATATTTTCAAGTATATACAATTATGCGATAAGTGCCAAGGCAAGAAGCCTCTCAGCCGTAAGCCATATGGCTCCTTTCAATACATCCCTATACCAAGTTTCCCACGTCAAAGATGGATAATTGATATGGTTGGCCCCTTAGTGCGTTCCTCTTCTGGTAAAAAATACATATTAACTGCCCAAGACTATCATTCTAAATGGCTAGAGACTCGAGCGGTATCTGAGGGAACATCTATACAGGTTGCCAAATTTGTTTTAGAATCTATCATATGCCGTCATGGGGTCCCTCAAATAATACACACGGACAGAGGTTCCAACTTTACCTCTGAAATCTTTGCACACCTTACTAAAATGATGGGAGTTACCCATAAAATGTCTACTATTTTTCATCCTCAGTCCCAAGGTTCATTGGAACGACAACATGGACCGTTAAAAACAGCGTTGTTCATGTATGTCTACGACCACCAGCGTTTTTGGGATACCTATCTTTCATTTGCACAATTCTCCCTCAACACTAGTTTAAACCGCAGTTCCGGCCTATCTCCCTTTTATATTATGACTGGACAACAACCAAAACTTCTCCCAGACGTTATTCTTCCCCACACACCAGACACTACAATTCTCGATTACCAAACTCACTTTCAAACTATATATCAGAGAGTTCGCCAAAATTTACGCTCTGCCCAGGATGCCTATGCTAAAAAAGTGAGAGCTACCTACAAACCGTTTACGTTTGCCATCGGCGATCAAGTTCTCTACTATCACCCCCGCCGTGAGCCAGGACAAGCTCCTTCTCTTTCCCGCTATTGGACTGGACCTTTTTCTATCCTCCGTAAGCTCAACGATGTTAATTACGAAATACAGCATGTGCTCGATCCAAAAATTCGCGAAATTGTACACATTTCAAAATTAAAAAAGTACTACACGCGGACAGACTCCGTCTTATCCCCTTCTACCTACGCTGCTGCCGTAAAAAATTCTATTTCAATGCCTCCCGTTTCTCAGCTGCCTCCAATAAGACGACGTGAACGGCCACTACAGAATCTACCGAAAGCAATACCACTACAACCACTAATTCCTCCCGATGAAATGCCTCCTTCACGCTATAATTTACGCTATTCTGCTGAATAAATACCGTATTCTAGCTTTTAAGATGCGTTGTCGTTGTTTTCTCATTTTTCCTATATATATTATTCAAGTGTATTGTATTCTTTTTATATAGATTTTATAGAACTCAATGCTAATACGTAGTAAACACCATTCCTAGGGGTAATCGTTGTAACAAACGCCCAATAAATGAACACCTCCATCAAGAGAGTAAGGTTTAAAGGATCACCCCTTGTTTACAACGGGACAGACGCTGTAATCCAGTAGCGTGTTTTGTATTAGGCAAAGAATAATTTAATTATATGTAAAACAAACAAGAAAAAAGAATTTTAAAAATATTTATAGGAATAGGACGACTACCTTCTTAATGAGAGAAACAACGACAACTAACAATATTCAACTCTATGTACTTATGTACTCATGCATTTACTCAAGAATGCAGTTTTTTTTTTCTTTCAGATTCAAGACAACTCAAAAGCCCTGCAGGCATAAATTACTCTTTGAATTATTCTCTGTACACACACATACCTATATATTATATAAGCTGAGGACAGCTTCATTTTTTTGTGTTAGGTGTATTGTATTCTTTTTATATAATATAACAATCCTATATGTAAATTGTAGTATATAGTGAAATTATAAAATAATAATATAGTATACATGAAGACATGCAGAATGTTGCCTTCGTATTGTTGTAGTCAAGGATCTGTGCACAAGATTCTTGACTACTCAGTAATTGTGACACAGGCATTGGCCATGCCTACGTAACAAGTTTTGTACAGAGCGTGAGAGTGGAACGAGGTTACTCTCACTCTCTGTCTCTTTCTCTCTGCAGACATAAAACATGTATACTGTTATACTCATTAGGACAAAAAAGTAAATAAATAGCAGATCTGACTATATACAGATCATCATTGGTTTTTATCAGAGCCTTTGTCGAAGACTATGTAGTTTTTACTACATAGCATTTTTATTTCATTCACATTCTCATCCACTGTTGTAAGCTATATACAACAATAACGTAATAGCTATGTTTGACATTGTTACACTAAATATGAGTCCATCGTGAAGTTGTTGACATGTTTGTAACAAAAACATTGGAAATTCTGTCAGTCAAGTAGGACTTATTTGAGTTTGTTTACCAATGTCAAAACAAATTGTCCCACTTTGGGAGTTTATTCTATTATTTATGGCAATTAAACGTATTCTGATGCTTAATCTAAGGTAATAATTAAATTCACTAAAAATTATTTTATTTTCCTATGAAGCTTTACTTTATGTCTTAAAGTTAACCTCAGGATGAGCTATAAATAATGTGGAATAAATTGTAACTTGTGTAGTAAACTGTTTATACCTACACAATTTGTACCACCGAAACCTCTACAGGCTCTTGCTGGTTCTTCCGAAATAATAAATTTAGGCTAGGTTAACTAGGTTAGCGGTTTGGGTCAAGGGTTTGGGTTTAGGTTAACTTATCGTTAGTTAACCTAACCTTAGCTTTAAATAGAATTTGAAATACGTAGGTACTGTCGCTAATTAAGCGTTGCTACAATAAAGCAACACTTTGTAATAAATCTAATATTCTCCGTAAGCTAAATTAGGGCTCTTACTGGGTACAAAAATCGAGATCTCGTGCCTGCAATCGTACTTTTATCTGGGTACAGCAGAATTTACCCATGTACCCAGGTACACGCGTACCTGTTCTGAGGACCATATGTAATACTTACTTGGGGCTGCTGGTGAAACTATTTCGCCTTTAGCGGAGGATTTTTTTAATTATCTGAATTAAAAATTTTCATTTTATGTTGGTAACTTGTTAGATAATTATATAAAAGCGGAAGCTGCTATTATGTGGTCTGCATTCAGTGTGAAAGAATACATTAAAAACAATCTCAAAAAAATAGTTTAGAAGGCAACAATGGCTCATCGCTGCTATCAATGCTATTGCATCTTTGTAGAAAATTATGTGATTAAAAGAATCCTTAGTTGCTGTTAATTTAAACATTACCGAATTTACACATTAAATTTACCGAATACCATTGGGTTTGTACACTTAGTATTCTAGCAGCATGTGCGCGTTGAATTACACGACTGCTTTGCACACTAAATCAAACGTTCAAAAGTATACTTACATATTTTACAATGACAAAGAGTCATAATATCGTAGTACAGTTGTAAAATAATCGCTTTCTAGCCAAATTGACTACCCAGTAAACATTGAGTGCTATCATACAGCACAGCCGTTGTTATGCTATTGCTGTCAAAAAACGCAGATTTGGGTCGAAATCGGGTTTATGTCGTGGTACGACTGCACCAAAGCGTCGTTTTCTTGCCGTCAAGACTTCGATTTCAGCTAGTTTTTTCACCTGTACTTGTCTGACGCTATCTCGGCGTGAACATAAAGTCCAATTTTATTGCAGATTTCTAGTCAGGTGGCACGACTTTGAACAAGCGTAATGATCGCGCTGTTCAAACTCTGGTTTTAGGTTTTAGTCGGCATTTTTTTCTGCTCTTTCCGGGCGCTGTCCCGGCATAAATACAACATTCCGATTTAGTACTGTTTCGCCCGTCTTCATGCTGACACCCTACTGCTATTGACTATTTGGCCGTTATTGCAGTCCACAGGAGTGGCTTAGTACAATCTTACTGGATTTCCGAATGTTTCTGTGCGACTGTTTTTAATTGTGCTTCTGCATGTGCTTAACACTAATAGTTTGTTTAAGTACGGGATAAACGTGTAGTAAAAGAGTTTCAGAGATCATTTTTCTCAACTTATGACAGTGACACATACATTCTGGATACTTTTGTCGTCACTGTGGCCAAATTAAAATTCAGTTAACTAAACAGTCAGTTGATAATTTTGTAACTCTGTTCTTGCTTATCAAAATTTATAGTTAATACATCTGACTTTGACGACTAATATAATATGCAAACAGTAAGTTTGTTTAATTTGTTTGTTTGTTTAGTTGAAGCTTTATTTTCAATATGTCACATCATACAGTACAATAAAAATGTATTGATTTTCAAAGATAGACATCAGGTATATTCATACACATTTATGGCCAGGAGCAATTATTACATGTCAAATTGAGAGGACTAAGTCATATAATATAGGCCTAGAATAGAATTTACCTAATACTAAATGTATGCGGTCTAACAGTAGCTACACTTTTTGGTTTTCTGATTAGAACTATATACTTGCTTAATTCCTGAACAAAATTATTAACAGTTAAATTTGTTTGTCGTAGGTAGCTTGGAAGTTCATTCCAAGCGGTTACTGCTCTATACTTAAAGGACTGTTTGTATGTTTTTGTTACTGCGGACATATCATGTTCTAACAGTATTCCATCAGAAGCCCTAGTAGACCTCGTACATGATTTTATTTTTATAAAATTAGTTAAATATTCTATTTGGGAACCATGGCGCAGTAATTTATAAACATATTTTAACATTACAAAGTCAATGCGTTCAGGGACAGATAGTATATTTGCATGCTAAAGTAGTACACCTTCATGGACTACACTATTTTTCTTATTCCTAGATGGTTTAGTATACCGTCCACTAAAATAATGATTACTTTTTTAATCAGTTTTTGAATTTTACTCAAGTCAGTGGCTTCTTGTGATGCCCACAAAGAAGAGCAATAGTCAGTTAATGATAACACATAGGCATTGAGCAATACTATAAATATTTTAAAATATTTATAGTATTGCTCAATGCCTATGTGTTATCATTAACTGAGTATTAAGTAAGTATTATTTTCTGCTTGTAGTGCGAGAAATAATAAGCGTTAAACTGTTTTCACTTTTGTAAAACTAGAAAAATGTTTAGATTAATAAATTTAATAAAATCGCTATTAGAATTTAAGATGAAGAAAAGTGTATTTTTGTGCTGTGATCTTATGATTGTTTTTTATTCACTTGATCAGGATATGGATAACGTGAAATCGTTAGTTCATGGCCATACTTCCTGTAAAGTTCATAAATCATAACTGTACAAGTTCCGTCCATCCTTTTGTATTTTCTCTAGTAAGTAGTATGAATATACAAATGTAGGTACTGCACTGGAAATATTTAGAAGATGCAGTGAGCTACCGTTGGAACGACGTCCTACAATTGGCAAAGCGTAAAAATAGTTCGTGTTAATGCAGTCATGAAGGTCGCGAGGCCGGGTTGGCAGAGGTAATGCTGCGTGAGTGTTGTCGTCCCAATGTTTGAATTAGGCAGGGAATAAGATGGAAGCCTGGAGATATTTGGTTCCGGGCTTACGCAGGGACAGCGGACAAAAGCCATGTCGGGCTGACGGTGGTGTTAAAGTGTCGGGGCAGCGCAGTCCAGACATGAAATTACTTAGTACCGCTGCCGTTAACCGAAAAATTGAATTTAATTCTCTTTATTTTGTAATGATTTTAGATTAAAGGGTTAATAGTCACAAATCTGCCGTGAGCAGTTCCAAATTTAATAAATAAATGTTGTTTCTTTGTTTCGATGTTGCGCTTCTTTCGAAAACTGGAATACTTGCAGTCACGTGAAATATAGAAAACACAAAGAGCGTAATTCCAATACTTGCGTTGTCATTTTAGAAATTATTTGAACGGATTAATGGTCGCAAAAATCAAAAATATTTGATAGTATACGCTAACATGTATTTGAGTTTGAGTAAACTTTATTTACGTGTCAGATTCATGGAATACAAATGCACTGCTTTCAAAGACGTATGCACACAAGGCCGTGGGTGATTAATTACTAAAACCGCAGAGAGCTGCATTCATCCAAAAGAACCAAAGACACGGGACACAAGTTGACGTACAAGCTCATTGCTCACGACTTGGTCGTGGAATTAAAAAAATCAGAAAGAGCAGTTTTTCAACTTTATCCATGTATTTTTTAGTTTAAGATGTGTGTACAATAATCAAAGCATGCCAGTTACATCATAATTGAATAGTGTTACATAGGACACGTTTTATCATCCCACAACCCCATTTCTTCTTTTATACAAAGTCAAGATTTTCTTAGGATGTTGGAATCTTGGTGACTAGATAAGAGCGGAAGCTGCGTCCCCCCGATCTGCATCCAGTGGTAAAGAAAACATTAAAACTAATGCAAAGAAAATAGTTAGTGAATAAAAAAATAAATAAATTTCATATCACCTCCGTGGAAAATTGTATTTTAAAAATGACTACCTTTTAAACTTCCGTAAATTAAAACATCTACCGATTAAAATCAGATTTGTGCATTTGGTACCCGGGCAACATAGATGCCCTACGTTTCACGGATCTCCGGTACACTAAATTTCACAAATAAAAAAAGCACATTATTTAGGTTACCTTGGTTTTTTGGAGACATTAAAAATATTTAAGCGTTAAAGCCACTTTAAAAAAAGGTTGTGAATAAATAAAGCCCTAGATTAATGTCAAGTATAATTTTCCTATGAAGCAACAATCCCAGTGCTGAGGATGAGGCGTCGTTCAAGTTGAAATCATGAATTGAGTCAATGGATTAGATTAAAGCTTTTCATTGAATATTTGTTATAACTATTATTTTTAATTAACAGCAAAAACTAAAAAACTGCGTAAATAAATAAAAGTACGAGCAAAGAGGTGTGGAGTGACAATAGGACTCAAGTAGTGGCACTGGAGAAGTCCTCCAAATTCTCAGTTATGTAGATGCAGTACGTGGAGGTATACGGTTGTCACTTGGCACTCACATGTCAGACTCGAATTTAATTCTGCAGAGCACCATTTCCTGAATTAGTTGAGGCTAAGTTTCCCCAATGGGTTTGTAGGTGTAGAAAATGGCGTGATTGGGCTCATAATTCCAGACCGACACGAACTCATCTATTGACTAGATATCAGTTGGCAGAGGAATGTGTAACTGTGTATGTGAAGAGTGAGTGATGCATAGCTGTTCAAGCCTCTGGAGGGGAGAGCGCCCTCATCCCTCTTTTGTGCACTCCGCTCCCCTCTTTGAGTGGAGCGGAGTGCGAGTGCATCTACTATAAGCAGCCCTCCAAAAAAAGAGTGCGAGTGCATAAAAATCAGGAGTGCTAAAAAGAGGGGAGCGGAGGGCAATACCACTGCACTCTTTCGAATCACTCCACTCTTTTTTAAAGAACCCTAAAACACATTGATAAATATCGTGCATAAATGATGTCATCGGTACGGTGGGTGTGTCCAGTCGGATATTGATGACATGACATGTTAAAGATAGCCGTTTATGCAGTGCTAAAATGATGACATTAGTGTGGGTGGATCCTAAAAACGTGACAGTTTGGGTGACATCATTTATAGACCATCCATTACAGCGACTTTTATTTTTTGTGTTAGAAGGTTTTTTCAATAGAAATGAACTTTCCCTATCTTGATTGAGAGACAAGGATTTCTGATTAGTGGGGAAAAGAGTGCGAGGGGAGGGCGAAAATTTTTAAGAGGTTATATAAAGAGCGGAGTGCGAGCGCACTAGGTGCAAAAGAGGGGAGGTTTGAGGGAAAAATTATACATACATAATTTTTGAAAAAAAGGGGAGCGGAGTGCGAGGGCAATTCGTTTGGCCAGCTCTGGAGTGATGTAGTAGGAGGGGAGCTGGTTCCATATTTTTTATTATGTCCATGTTCACAGCCCCGTGATTCACCTCATTGTCGAGTCTGTTAGAATTATACATATATGTTCGGAGATGGCGCAGACATTTAAGATTTGAATTAAAAATTGCAAATTGAAAGCTAATTGAAATTTCAAAAAATAGTAAACACCCCAGTTTTCAATTTTAAATACATTTTCTACTTGTATTTTTCAAGAGCTTCAAAATGATGGTTTGCATGTCTAATTCCGTTAGGATTTGCGGAATTGCCAAAGGTTCCTAAAATATGTGTACAAGTTGAAACATTGCTGAAACAGTCCCGTTTTACATTTCAGGAGTCAAGAATCAAAACAGGCCATCTCCGTTCCAGCTCAGCAAGAATTACAATAAGCTATCAACTAATAGATGTGAGATAGATACATAATATATCCTAATTACAGGTTTTTTTTTCAAGTTTAAACTGTGCCATTAACATGTTGCTAAAAAGAGCAGACTATTCTATGTACGTAGTTTTAAAAATTGCAAATTGCTATGTTTTCGCCTTTTTGGAAAAAGCACATTATTATATGTACGTATTTGACTAACTGCAAAATGTCCTATTAAAAAGTTTTGAAAATCCAAAAATGTTCAATTACCACAAACTGTTCGGATGTTGTCTTAAAATCTGTGTAGGTAATGATTTTGTAATCAAAATGGAGATAGGAGGTTTTGATTCTTCAGTGATGACATATGCTTTTGACGGAACGAGATTACCTAATGTTTTAACAAGCGTAATTGAATCGCAGCTGGAAATTGCTTATCAGCTAATTGTGTTATAGACTCGGACCTACATAACACTCATCTCTACATAGCAGGACTGGCATAGGCTGAACAAATACAAACAAATCTTGTCACTTCAACTGTCAATCACCCTTAACCGAATTGACACGTAAACAGTGGGCGATAAACAAAGCAAAGAGCGGATTACATGATCCAAATAAAGTTATGTACTGCCCAATGTCCGCGTGATCTCCACACACAATCACACACGGGCAGATGCGCACTTTGGTGTGGGCAATAAATCATGGAACTGACAACGAAATCCATGTCACTCTTCACTTCCCCACATAAATATCTAATAATGAACATCATCACATCGTCCGCGAAGAGTCAAAATGGCCCATATCCTCTATCACATCAAATTAAATTTAGTGTTTAGAAAACTAAAATATAGTTAGAAACGTTGGGCCCCTTAATACGCGTACATACAACATTTCGCAATTTACAAAAAAAAGGTAAATGTATTGAACACTTTGAACTTTTGAAAAACTGGGAGCAAAAATTTGACGTATCTTTTATCTTGCTACTTAGATTTTTGGCAGTCTCCATTAAAATTGAAGCGCAACTTTTGAATGGCTCATTTTAATTCTTCACTCGTAATTACAATGAGAACTAAGTGGATTGTTTAAGTGGTCAAAGCAAGTCAGAAATTGGTATAAATAGGACGGAGATGAGTTAATGTGGATGTTAATCCCTGAACGGGAATCAGACTGAGATCACATCGCCAGGATGACGTCTCCACTTCTAATCACAGTTTTGTTTGCCAGCCTTGCGAGCCACGCACTTGCACTCCCCTCCAGTAAGTTACCATTTTATTACTCATTATTTTTCTACGTTGTATTTCAATTCCAACTCAATTTCTTGAGTTTGGGAAACAGCATGAGACTTGATGACTGAACAAGTTGATTAATTGCACTTGCAGATGTGTCCGTGACGAAGACGAGCAACGGTGGGGTCTACGCTCCCGGGGACATCATCTTCCAGGATGAGTTCGACTACATCAACCGAGACATTTGGAGGAGCGAAGTGAATATGAACGGCGGCTACGTAAGTGAACCCACAATCTAATACCTATATTTGGGCATATTAATTAATAACCCAGGCCCAATACAAACGGTGTCCGTCTTATTTCTACCAGAACCAAGAATTCCAAATCTACGACACTCGTGACGAGAACGCGTACACTCGGGACGGAGTCCTCTACCTTCGCCCCTCACTCACCCTCGACATGTTTGGCGGGAACTACGAGACCCTCTACAACGGGGAGGTCGATCTTGGAGGGTAACGCACATTTCATTTTTTTTATATTTGTTATGTGCATCTTCGTCTTGAATTCAAATTGAGCTAATTATTTTAATGAATGTGATGCACAGCCGCTGCACTGACCCACCCGGAGACGCCTGCTACCGAAGGGGCTACTACCCTAACATCCTCCCACCCGCAGTTTCCGCCCGCTTCCGAACCCTCGGAACCTTCTCGTTCCACTACGGAAAGTTCCAAGCCAGGGCGAAGCTCCCATCCGGTGACTGGACTTGGCCTGGTAATTTTATTTTCAACCAACTGCTACTAATGATAGTAAACTTTTTCTACAACTTGTATTATAAAGTTGTTGCTTTTTCTAATTTCCTTTTTTCTGACTGACCAGCAATTTGGATGATGCCTGAGACGTCAAAGTACGGCGGATGGCCCAAGTCTGGTGAGATCGACGTGATGGAGTCGAGAGGAAACCGAAACTTGCGAGCTCCCTCCGGCGAACACATTGGAGTGGAGCAAGTCGGCTCCACCATGCATTTCGGTAAACAATGAAACAGGCTTACAAAGCAGAATTTAATTTTATCGAAGATACTGGAGAATTAGTGAACTAGTAAAAAATACTTATAGTAAGGATGTAATTAAATTGAAAAACTGAATTTGGACAGGCCCCAGAGACGGATACAACGGATGGTGGGCGGCGCATGGAGTGAAGAACTCCGCCCCTGGAAACGGATACGACAACGACTTCCACATCTACGAACTCGAATGGACTCCAAGTGAGAACAACACAATAATTATCTAATTAACTTTCTCCAAAATTGAATTTTGTGATTAATTTCTAATCTTCAAAATAAAGCGAACATGCGGTTTAGCGTGGACGGGCAGGAGATCAAGAACGTGGTCCCTCCGAACGGCGGTTTCTTCGAATTGGGTCAATTCGACAACAGTTCCCCGAATCCATGGACTGGTGCAGACAACTTCCGCATGGCTCCATTCGACCAAAACGTAATAACTCACTTCAAGTGACCACACGTACATACAGTTATTTTTATGTGCATTTCTTGTATCTAAATTGAGTCTGTTTTGCCATGTTTCCAGTTCCATTTGATTTTGAACAACGCTGTGGGCGGAAGCTTCTTCCCCCAAGACTCCAACCCACGACCTCCATGGGTCAACAGTGGAAACGTAAGCACCATCCTAATTATATTTTCCAATATATTTTATCGTACTGAAAATTAAAAAGAAGGTGTGAGTAACTTTGAATTGAATGCTGATTTGATGCAGCCCCCTTTCCTGTCCTGGATGAACGCGATGAACGACTGGAGAGGAACGTGGAACGGGGAGGAGCACGCACTCAAGATCGACTACATCCGCATTTACGCCATCTAGACTCCCACCCACCCCCACGCATTTCTACATCAAGATTTTACATAATTTATTCTACCACAGTCACAACCCAAAGAAACACTTGATTTATTTTTATTTCCGTCAACACAAAATGACCAAGAAATGTAGATTACATTCCCACGTTAAACAGTCACATACTTCCCATTCTAATCACACTCCAAGTCCTTATTTTTGTTATAACGAATTGTTGGAATAAAACAAAATTTTACGCTCCACAACATGTTGCGCTCAACTCCAGCAACTTTCTGCATCAACTACTCTCACCCCTAAGTGCAAACGCTACCCTCTTGCCGCATTAAATGGAGTTTGATCTATGCAATTTTACATTTTTGCATCCCATTTTGTAGGATATTTTGGGAGCAGTAAAGCTTTCAAAAACTCCTACGACAGTCACGTCGCTTTGCTTTGGACCAGCGAGCATTAGAAACTACATCATAAAATAAGAGCGTTCTACTCATTTATATTATTGCCAAAGTCCGAGGGAGTTAAAATATAAACGGGAGATTTTGCATTAAATACACTACATACTATTTGGGAAGTGTCTCAATTGTCCTGTAGCACGAGTAACTTACAACTTGTACTCTTCCAACTTTCCTAAATCCGATCAAGCTCACATGTCAGTCTGGCAAACCTTACTCAAGCGAATTATTTCATAGATTTGGAAATTAAAGACCTTTGTTAATTGGAGAATAACCAGTCCGAGCATCTTGTCTTCATTTTTCACGACTTGCCATAACATTTAGGGATTTACTAATATGCTTAGGGATCGTCCAGAAATACTGTCATCGGTAAGGTGAACAGGTCTTCTCGGCCGGTGATGACATCCCATGTTAAAGATAGTCATTTACAAATTGACAAGGTGATAGGAGCCGTTTCATAGGGTCCCAAAAAGGAGGATTATTTGATGACATCATTTATGGACGATCCGTCATAAAATTATGCAGAAACAATGTCTCACAATCAACCACACAATTCAGCCAGAGGAAGGAACACTTTGTAAATAAAACGATAGCAAAGTCAATTGTGGTGTGAGTAAATTTGTGTTGTTGTTGCGAGGACGGAGAAAGTTGGGGACAGGTGATGCTCCTGTCAACTTCCATTGACACGTTTCTGATTGATCTCCTCAGACGCAAGGAGAATGCCAATTTGCCAGCTCTTGCTAGGCCCATGTGTAATACATGTGCATATATAATTAACTACCACTCACGGGATTCAGTTCGCAAATGTCACTCATCTTCATCACTCCTTTCAACTTTCAGCTGGGAGTCAACATGCAAATTAAAATAATTAGTCCAACGCCACTTGTGAGTAGCTAATCAGAAAATTCTGGTGGCCACATCAGCTGAACCAAATCAAATCATAAACAAGGCACTTGAGCACCAATTCCAGTTCACTTCAATTCCCAAACAACGAGTACCTAAATCTCATCCTCTCGGCGGAGTCAAAACCACCCACTTCTATTTTCTCATTGAATAAATATTAAACATTCACAACCACATCACAATGTCATCATCCTTAAACCAAGTAATTAGAACATTTTACAATTTTGAAAATAATTTACATGCAACATGTTGCGCTTTTAGAAACTAGTGATTGAGCTTTATTTTTTAAGTGTCAAAATTAGCAATTTGTAAAGGTATATCTCCTAGTTTAACTTACAGTCACATTCTATTGGCTTCTTAAATTGGAGATGAGTGGTTTCGATTCTTCATCAAGACTACAAACACATAATAAATACGCATTGCCAACCCCAGAGGATAAGCTTACAACAGAAACAGATGCTCGAATGATTTTGATTTTAGGCAGCAAGTAATTTGGGGGGTGGCAATCCGTGCTCCGGGATCTATTCGCCCAAACTTTTCAGTCTTCCGTCAGGCTAAAAATATCAACAACGCGTAACCTAGGTTCAGAAAGAGGCGCCTTTGGCTTCTCAAGTATTACAATCTTGTGCAAAACGGAGTATTGCGGTTTAATTGTTTAATTTTAGCTGCCAGGGAATCAAAGTTTGCACTTACATCATGTTGCCCACACTTTTTAGATGCTGAGCATAAGCATCCATTGTAATGGTCATGTCCGTCTGTCTGTCTGTCTGTCCGTCTGTCTGTCCGTTGGTCCGTCGCTACAGGTCACAGTTTCGATGAGAATTACTTACAACTTCTTTAAAACAATCACAAATGCGACTAGGCAGGTCTGTATTGTTTTTTAATTTTCATCGGACTGGCCATTTCTTCACAATAAACTGTTAATGAAACCCATGTCAAAAAAAATTTTAGTGACTGCATCTAAAAACGGGTGAAGGGGCCGTTCACAAATGGCGCTAGCAAAATTTACCAAATTTTTGGACCCCCCCACCTAAGTTGCTAACATTTTTAGACTTGCGTACATGGCTATGTCTTTAATATGGCCAATCACCTTTTTCAAAGTCACCCACCGTAAAGGTGGGTGGCGATATTTGCGAACGACCCCAAATACGTGCCTTGTATAGGTTCACACATTTAAATGCACTTCTAACGAAACTTTGAATTAGGTTAGGGGTTACGCGCAAATGATGTCAGGTGAATATTTCTTTTTGACACCCCCACCCAGCTGCTATCGCATAAACACAGGCTAGGGGTGACGCGATAATGACGTCACGTGAAAATTTCTGTTAGACAGCCCCACCCAGCTGCTATGGCATTCACATGAGGTAAGCAGGCTAGGGGTGACGCGCAAATGAGGTCACGTAAAAATTTCTTCTAATTACACCCACCCAGCTGCTATTGCATTCACATTAGGTAAGCAGGTTAGAGGTGATGCGCAAATGACGTCAGCCGAAAATTTTTTCTAGTCACACCCAACCAGCTGCTATCGCATTTGAATAAGGTAGGCAGGCTAGGGGTGACGCGCAAATGACGTCACGTGAAAATTTCTTCTAAACATCCCCACCCAGCTGCTATCGCATTTACATTAGGTAAGCAGGTTAGGGGTGATGCGCAAATGATGTCACGTGAAAATTTCTTCTAAACATACCCACCCAGCTGCTATCGCATTTACATTAGGTAAGCAGGTTAGGCGTGATGCGCAAATGACTTCACGTGGAAATTTCTTTGAGACACCCCGACCCAGCTGCTATCGCAATAACGCAAATTACGTCACGCGGAAATTTCTGTTAGACAGCCCCATTCAGATGCTATTAGATTCACATAAGATAGGCAGGCTAGGGGTGACGTGCAATTGACGTCACGTGAAAGTTTATTTTAGACAGCTCCACTTAGCTGCTATTGCATTCACATTAGGTAAGCAGGTTAAGGGTAACGTGCAAATGATGTCACGTGAAAATTTCTTCTACATGTCACGGACTGACCTATATGTGTTATAAATGTTTTGAGATCGTCTATAATAACGTCCTTCGAAAACCATAGTTTCTAGTATCCCAAGTCCCAACCTTAAATTTGTTTCCATCCTATTTTAACTACATGTCACTTACTTACGTATATGCGTAACAGATATTCAGGGATTGTCCATAATGACGTTATTTGTGAATGGTGCAATTTATAACAAAATTTCAGCTATATTTAACTACAAGCTACGAACATTGGTATATGTCTTATTGATTGTAGGGGAGCTTTCATAAATCTCATATTATCTTTTAGCGTAACATAAATTGTCTTGTGCCTTTTTTGAAGCTCAGCATCTACTTCGGGACAGCCGACGGTCGACAAATCCAGCGCGAAGCGCCGAATTTTTGGTACTATTTTGTTCGCAGGCCTCGCGAGCCACGCACTTGCAGTATATTTCAGTAAGTCCTCATTACTAAATTCCATATTAATGCAGTTTATTTTCTGTGTAGCTTCTTTATAGTTTCAGTCCTAATCCATTTTCCATTTAACTGTCTCGAAGCAATTTCCGGCTTCTTAAATAATAAACTGATTTGTTAATGTTTTAGATGTGTCTGTGACCCGGAGCAGCAACGGCGGACTATACGCGCCCGGAAATTTGATTTTCCAGGATAAGTTCAACACTCTTAACCACAAGATTTGAAAGAGCGAAGTGAACATGCACGGTGGCTTCGTAGAAGAACTTACAAATCATTCCAAATCACTGTACTAATTAAGCTCAATTAAATCCTAAATGCTTGTCATTATCTACTAGAACCAAGAATTCCAAATCTACGACACACGTGCCGAGAATGCGTACATCAAGGATGGCGTTCTCTTCATCAAACCGTCCCTCATCGTGGAAATGTTCCGCGGGAACTACGAGACCCTCAACAACGGGGAGGTCAACCTGGGAAACCGCTGCACTGACCCTCCCGGCGAAGCCTGCTACCGAAAGGGCTCCTACCCCAACATCCTCCCACCTGCAGTTTTCGCCCGCTTTTGCACGCAGGGGACCTTCTCCTTCCACTACGGAAGATTTGAGTGCGAAGCCAAGCTTCCGTCCGGAGACTGGACCTGGCCAGATAATTCAGGACTTGCTCAACTAATTCCTCATTATCCTAATTTGCCACCCACAGTTTAATTCATACAATGTTTGAATAACACACTTTTGTAAATCGGAAAATAGTTTTTTTATTTCATCTAAATGGGTTTGAAAATCGTGAAACATGGATTATTCTTTTTTTTTATTGATTTTAACGATCTGGATGATGCCCGAGATATCAAAGTACGGGCAGTGGCCGTTGTCCGGGGAGACTGACATCAGAGAGTCAAGAGGAAACCGAAATTTGCATGCGCCGTCCGGGAAACACATCGAAGTGGAGCAAGTGGGCTCCACCATGCGTTTCGGTGAGTAGACTAGCGCCGCGTAATAATAAGCAGCATATTCATACATTTGATTTCAACGTTAGTTGGTCAGTGAAATAATTGAGTAATGACAAATGTTGCAGGGCCACGCGACGGAATGATCGGGTGGTAGGTGGCGCACGGGGTGAGAAACTCCGCCGCTGGGACAGGCTACGACAGGAACATCCACATCTACGAACTCAAATGGACTCAGACTGAGAATCAGAATCAAATAATTTGCATTAAAAGCAATTACCTACTTGAATTAGTGCTAATTGTAAAAACTGAATAAATTTAAATTTGCAGACCACATGAAGTTCAGCGTGGACGGGCACATGAACGTCAAGCCGCCGGCGGGTGGCTTCTTCGAGTTAGGGCAGTTCGACCACAGCGTCCCCAACCCCTGGAAAGGCACTGCCACCAACCTCTCCATGGCCCTTTTCGACGGAAACGTAAATCTCAATGATTACATAATAAAATTGCTCCAACCGTCAAGCTAATGCGTTCACTAATATTTGCAACTATGTGTCTGTCAGTGTTATTTACTAATTCAAGTTTTAATTTGCTTAACTGCAGTTCCACATAATTTTGAACAATGCGGTGGGCGAGAGCTTTTTCCCCGCAGATTCCGTCCCCCGACCTCGTTGGGTGAACAGTGGAAATGTAAGCAACCACCTTCTAAAATTCTGTAGCCTATTTAATGCATTCAACAATGAAGCATGAGTAATTACCATAAAATTATTTTTAAGCAGCCCCCATTCCTGTCCTGGATGAACGGAATGAAGAGCTGGGAGGACACGTGGAAGACGGACCTACACGCCTTGAAGATCGACTACATCCACATCTGCGCTGTCTAGACACGCGCTACAGTTCCATTCACCATTTTTAGCTTTAATGCGCAACCACTAAACTATGTCCATTGTTTAAGTTAATAAATCAGAGTTGCAAAAGTTTAGTCTATCACCACAGTGTCTCATTTTCCTGCAGCAGTGGGTGGTTATTTCAAATAACAAATATAAAAATAAGGTGAATACAAAGAGATAATTTAAAGTAAAGACAGTGCGAGCAAACGTGAGAGTGATAAGGTCACATTCACTCCAAATTCCATTGATCATGTCTAATTTTTAATAATTTTACATTCGTCTCAATACGTGTATACAACAATCTTTTCATGTTTCTCGCATCAATAACGACAACAGCTGTTAGGCAAACAGGTGAAAGTGAAGCAAACATTATATTAATCAGTGAACACATGACATATTCTCATGCTCTGAATCCCCATTTTCTGTTATACAAAGCCAAGATTTCTGTGAAATATGGTAAAGTTGTTGACTGGATAAAAGCGGAAGCTCCCACTACCCCATCTGTATCACGTGGCAAAGAAAACGTTAAAATAAATGCCAATAAAATAGTTGATGAAGAAAAGTATAAATATTTATTATAGCACCTTCGTTGGAAATCATAATTTATTAATGCTTACCTTCTAAGCTCATATTAAATTGAAACATCTGCGGAATACAAAGAGATTTGTTTATTTGGTATCCGGGCAACATGGCTCCGTTGAACGACACGGATTCCTAGTACATTCAACAAAACGTAAAAGAATTTATTATCCGTCACCCACGTTCTTAGCACTCAGTTCGAGTTCGTCACAATGTTTTAGCCATTTCAAGAAAATATTGTCATTTAATTAAGGCCGAAGATTGAAGTCAAATACAAATTCCCTATGAAGCATCTCAGCCAATGCTTAGGATCAGACGTCGTTGACGTGGGCATCCCAGAATAAGCTGGCATAGACTCCTCCACACCCTTAACTGCTAAGAGCTCCACTCCAGTGGCCACAAGAAGCAAATACAAGATACTGAAGAAGACGCAGGAGCTCATTCTTGAGGAATTTATCTTTAAAAACCGCCTCCATGGACGGAGTTTAGTGTTTTTGAAAATCGCCCACGAACCTACGTGAAAAGGTCGTAGAAAACGGTTAATTAAGTTACAGCTTTACAACCAAAACACTGCATGTGCTATATCTGGAAATATAGAGTTGAAGAAATGTAATTAATAGATAAATGTTAGTGAGGGCGATTGTGGAGTGAGAAGAGACTCAAGTAGCTGCACTGAAGCAGTCCTCTTAACGTAAATGCAATGGCATTACGCTAATTTATATCAGCCCGTCCTAAGGACGGAACCCCACACGTTGAAACAGAAAAGTAATGTATGCGTCAAAGTTTATGAAATTGTTAATGCAACAGTGGATAAAGTTGAGTTCAATGAGCCGATAAGTAATGTATTTAAAAGCAATTGCAGTCTTTGTAGAAGGTTTAGTCATTTCATTTAGTTTATTAGGTGCTGAGTGTCTACTGTTACCTTAGATCACATGTTATACGGCGATTTAGGCACTGGAAATGAAACCCCTGGCTCCGAAGACCGAACAAAAGAGTCCAGGCGCTGGAGCCCGGACAGCGGAAATGGGGCAGAATGATTTGGATTTTATTTTGTAGATTGAATGGAAGCTGAAAGTGGCTAATCAGAAAATAAAACCGTTATCACCACCTGACCTGAAATCCTGAATTAAATGAGCCGAACCATAAACATAGCACTTTAACACAAACTGCCAGTCCGCTCCGCTTCAATTCCTAAGCCACAAGGAGGTTAATCTCATTACCAAGCTCAAGTCAAAACCACACGTAACAATTTTTATGTATTCAAACATCCACAAAGACATTAGCATCTTGTCATCCTCAAACCCGTCAATAGAACATTGAGCACATTTAAAAAATATTCAAAAAGAACATTTGAACTTTTTTAAACCATGTCAATTATATATATCATTTTTAAAAATAATTTACATGCAACATGTTTGCCTTAAAACAACTCGTGACCATTAAATTTGATAGAGCCATCTCTTGTCGCTTTACTGACGGTGACATCCTATTGTCAGCTTAAAGTGGAAATGTACGTTTTGGATTCTTCGCACCCAGCACATCAAATCACAATAAATACGTAATACAAAAAAGCGACAAAAGGAACAGAATCCTGAATGTATTGATATTCAGGCGACAAGAAATTGGCGGGTGGAAATACGTCAAATAAGATAGAGTCAAGAATTCAGCCACCCCCACTCTTCACTCTTCAGTGAGGCTTGGTAAGCAAATAACTAATATTTGGGATTTAAAAATTAGCTCCTGTGGCTTTTTAAGCTTTTTAATTTTGTCAAAGTCATGTCTTGTTCATCTCTGTATGGATGTAATCCCTGCTCCACTCAAGTAAACACAAGAGGGGGACACGTGTGGCTCCTGCTCCGCAATCAACCTCCCACTTGACATTCAACTTCACGTCCCACCACCTCTGCACTGCACTAATCGTCCTTAGTCCGCACCTGTCAATCATCAGCACAACCAGCGATCCATCAACGGGGGTGTCACAAGAGGATGCGTCGATGGGCATTTGGAGGATTAGGAGAATTACGTCGCTGAAATCTGAATTAATTGTCATGCTAATCCCAGATCATCTTTTATCCGTCCATCGCCTCATCACCATCTACTGCGTGAGCAAATAGTAATGCAGATTCCCACATCCCAGCTATACACTTTTGCAATCCGTCGGTCTGAGTCTGAGCTGAAACTCACTCTTGAGAATGAATTAACTGGAGTGGAAATGCAATCAATCAGTAGATCCGTCAAAGAGCGAAGCTGACGGATTAGGAAAAGACCCAGTGGAGCCGAGATCACTTCAAAACATCATCCCACAATTAAACTGATTCGGAAACCTGATCAATGTGGACGAGTGCAGGTGATAAAAAATCCTTGTTGTGTTGAGGTTGATGGATGGAGTTGCTGGATTTGCATTCTGTTCATTCCACCACTTGAGCCCTGCTATAAAACAAATGACTTAAAATAAACTGGAGCCACAGTGGAATTGTTCCCTTTATAGATATCAACTAATTTGGAGCGATTATGATTCGCGCTTTACTTTTTTTCGCCCTCGTCTCCGCCTCTGCCTTCGCTGGATCTCTTAAACAAGGTAATTTTAAAAATATTCAAATACACCTAAAGTAAAAGATCACAATTAAACTATTGCAATATGCCAATTTCCAGAGTCAAAGTGCGTTAGCGTAAGAATTCAGTCAGCAAATTGACATGTGTATGTTTGCCTACAGGGGTTCGTGCGAACACCGGGCCAAGAGACGAGCCCATTTCAAGAGCAGTCCCGAATTTACCCGGAGGAAATGTTGCCGTGGATGCGCCACCAGGACCCTTCTTCCAGGACTTCAGGCCCCCCTTCCCCACCACTTCATGTGAGGATTCACTTGTTTGTCTTTCTGCATTAACATCAACGTAGCGTGTACTCACGTATACCATAATTTTCACTATTTAGTCACTGCGAATTGATTGGAATTTGACTTGTTTTCAGGGTGGTCTGGATACACGGTGACTAACCAGGACGCGTAAGTATTTTGCATTTGATCTACGCACTATAACATAGCACCTTTGAGTGACTAACCTAAGCAGACAAAAGTGACAATTGCCTAATTTAAGACTCTTATGTGCAGCATTGTCGCTGGTCCATTCCCTTTCCAATCCGCCACTACCAACAATGGTCTCGTCTTTGGAATGTCCGACACCCGCCGCTTCGACGGAACCTCCATCCACGTGGACACCCAGCGTGACCTCACTGTCGGAATTGCTGGACTCCCTAATGACATCTCCCACCGTAAGGCCACCGCCTGGGACACCCAAACCGTGAGCCTCCAGTACTTCAACGGAAACGGAGCCACCATGGACACCACCCTCGCCCCCGGAGCACCATACATGACCTTCACCTTCAAAAACGCCGCCATCGTCATCACCTCCGAGCAGGGAGACATCCAAAGCTTCAACTGGGTCCAACAAGGTACACAGTCCTTCTCGACATCTGCTTCATTCTAAACCTAAAATTCATATTTTTTTGTTGTCAGACTCCATAATTCACCAGTTTTATGGATTTGGTTACAGGTGTGAAGGGAAAGTTGACGACCACCGGCGGAACCTACATCATCTACGTCATCGGCTCTCCAGTGACACTGAACAAGGAAACGACCAAGACCCTCGTCTCTCCTCCGGGCTACTCCGGCACCCTCCGCTTCGCCAAGCTCAAGGAGGCGAGTCAAGAGTCCGTTCTGGACACGCACTCCGGCACCTACCCCACCGGCCTCACTATGAGCTACAATGTCGCTGGCGATGTTGGGTCACAAACCTGGACTTGGGACGTCGTCGGAAACCCGGGCGATTTACTCGTCCTCAGCTGGCCCCATCACAGGTAATTCACTTCTTTTAATTGTTCCACATCTCCACCAATACGCAAGGTGTAACTTCTACTCTAACGGATTCTTCGTCAGTTCACTACTTCAAATAGAGCAAGGGCGGATCCAAGGGGTGGCTATGGTGCTTTAACCCCCTCCATGAGGATCTTTTTTAACATAGCGAAGATAGGAGCGCCCATTTTCCAAGATGACTGCTCCTATCTTGTTAACATTGTGAGCCCCCCCCCCCCATGACCCAATCCTGGGTCCGCCCCTGAATAGAAGTAAAACATTTAATTATTTAGCTATTAATTAATGCATTTATGTAACCGCAGGAAAACCCTGCAAGGAGCCTACTTTGTGGACCTTGAGTACCTCACACTGAAGGGACCCATGAAGGCCGTGCGAGGAAACACGTGGAGACTCCAAAACACTCTGCCCACCATTTCCTGGTTCGCTAAGAATCCACCACAAGCATCCTGCGTCCCCGAACTCATCAAGACTTTGGAAGCTGAAATCGCGGCTATCGAACCCTCAAATCCCGGAGATTTCTACTTCTGGGGAGGCTCCTTTGCGGCGCATGCTCGACTTGCGCTCATTGCGGAGCACGTCGGAAGAATGGACCTCATCGACAAAGTTGTGTCCGTCACAAAGGAATCTATGAGTCACTGGTTCGACCCGGCCCATCGCCCAGCAGCTGCCTACGAACCCGGATGGGGTGGATTTATCAACGGAGATGGGTGGAACAACACTTGGGTTGATTTTGGAAATGTACGTACGCGCTTAGAATTTGAATTACCTTTTTTTCCAAAAACATAAATGAAAATTGTACCCCGCCCCTATTAAAAACATGCAGGATTCAATTTTTTGGCACTAATTGCTTTGTTAGTATGTAACTTTAGGCAGTAAAATTATCCATTGAATTACCATAGGCGTATTACAACGACCATCATTTCCACTACGGATACATCTTGACTGGAGCTGCTGTGATTGGAAAATACGACGCCGCCTGGCTCAACGAACACAAGGAATTCTTTATGCAGTAAATAAATTATTTTTCTTTTTGCCACTGTAATACTGTACAAGATTATCAAACTTGTACTAACTAATTAATTTTAATACTTGCAGCATTGCTCGTGACATTGGAAACCCGTCACCAAACGACCCCCACTACACCGTCACTCGCTGTCTCGACTTCTTCGCTGGTCACTCCTGGGCAAGTGGAATCGCAAACGGCGCGGGTGGACGAGATCAGGAGAGTTCCGGGGAGGCCATCAACGGCTACTACGGACTCCTCCTCTTCGCTACCGCCATCAACGACCAGGTCCTCATTGACTACGCCCGCCTCGTCCTCGCTATTGAAATCGCCGGCGCTCAAGAATACTGGCATCTGTACCCCAAGAGAGGCGGAGACGAGACCCCGTACCCCGAACAGGCCTTCAGAGATCTGGTCACCGTCGGAAACGTGATGGATGTTCAAGCAGGAGCGTGGCTCTTCTGGGGCGCAGAGCGAACCCAAATTGCCGCCATCCAAATCCTTCCTTTGACCCCCATTGGCGAGTACACCTTCGATGCTGATTGGATGAGGGAAGTTCTGCCCTACTGCCAACAGGAACTTGATGACCCTAACATTGGGGATGCCTTTAAATCTGGTAAGTGTCCAAACTCAAATTTCTTTCGGGTGTTTAATAGAATCTACTGTCCATAACAATAAGAATGTTTTTCACTTGACAGTTATTCACGCTGCGTACGCCAAGGTGAACCCACAACAGGCCTACCAGGCTTCCGAAAATCTTTTCGACTGGGGAACCGGAAACACTGCTTCAAATCAGCTGTACTTCGTCTCCACCCAAAACGCTCAGGGCGACATCTGCTCTGCAGGGACCCAAACCCCAGAAGGAACTTTCTACATCCAGGACGTCGCTTCCGGCAAGTACGTGTCTGTTTCAGGAGCCGGTCAGCTGGCTGCCACCGCTGGAGCAGATGTCCTTGGAGCAAAAATGAATTTGAAGTTTACCCCTGGCGGTAGCACTATCCAAGGCCCGAACGGAAAGTTTGTGACCGCCTCCCCCGACGGCACTCAACCCCTCTCCGCAGCCAGAGACACGGCGGAAGCGTATGAGACCTTCAGGTGGACAGTTCAAGGGGACGGATCCTACGAACTCACTGCTATGGTGAACAAGGCCAAGGTCAACACTGGTGCTGAGGGTGGTTTGGTCAACGCTGGAGCTGCCTCCAAGTACAGACTCACGGCCGCCACAGGCGGAGCACCTCCAAACATCCCCGCCAACGGCGTCCTCAAGAGCGTCCAGTCCAACCAGTACGTCATCGCCACAGCTGCCAATCCGACGCTGTACGCTAACGTTGCTGCTGGACAAGCCACCCGATTCGCATTCGAGAAGATTGCAGGGAGTCCCGTCGACGCTCCACTCTACGACATTCGGAGCTTGACGACAAACATGGTGGTGACTGGAGACATTTCCGGGACCGTCCCTCTCGCTGCTCTGCGTGCCGAGCCCCAAGCCTGGGAAAACTTCCAAATCATCCCCTACAAAAACGCCTACATTCTCATTCACGCGGCGAGTGGGAAGGCGACTGCCCTTCAGGGGGACAACACCCTTATCGACAACGACAACTCCATCGGCAACAACGCTCTGTGGACCATCGAATAACTTTATTTAACTTCCCCGTCAAATACAATAAAAATCAATTTGTAAAAATATTATTTTATCCGCCACTGAATTATGTGCGTGTGTACGGCGCAACTATCTTCCAAACTCACCAAATAAAGCCACAATTTAATTTCCTACTAAAATACCCAAACCTTCTTTAAGTAGCTTCCTTTAAATAATTCCAAATGCACTGTATACTATTACCTAATATTTCAAAACTCTTCACGAGAGTAGAAAAGTACTGTGAATTACTTTCACTCCTGTTTTCTGATCAAAGTTAGGTGCATTTCATTTACGCATTTGCTTGCATTGGGATACACTCCAAGTAGCTAGAATCAAAATGAGCCAATTACATAAATCACTAAATGAGATAATTACGTAAATTGTTAAATACCAGTTTTTGCAACCCGCAAAATTTTCTATATTCATGTTTTTTGAAAGTGCAAAATATTCTATTCACACGTTAGTATCCTGATATATCAATTATTTTGTAGATAGTAAATTTAGTGTGTAGCTATATGTATATGTAGATGTGCGGTTTGGAATGTTGAAGGACGACAGGCTCTTTGGAAAAAAGTTGGATTGGGCTTCATATTTAATTCCGAATATTACAGGTGCATCTGCTTAAACTGTCTGTACTTCATGGCAATGATTACACGTACCGTATTTGATCAAGTACGCGCCCGACGAGTACTCAATGGTTTGGATTAACTGCACCAGAGGTTTGAGCTCGGTCGGGCACATATTTCGTCAAATACGGTGTGTTGTTCACACTACTGCATATACCTACAGTACACATACATAGCAACATTCGTAATCATTGACAATGCACTTGAGTAGGGACTTGGAGACAGGACAGTTGTGCCAACTATTCATAAATTTCCACTCGAAGGATCAATCCGTCAACGTCAACAGATGACATGGATCGATAAGTAGAGATGCGGCAGGGACTCAATATTCTCTAATTACGGTGTGGCTACTGTTGCGTGAGCTCGCGGATATCGGGAGCGTCCATAAATGACGGAACAAGTCTACTTGGGCACTGCTCACAATTAGTTAAAATAGTCATTCACTCAAAGAATATGCTGGTGACAGAATGGTCGTATGGTTCTAGAAATAGGAATATTTAGATGAAATCGTTTATTGACGACCCCCAGTACCTCAAGTATGTCAGGTGCCACATATATAAGTGTTTACTATAAATTGAATCAATGGTCCCATGTCTAAATCATGATTACCGATGTAATTAATCACTCGCCTTTAATAATGGACTAAATGTTCAGTTCAATTCAATCAACGCTGATATGAGATCATGTGATGGATTAATTAATGCGTATTCTATTTGAAAACTTGACACTTTTAAATTGGGTTGTATAATATTTAGTATTTGGCTGAGAATATTAAGTGACAAAGTAAGTACTGGCTTCCGAGTTGCTCACACCTTTTTACCTGCACCACAATTTTGGATCACGTAAAAATGAATTTTATTTACGCGGCCGTATCCTTGGCTCTTCTTGCAGCCACCGTTCAAGGTAACCTATTTTATTTTATTCATTAGGCACTTTCCCAAAAAATTGTAATTTCATTTTGCTGAATATGCTAAGTGAAGAATCCAAATCAACCATTTCCACTTTTAACTAAAATTACAATGCAATATTTCTAAGTATATTCCAATTCCGACATTGCCCCTGCAACCAATAAACATTTAAATGTGAAAAACATACGCTGTTGTCTTGGTTCATAGGAACTCCGTGGATCGCTGAGCCGCGGACGGACCAAGGATGGCTCGACCTCCACCACCGCTACCAGAACACCACGGCCACCAGCGGGAGGAACATTAGCATTATCTTCTACGGAGCCTCCATCATGGAGTTCTGGGGCAACGCGGGGAAGGACATCTTCCAGCAGAGGTACGCACCCCTCGGAACCGTTGACTATGGAATTGGCGGGGACCGAATTGAGCATCTCCTGTACCGGATCAGCGACGGGGAGGTGACTGCTGAGAGCGGACTAAGCCCCAAGCTGATTGTGATCCAAGTGGGCGCGAACAACGGGGCAGACTCGACAGACGACTGCGTGCGCGGCTACCGCGCCCTCCTCGACCTCCTTATTCAGAAACTCCCCAACACGAAGATCATCCTCCTTGGCATCTTCCCCCGCAGTGACACCTTCGAGTGGTTCCTCCGCGTCAAGGAGATCAACATCAAGATCTCCAAGTTCGAGGACGGAAAGAACGTCTTCTTCTTCAACATGTTCAACGAACTCACCTCCGGCTGGCTCAAGGTCAACACCGATCTCTTCGTCGACGACAAGCTTCACTTGCAAACCGCTGGCTACCAAGTCTGGGCAGACACCATGGCCCCGCTCTTCAATGCATTGATTAAATAAATTACTACCATCCAGTAACACTAAGTAGATTATTTTGCAATGAGATGAACGTTTATTGAATAAAATTTTCTGCTCACATTTTATTGTTATAAAGATATTCATTCAAAAGTAAGTCACTCCGCATCCGCATCCTATCTTCAATTAATGCTACGACCAAATCACAGATTATTATTCAATGCTCTGCTATTTTAAAATTGTGACGTTTCAGATGTTGATACGCACATTTAGGAAAGTGTAAAGTTGAAGAAAAACATGACGTAGAAAGCATCACGTTGGGGACGTTAGCAGCTGTTATACTGAAAATTCTGTTTACTTGCTTCGGACATATAAATGTACAAACTGATCATTTTACCGTAAAGCTCTCAATTGAAGTCCCTGGTTGGTATTTAAATACAAAGTGTGAGCTAGAAAATAGCATTAGCAACAATATACACCACTGAGAGAGAGAGAAAAGCAGTTACACCTGTCCATTAAACACTTTATTGAAAAAAGTTTACTAGACTTCCAAAGCTTTTGGTTTTGCATTTTATGTATGTATGATGTACGGTATAGCCTTTCATTCATTTTTCAGGATATATCATCACCGTGTATTACTCTACAGATGTATTGTAACGGCTAAATCCTATACTGGCATTATAGATTTAGGCGTAACGTGATTGGCTTTTGTCTAGTTTGATTCCCACAATAGAATAAATATATTGGTGCCAGATAAATAAATATAATAGTTAATATAAGAATTAAATACGGTATACTCTGTTTATTAATACATTAAGGCTCTGTCTATAATGACAGTTGTAATACAAACGATAAAATACAGCAAGTTAAGTAAAACCCCAAGAATCACATCAGATTCCTCCATTTCATATTTGTGAAGAATAACGTCATTTATGCGCACCCTGTGAGCGAAGCAGATCGGACTGACAAGATATATTACACTATACGCGCTTAAACCCCTATTTAAATCACAAGTCTATCGGTACTCTCTGAATACACAAGAGGGCACGGCAAGCGAACTCAAATGCCCTAAATATACACACTAAGAACAATATAGCATCCACACTTACCAGTAGGATACGTATGCTGAAAAGTAAACTATAAAGAATAATATGCAACCCTGTGCTAGCCGTTCCCTTGGGAGTCGAGCCCCGTTCGGGAAGGTTCTACTAGATGGGAGGCATAGAGTCAAGCTCTATGTCTCCAGGGATGAATTATGTACGTGAAACGGATATACGAGGAGTCTAGTGCTCCGCGAGTCCGTTTTGAAAGAGAACTCTAAGATCTCGGATCCAGAGGCAAAGAATAAATAGCAAACAAAGCTAGGTGCTTTATAGGCTGGAAGGTAACACACGAGTCGAGCTCTTGCGTTAAAAGGGATAGTTAGAGGTAGAGGGTAGGGTTAGGGTGTGTTGGCTCACCGAAGTGTAAGAAACGGCCTCCAGAGGGCGGCTCCAAACTGATCCAGGATCCAATAGTTAGGGAAGGGCAGGCAGGCTCCAAGTCAAGGTCGGAGGCGGAATCCAAAGCGGTGGAGGAGGCTCCAATAAGAAGGCGGCAGAGGGTCACTCCAGCAAGACGTTTCGGCAGTGGTCCAAGCTCCAAATATCCCCCCAGAAGAATCCAGAGAAGGGGGGGGGGGTGGTAGTAGGTGATGGTGATGATGGCAACCTTTCAACACCCGAAACGAGTTCTTGTTGGGTTGCACGAGCTAATAATAAAGTCGAGGCTTTATCATGTCAATGCTTCCCGCCCTTGGTTTTTGGCTGCTCTACTAGGCTTATGCTATGCGAGTCGGTGCGAACGCATATTTTCCCTTCCCTAGTTATAGCGTCTATGTCATGACCTAAGGTCATTACTTAATTATCCTACCGGGATCTCTCTTCTACTACTTACTTAATGGTATGCGGGACATGTGTGTATCGCGCTTATTTATTTTATAATTAATTAGGTAAGTTAGTCATTGTTTACGCAATGGGAGATTCTATGCAGGAATGAAATGAAGACTCGGTCCCATTGCGTAAATACTTTAATTCTTATGCATTAGACTGGACGTCCAGTCCAGTGCCTGTACTCAAGCATTCTCCGCTCCGCTTCCACTCCAACTCTCACTATTAACATCTGTTTATTACTATAGCCCCCCACCAAAGAAGTTGTAAGAAAATCTGTTGTAATTCAAGAGGTTTTTTACATGTAGGCGTAGTGTGATTTATTTATAAATAATTACGTGGATTAGGAAACATCTCAACGAACAAATAAAATACACAGTAAAGTAAACAAAACAAGCTTGGTGCCTAAACTAAATAATGGCAGACACATCGAACTACATTACGTTAGCGAGGACAAGCCAAGCGCCAAAAGTGAATGCAAAATAATAGAAAATAACATACACAGTTCATTAGAGTACAGACTAATGCTTAAGTATCTAGGATAAAACTATATTTTCTGCAGCAAACTAATATATTGATACGTGTACTGGCATAAATATTGGCAAGAACAAAAATACAATTACAGCAGATAACTAACAAAATATTGTAAGTAATATAGAAATATGTATATCGTATTTCATGAGACGTAATAAGTAGAAATCATGATGATATTATAGTAGTGCTTGAATGGATAGGGATCTGTTGCTTAGGGGATGAATTCCAGAGAGTAAAAAAGTAACTGTATGTGTAGGCAGGGCCTGGGGATGAATACTATGTCGTCAGCAAAAGAATTAAGAATCACCTCTCAATCCAGGTTCCATTGCAGCCTCAGAAACAACATCATTAGCAGCTAAATATGAATAAATTGAAAGCAGTATAAGCAACCTTGGTATTAGCCCAACTTACGAAGCATTCAAATTACAAGCATTGACTAGTCGTTAAGTGCTATTGCATCGCGCGGTAGGTGTCAACCAAAGAAGTCTAAGTGACTACAGCTGCGCTGTTGTAATAGATAACTAAACAAAAAGAAGGAGCCATGCATTAATCATATTCAGACCGTTCTTTCCTGTTGCGTATCCGCCATCATTGTTCTTATAGTGTAGGGCAGCTACACGTCATATTTCAAGCATTAAATAACCTTTAAGTATATGTTTATCGTAACTAAAGAAAGTATATATGATTAAAACGTTATTATAAATAAACCTCGGAAACCTAAGACGTAACGAAGCTATTAAATAAAACAATAATGATTTTTTATGCATAGAAAATGAACAACACGTACCATTGACCATAAGTCTCTGACGAAACTCGTCAGGTGTAAAGAACGGATTTAAAGTAACCTGGAACACCCCTGTCGTGTCCCAAATCGCGACCTTACTAAATATGTGAGATTCAAAATTCACAAAACGCTCATCCTTAGCGCACAAGAAACCGTCGTCGTCGGTAAACATCTGAAAATTTTGTATTCCGGCCACCTCCGGTCCATGGTTACGTCTAAGGGTTACGATGCGGGTACCGAACGTATCACCGGCCGAAACTGTCGTACTAAAATCGGCGCTAGAGCAAAGCAAAGCTTCGTCCAGGACGAAATCTCGTGTGATTTTAAAATAGTGGGGCATTACTGTGGGAGGCACTGCACTCGACACGGCACTTACTGTCAGGGATAGGGGGTGCGCGGAAGAAAGCTTTGCGGTGGTGTTCGCTAACGGGGACACTTTAGGTGGGAGCATCTCTTTCTTGACCAGGAATGTTTTCAACTTTGATGGCTTTTTCGTTTTCAGGCTGTCACGAAAACGCGTAACCGGAGTTTTAGCGGGCAGCGGCTCTTTAGGGGGGATCTTGCGTGCAATCTTTGGGGGCGGGGACTTCAGTTTCAGGCGTTTGACAGATACGAAGGCAGACATTGGAGTGGCGGCTTTTGATGGGCTCGGCGATATAGGTGACAGTGGCAGGGAAGATGTAGGAGCTTTAGATGGCCGAGATATTTTTGTTGGAACGTTGAATGCTTCCAGCCATTTAGCTTTGGCGGGGCTAGGGTGTTTCTCCTCGATATTCATCAAAATTGGCTTTTTAGGCTGGAGGGACTTTGATGGGCGATGAAGGGTTGCGAGCGGAGGACCGGTCGAGAAGGACACGTGGGACGGTTTAGAAGGTAAGAGTAGTGAAACAGAGGTAGGGGGGCTGTCTGTTTTCTTGATTGGAATGCAAGTGCTCAGCATGTTGTCTTTGGTGTCAGTATCAGTATCAATTTTTCCTTTCAGCGCTTGTCGCTTTTCTAAGGCGACCTGTCTTTGCTTTGCACGGGCAGTGTCAGAAAAGGGCGACGATTTTGAGGACATGATGATTGGTGGAGAGAATAACTCCGGTTGCTGCGACGCAGGTGGGCGAATTGCTTTCACAGGTCGATCTGACTTAGGAACCGTAGGTTTTAGAAAGATTGCTGGAATATCATGAAGAGGCTTTTTCACTGAAACTAAGGGGACTTTTTGAGTGACCACAGCTGTCATTGGCATTCTTGCAGGCGATAGCGGATCTAAAAAGGGGGCCGGAAGTGCAGTAGACTGGGGGGAAGGCGTACTTGTCGGTAGTTGGGTGGGAGCGGAAGTGACTCTAACCTTTTGCAAGGCCACTTGACGCAGTCGTTCTTTAGCTGCCGCTTGATCGTTGCGATATTTAGTGTCTTGCTCCCGTCTAATTTTTTCAGCCAGGTCTCTTTGCAAGACCCTTTCTTGCATGGCCTTGACTGCTTTATCCTTGTTCATCTTCTGAACTATGTCAGCCGTCAAATCGGCAAAGTGGGACTCAAAAGTGTACAAAGCCTTGTCGTGAGGGACCGTGGATCGAAGGGGGCCAAGAACATGATTTGACATGTGAAGGACGGGCGCAGCGTCTTTGTTAAGGGTTACTACTCGTCGAGGAAGGACAAAACCAGGATACGTTTCTAAAGTCGGTGGGGGGTCGAAGTGGCGGACGATGTGAAACTTATTGGGGTGCCAACGGTTCAAATTATCGGCAAACGTTATTTCTCTTCCCATGATGAGCTGGGCACGGGTTTTGGGATCGGTAGTTAAATTAAGACGCTTCAGGATGTTTGCTTCATATGTCTTTCGCTGTCGGTTGGTCGACTTTTTCCACTCCTCCTGCATCGGGGAGAGATGGGTCGGGAGAGGCGGCTGATCCATTTCTATTATGCATAAACTTCGAACGTGAAACATGAATATTACCCAGTTTCTTACTATGTTTAGGACATTTGAGTTTGCATACGTTTTTCCCAATCAGTTTAGTAATTAAGTAAGGTCCCTTGTACTTTTTACACAGAGACGCGGTGATGCCTTTACTTGCATCTGACAAGTTAAAACTAGCGAGCAATACTGTGTCACCCACATTAAATTTACTAACTGTCCGCGTGTCATTATAATACTTCAGTACCCGTTTCTGATTTTCAAGCGTTGTGGAGTTGGCTAAAACATGTACCTTAGTTAAACGAGACTGCAGGTCTTCTTGACCCGTTGTTCCTGATGTATCAGTGCATGCAAAATTATCAAATGGAGTCCGTAGCTCTTTTCCTTAATTTAAGAAAGCGGGAGTAAATCCTGTAGTTTCATTAACCGCGCTCCGAATAGCAAACGCGATTTCGTCAAGTCTAGTGTCCCAGTCTGCGCAAGTATTTATTGTAGCTATTATACAGTCTTTCACGGTTCGATTATATCTTTCAGTAAGGTTAGCCTGAGGAAAGTAACTAGCAATGTGAGTCGCGTCAATACCGAGAGCGGCACACCAATTTAGATATCTATTACTTGTAAACTGAGTTCCTTAGTCGCTAATAATTCTCCGTGGAAATCCCCATTTTAAACACACCTCCCACAGTTTAGCGGTAATTATTTCTGCTGTAGCTTTCTTGATAGCAAATAATTCTACCCACTTTGTAAAATAATCAACCACGACAAATAAGTACCTGCACTGTTTTTTCCCTCGTACATACGGGCCCATTAAATCGCACGCAATACTGCCCCAAGGGCTTGTGACAGTCGGAGATGTGCCTATTCCTATCTCTTGCATTTTACTCGGTTTTGACAATTGACACGTCTCACAGGACTTGACGTAATCGCGTGTATCTTTTCTCATACGCTTCCACCAAACCCTTTCTTCAAGACGTCTATAAGTTTTAGAAATACCCATGTGCCTAGCAAGATTAGCATCGTGAAACGACGCTAACACTCTATTAACCAGAGTGGAAGGGATCCATAATTTCTAAAACTTAGACTCGTCTTGCCAAGGTTTTTCTAAAGGCCCTACGTATTTATATAGGCACCCATCATCCGTTAACATTGCATTGCAAGCTAACCTACATGAATATTCTGATATTTGGCCCAAATCCTTCTTGCCGTCTAGATAAAGCATGATTTCTTTCAATTCCGAGTCGTCTTTCTGTGCCGCAATTAATTCTTCTCGCCCGATGTACTCTACGTCCGCAATAACATTTACTTCATATGCTTGCGAGAGGGCGCCAGCCGCTTTATTATTTATTCCTTTCCTATATCTTATATCAAAGTCAAAACTCTGTAGTTCCAGAGCCCAGCGCGCAAGCCTACCAGACGGCTCCTTCATTTTAGACAACCATACTAGCGCTTGATGGTCAGTTTCAACTGTAAATTTCATATATTCAATAAACCCGCGAAATTTGCGGATTGCCCAGATGACCGCTAAACATTCTTGGTCTGTAACGCTATAATTCTTTTCCGCTGGAGTTAAACTACGACTAGCAAACCATATTGGGCAGCTAACTTTACCTTTTTGCTGGAGCAAAACGGCGCCTAAACCACCTCCTGAACTATCCGTCTGAATTATGAATGGCAAGTTCATGTCCGGCAACGTCAAGCAGCTCACCTCATTTAAACCTTGCCTCAGTGAATCAAATGCCAATTGGCAGTCAGGTGTCCACTCGAACTTGTTGTTCTTTCGTAAAAGTCTGTATAGTGGTCTAGCAGTCTGTTCAAATTTGTCATAAAAGTGACGGTAAAAGTTTATAAAGCCTAAAAACCGTTGAACCCCCTTGACATTTGTTGGTACGCTATATTCGTCTAAAGCTTTGAGTTTATCTGGGTGCGGGCGGTGAATACCGTCTTCAATAATATACCCCAAAAATGAGATTTTTCGTTGTGCCAATTGGACTTTACTGGGATTGATAGTCAATCCTGCCATTTCAATTGCTTGGAGGACTAGTTCTAAGTGTTCTAAATGTTCCTCAAATGTTTCGGAGAATATAATCGCGTCGTCTACGTCACAAATGCAGTCACAAATTTCCATAAATATTTCTGCAACGCTAGATTCATAGCCCTCTGAAACGTAGCTCCCGAATTTTTCATACCGAAAGGTGTCACCTTAAAACGCCACAGCGCGTCTGGTCCCATAAAGCTTGTTTTATCTCTATCTTTTTCTGCTACTGGAATTTGAAAAAACCCTTTGGACTTATCAAGACATGTAAAAAACTTGGCTTTAGACAAGCAAACGAGCATGTCGTCAACGCGTGGCATGGGCATAGAGTCAGGTACAGTGACTTCGTTGCATTTTCTATAGTCTATGCATAGGCGATACTCCCCATTTTTCTTATCAGTAATTACCACTGGAGCCGCCCAGGCGGCATTCGATCTCTCGATTAAGTCATAGTCAATTAATTCCTGAAACAAGTTCTGGAGTATGGCTCTTTTTGCTGGCGTCATTGGTCTAGGATGGCAGGCTATTGGGCGGCTGTCGCCCGTGTTGATCGTATGTTCGAAGAGCGTGCATTTACCTGGTCGCTTTGTAAACAGATGACTATACCTACCAAGCACGACTTTTAAAGGATAACTCAGGTCAGGAGGAAGATCAACATTATTGTACAGATTTTCTAACGTGTATTTGTTGTCAGCCGTTCCCGAATCAATTGTACAGCACTCGTCTCTAATGGCCTTACTGTACTCAATTAAATCACATCCAAAGAATGGACTTGGCTCAGAGAACAATGATTCTTTTTGGGAAACGCGTAACTAGGTTCACCTGAAAATGATCGAGGGGTAACGTTTCCATGGGTAACAAACAGGGGTGGTAAACATGAAGGCTGACTTTCACTCTCACACCCTGCTGAATCACCACAGGCATTTATAGCTTTGTTCACGCCCTCGGGCACACTAGTCTCCTCCTGCCCAACAGGAAAAGGAAAAGAGGTGTGTCTATCAAAAGGTATAATATTTTGTAACAGCATACCTTGTGTCCATCCCTTGTTCCCAGCAATTACATTAATGTCTGTCGGAATCAAGAAATCTCTCCCCAAAATAATACTTCGATTTAAATCTGGTAATAAAATAAACTTTTGCCTTCGCAACCCGCCAACCCATTTAACAGTAAGGCATACGCAGTCACTGGATCCGACCTGACCGGCAACCAATTTTATCTCTCGACATGCTTTGCTTGTTTTAATATTACGCTTATTAATTAAATCTTTAAACTCACTACCTAATAAAGAAATAGATGATCCTGTATCCAGGAGTGCCGTACATTCAACATCTAACACTTCGACTAATAATAAAGGTTCTACATCAGCAAAGGCAAGATTGACTTCATGAATAATTGTATCAGGACTAAATGTTACTGTTTTGCTTGTCCGGACCTGGCTTAATTCCCGCCCGGACTCTCCTCGTTTCCCTGGTTCGGCCTACTCGCACTTCCAGACAAACTCGGCTTAAAAATTGTACTGTTGCCCACATTGGCAGCTGGTCTAGAGGGTCCGGCAATACTGTCCACCTCTTTATTACCGTTCTGCGGGCGCCCCTCGTTATTATTGTTGCTACTGTTAGTCGTTCGGTTGTCGCTCCTGTTTCTATTATCGTGAGGACTACCCTGTCTTGGTCCCTGCCAATTGTTTCGGGGTGGATATCTTTGCACTGAGTTTACATTTGCTTTGGGCTTCTGCGCATCATGAAAGAATTGATACCTATTGAATGAAGACTCTTGTAGTGCCGGCACTGGCTCATTGGGTGGCCGAAGTTGCATTAGAGGCCTCGGTGCTTGCTGCTCTCTAGCTGCTTCGTATGCCGTATTGGGCCACTGATTAGCTATCCCTACACCTGTAGCTAATGGTTCCTTGTACGTTAATGACGGCTCCAGGCTGTCATAAGTAACAGGGACGCGATATTCGCGGTCTCTGGCCACACTAGCTTGTACTTCGTACGCCACATCTAACAAACCTTCTATATTTCTAAAACATTGGCCTGTATTCAAAACCCTCAGCCTATATTCAGGATGCATATTACTCATTACTTTCTCCTTTTTTCCAGCTCACGTTTCATTTGGCGTGTGTAGCTCACAGATTAAAATTCGTGCCGAAAGTGAAACTCGAATTCTCGCCAATTGTAGAACAGGTGCGACATCTTGCGATACCTTAGATACGCGTCGTCAGTCAAGGCTAACGGAACAACATGTCTGAGCATTTCCATCTGTGTGTAGCCTACGGCCCGTTCGTACTTATTCAGTTCTAACAGAAAATCGTAAGGCGTCTTTGTTTCTTGGGCACCAGTATACTTGGGAATTTTAATGTCGCTCGTCTTTAAATGGTTAGTGCGTGAGAAACGTGAACTGGAATTTTCAAACTCAGGCGCGCCTCTCTCACCTCTAAATGACTGCCTAGATCTTTCGAAGTTGCGGTTAACATAATGATGAGTCGTGGCTCCCTGTTCTTCGCCCTGACTATCAGCTGAGTCATCTTCATCTGCAAAACGCCTACCTCCTAATCTAATCGGTCGCATGCTATGTCTTGGCCAACCTACATCCCTTCGTCTATAATTATTCTCTTCCGCACTTAGCGTTGGTCGATATACTCTGGGCGCATTGACAATTTGAGCTTCCGCCTGTGGCCTATCTTCTCTTTCTATGCGTATTTTCTCTTCTAAATAAACTACGCGAGCACGTAATTCATCCATATTCACGCCACCTTGCGGCCCATTCTGAACAGGTGGAGCTAATTCATTGTTAGTAGTCCCCTCATCTTCCCTGCTCTCGTTATCTGCCCCACTGGCTCCATCAAGGACCGTTTCATTATTAATTTGAAGCAACTCATCAACCACGTCGTTAGCAGCGCTCTAGTGGTCAGACTCTGGTACTGAATCATTTAAATCTCTAGGCGTTAATCCCTGACTACTATTATTAGCATTGCTTCTCATATTTCTACGTCTTCGTGCAGACCGATTCGCTTTTTTAGGGATAATGTACGTTATTCTTTACTTTAGCTTGGGTATGTAAATAAAATAAATAAGGCGGCACAAGTTCTTTATCCCGGTTGAGCTTTGTAACGGCTAAATCCTATACTGGCATTATAGATTTAGGCGTAACGTGATTGGCTTTTGTCTAGTTTGATTCCCACAATAGAATAAATATATTGGTGCCAGATACATAAATATAATAGTTAATATAAGAATTAAATACGGTATACTCTGTTTATTATTACATTAAGGCTCTGTCTATAATGACAGTTGTAATACAAACGATAACATACAGCAAGTTAAGTAAAACCCCAAGAATCACAACAGATTCCTCCATTTCATATTTGTGAAGAATAACGTCATTTATGCGCACCCCGTGAGCGAAGCGGATCGGACTGACAAGATATAGTACACTATACGCGCTCAAACCCCTATTTAAATCACAAGTCTATCGGTACTCTCTGAATACACAAGAGGGCGCGGCAAGCGAACTCAAATGCCCTAAATATACACACTAAGAACAATATAGCATCCACACTTACCAGTAGGATACGTATGCTGAAAAGTAAACTATAAAGAATAATATGCAACCCTGTGCTAGCCGTTCCCTTGGGAGTCGAGCCCCGTTCGGGAAGGTTCTACTAGATGGGAGGCATAGAGTCAAGCTCTATGTCTCCAGGGATGAATTATGTACGTGAAACGGATATACGAGGAGTCTAGTGCTCCGCGAGTCCGTTTTGAAAGAGAACTCTAAGATCTCGGATCCAGAGGCAAAGAATAAATAGCAAACAAAGCTAGGTGCTTTATAGGCTGGAAGGTAACACACGAGTCGAGCTCTTGCGTTAAAAGGGATAGTTAGAGATAGAGGGTAGGGTTGGGGTGTGTTGGCTCACCGAAGTGTAAGAAACGGCCTCCAGAGGGCGGCTCCAAACTGATCCAGGATTCAATAGTTAGGAAAGGGCAGGCAGTCTCCAAGTCACGGTCGGAAGCGGAATCCAAAGCGGTGGAGGAGGCTCCAATAAGAAGGCGGCAGAGGGTCACTCCAGCAAGACGTTTCGGCAGTGGTCCAAGCTCCAAATATCCCTCCAGGAGAATCCAGAGAAGGGGGGGGGGGTGGTAGTAGGTGATGGTGATGATGGCAACCTTTCAACACCCGAAACGAGTTCTTGTTGGGTTGCACGAGCTATTAATAAAGTCGAGGCTTTATCATGTCAATGCTTCCCGCCCTTGGTTTTTGGCTGCTCTACTAGGCGTATGCTATGCGAGTCGGTGCGAACGGATATTTTCCCTTTCCTAGTTATAGCGTATATGTCATGACCTAAGGTCATTACTTAATTATCCTACCGGGATCTCTCTTCTACCACCTACTTAATGGTATGCGGGACATGTGTGTATCGCGCTTATTTATTTTATAATTAATTAGATAAGTTAGTCATTGTTTACGCAATGGGAGATTCTATGCAGGAATGAAATGAAGACTCGGTCCCATTGCGTAAATACTTTAATTCTTATGCATTAGACTGGACGTCCAGTCCAGTGCCTGTACTCAAGCATTCTCCGCTCCGCTTCCACTCCAACTCTCACTATTAACATCTGTTTATTACAATATATATGATTCTTGAGCACCCCATGGTGGGAGTGCTCATTGAATCTACTGCACTACTGCAGTATGCCGAAAATAATTTTTCAGACTCGATTACTCTTGCCTAGGCGAAGATTGAGGAACAGAAACAAGTAGCTGGAGCGTGCCAGGACCCCTCTAAATGTAATACGTTCAACTATCCAACCTACAATCTGTCCTTCAGTGGGACGCAGAGAATGAACAGTAGCTAGTTGCAGTGATAGGTATAGTAGAATGTATTGATGTGGAGTTGCAACTATGCCAAAACACAGAAGGAGAGCGGAGTCAATTCACTCTATTAGCACGAAGCGCCTGCGTCCCAGACATTACACCACGTATCAGCGATCGCACACTTCAACTCCCTTAGCCGCTCCTCCACGCCTCAATCCTATTTCCCCACACCAACCATTACCACTGAAACAAATTCTGAGCAAGAAGGCAAAGATTGCTACCCATCTAGGTTCCCTCCGCAGATCCAAAAAATCCGGCGCTTCGCGCCGGATTTGTCGACTGGGGGCGGGCCCGAAGTAGATGCTGAGCTTTCACAAAGGCGCAAGACAATTTCTGTTACGCTGAAAGATGATATAGGATTTGTGGAAGCTCCCCTACCATCACTAAGCCATATACGAATGTACGTAGCATGTGGTTAAATATAGCTAAAGAATATTTATAAATTGCACCATTCACAAATGACGTCATTTATGGAGCCTCCGCTACTATCAATAGGAAATATACCAATGTACGTGGCAAGCAGTTAAAAAGAAAGGTTCGAGAATATTATAGAGTTATAAACCGGGTACCTAAAACTATGATATTTAAATGACGTCATTATGAATGATCCCTGAACAATATTAACTCATATACCTTAGTATGTTTATTGCATACTATTAAAAAGGTTGAAAACATTTTTTAGGTTGGAAAGGGTAAGAGTAAAAACTATGTTATTTTTTGAAGGACGTCATTTTGGACGACTTTCGAACATAAATAATCTAGGTTAGAAAATATTTAAAAGTTAGAAATAAGGGTATTAAATACTATGGTTTTTTTTCAATAGACGTCATTATAGACGATCCCTGAATAGTATTAACCGTGGTATGTTTATCGCACATTGTAAAATAAAAACTATGTTATTTATTCCAAGAACGTCATTGTGGACGACCCCTGAACATTATTAACTTATATACCTGTGTGTTTATTTTGTCCAGGGACGTTACTGTGGACGACCTTTGAACAAATATGAATTATAACCTATATACTTATGTATGTATATTTTGTCCAAGGACGTCATTGTTGACGACCCCTGAACATTATTAACCTATATACCTATGTTTATTTTGTCCAAGGACGTCATTGTTTACGACCCCTGAACATTATTAAGTAATATACCTATGTATGTTTATTTTGTTTAAAGACGTCATTGTTGACGACCCCCGAACATTAATAACCTTTATACCTATGTATGTTTATTTTGTCCAAGGACGTCATTGCGGACAAACCCCGAACATTATTAACCTATATACCTATGTATGTTTATTTTGTCCAAGGACATCATTATGGACGACCCCCGAACAATAATAACCTATATACCTATGTATGTTTATTTTGTCTAATGACGTCTTTGTGGACATTAATAACCTATATACCTTTGTATGTTTATTTTGTCCAAGGACGTCATTGTGGACGACCCCCGAACAATAATAACCTATATACCTATGTATGTTTATTTTGTCCAAGGACGTCATTGTGGACGACCCCCGAACACCTATATACCTAGGTATGTCGAGGAAGGAGAATAGCCAAACTAGTGCTGGATGTCTTCGTATGTTTATTTTGTCCAAGGAGGTCATTATGGACGACCCCCGAACAATAATGATCTATACACCTATGTATGTTTATTTTGTCCAAGGACGTCATTGTGGACGACCCCCGAACACCTATATACCTAGGTTTGTCGAGGAAGGAGAATAGCTAAACTGGTGCTCGATGTGTGGACTCCAGTATTGAGCGTGGATATTTTGCACCTCCATGTCGCAATCCCAGTACCACGACCACTACACTAGACTGGCATGTGAACGTACATATTGTGAGCAGTACCTTTACTTGCATTGGAAACTCGTAAAAATTTTCCATGTGTATTTTCAATGGCGAAACTTGACAAGCTCTCAGCTCCGTATGTACCTTCCATGTATTTTTAGCCCTTTTTTTATCTTGAAAAATGGAGTTTATTCTTGGTCGGTTTAACTGTTAATTGCGAACAAACTATGAATTGAATAATAACCAAAAACTATACAGCACTTCTCCCTCGCTTTTCTGGGCGATTAAAAAAGGTTTCAATTTAAAATCTTCAAAAATGCGACCTGTAGCGTGCGACCAAACCAACTGACATTGTGACAGACAGACAGACAGACACCAGACACCAGACCAATAGATGCTTGCTCAGCATCTAAAAATGAATCAGCCGAGGATTATTTAGGACAGAGCAAGCTCCCCTAAGCCACTGAGCCAGGTTTTGGTTTTGCATTTTAAGCTTCTGGCTTAGCCTGTTACATTACGATATTGATTCCAAATACGTGAGGACCAAAAACATTTTTCCATATCTTCACAGTAAGCCCCATTGAATTTTGAGTGTGTTACTTATTTTGCATCACAAGTTAATTCAACCTTTATACCATAACCGCTATTTTCAAATATTACGCCAACGCTTTTAAATAATTTAAATCATGTATTTACATTCTTGTAATCCCAGGAAAGAAAAGCCCAGTGATTCAAATTACATACAAATATCTCATTTTGTTGGAACTTGAACTGCAACATAAAGTTTGCCAAGAAAAGACGTTGGAATAAAATAATGCATAAACAAGTAGTCAGCTCAGAGTTCGTGCATCCCTCAATTTAAGTTTAAATTTCTGAAAATACAAAAAAAGGGAAAATGTCAAAAAAAAAACAATTCGAGCTAACGAGAAATCTAATTTTCATCTACATCAGGGAACAAAATTGCTTGCTCCGAGTGTGGAAACATTCCCAGAAATGTTTCTAATTGTGTAATCATCGCATTGCCACTATTATTGTAATCACTTTGCACGAGATGCATTTTAATTTTTGCAGATTTTTTGCCTTCACATTGTTGTAAGTGCGCGGGATGCAATAGAGTTTTGAGTTTAGCTGAACACTGAACATGTAGAACACAGACCTTACTCGAACCCCTTTTAAATAATAACACGATATTCAATTTAGGAGCTAAAACATAAACTGCTTTAGATTCACTCACAAACTCGAGTGCAAAATCGACCAACTGCATCTTCGAATACACAATGTGTCATCCATAACCTTTTGTAGCGCCAGAATTTTTAAAATGTTTAATAAAATATGAATCTGAGTAAATGCAGTAGTGTGCAGAACATTGAAGACTATTTGTGTCAATCGTTGATCACAGCAGCTGTCTAAATGATAAGTTAATGGGAAGGAAATCATTTGCAAAATAAAACAACAATATAATGCTACAAGTAAAGACCCGTCCTGCATACCCACGCAAAAATATAGCTTCGGAATCGATCGGAAATTGTTCTGTAGGCGTTAAATATTGTGCCCGATGGAATACTATAGTTAACTATCGGAAACGATAGTCAGACAATCGGTTGATAGACGATCGGAAGAAATATAATAGTTTCCGATCGTTTGAAAACTTTAAAAATTTGACCTTTGACATACTTCATCATCTGTCCGCAGGATGTTTAATTATTAACTAGTTTTCGTAATTTTTAAATAATTTTCAAAATTTTTTACAAAATTTACAAAAACTTCAAAAAACTTTTCAAAAAATGTTTTAAAATGCTAAAAAAAACTTAATCATCACCTTATTGACATACGCTATTTAGGCTACAAAATAAGTGACCTATGACCTTTGACCTTGCTGAAATGGTCACGTAATGAAATAATTATATGGTAATATATAAATAAAATACAACCTTTTTTGCAATTTACATTATTAGGTAATAATTAATTTGGTCACCTTTTGACCTGACCTTTTTGGACATGTCAAGAAATTAATCCCTGATAACTCTTAATTAGGTAGTTAATTACGAAATTGTTAATGTTGCTTTCATTTTTTTCATAAAACCAAGTATTTATGACGTAAAGCATAAAAATACACGAAGGCGCTATAAGTTGGAGCTTAATTTCTATCTCATCAATTAAGGACTATGTAGCGGAAGGGTTAAGGTACAGTGTCAACAACCGAAGTCTAGAAATCGAATTCTGACAATGTTGGAAATTTCCATATTTTTTTCTGACTTTTTCGTAACTGTCGGATCCGATAGTCGCCTATCGGAAAAAAGGGTCGTAAAACGTTCCAAAATCCGACGACATAATTCGATAGCTAGAAACGATCGAAAACGGTCGGACAGTTTTGCGTGGGTACGGACTATAAAGAGCATTTATGAATTAAATGTGACTTTTCTAAGTCGTTGCACAGCCTCAAGTCAAGGGCGTTATTTTATTGTAGAACGGGCAAATATTTATTTTATTTTGAATGCATTTTGTCACCAAATTTGTATCATTAACATTTTTGAAGATACATCCTTCATATACCTGTACATTACCTTCCATGTTTTACATTTGCCACTTAAAAAGTATTTGCGTTTTCTTAAAATAACAAATATCTAAATGGGATATGTCCCAGCCAAAACTTGAATTCTTAAAGTTAGGAAAACCTGGTTAATACAGAGCGTAAAGTAATAGAGTAGCTCACATCGCTAATTTGCTAGTTTAACCACAGCACAAATAAACACAAGAGTGCGATTAACTATTTATAGTTAAGGTCCTAGAATTCGAATTAGGGCAATAACTCGAGGAAAACTGGACACTAAAAATTGAACACCGGGCACTGGACAAAAAGCGCGATTTCAATGTTTTTATTTCATGGATTATCTCGAAACATAAATTTGTGAAGCAGGAACAGTAAAGATTTCTGACCACGAAACATGTACCCCTTTTCAAACGACGCGAATAATTCTCTTTTTCTATTTTCACCGTTTTTCGTAACTTTTAGACAGTGATTAGTGAAAGTGCTACTGTCGTCTGCTCCTCTATTTACATTTAGGATCATTATGTGTTATTTTGTAGAGACATTGTCTTTTGTCTTTTATTAACAATTGCTACTGGTCTTTTTGATTTACTGTACCCTTTAGGTGAAATTATGCATAACAATACATAATTTCAAGAAAGTTTAACACGTAGGTAATAAATCAAATTCTAAGAACAAGGCAATATAAAAACAGAAACTTGTGAGTTAACTATCCGGCGGGGCATTCGTCGTTTGTTCCGTTGGTAGCTCGTGTGTGCAATAGCAAGCTGCATTCCAGTAGCTACGAAAACAACTCACACGAGAACCAAGTATAGGCGCTGGCTCATTCTTTAATTTTGTATCCCTGAAATTTGGATTCTTTTACAGTTTTGCAAATTTCACTTTTCCTAAAATCTACGTGGGAAGCAACATGGAAAGAGATGCTTCATTCAAAAGTAAATGCCCTAATTTTCAACAAACTTAATAAATTGATTTAATATCCCAGTAAACATTGACTGCAGTTTTATACACGTTTTTATGTCGGGGCTGTCGGATAAATGCAGTTTTGAGTCGGAGTCGGAATTGTATCGTGTCACGACTATAAAACACTGTCGTGATCCTGCTGTACAGACTCCGATTTCAAGCGGTATTTTTCCCTGCACTGTTCCTACGCTGCCCCGACATAAACGCAATGTGCATTTTTATTGTTGTCTCCGAGTTGGGTGACACGACTAGAATAAAGCGTCGTCATCGTGCTGTCCAAACTCGGATTTTAGTCTGCATTTTCCACTGCACTTTTCTGACGTTTTCGCTACATAAACGCAATGTGTGGTTTTAATGCTGTCCCGCCCGCCTTTATTCATGCATTTTTAGGCCTGTGAGCATTCGTCCGTTATATATTATGCTCTCAAAAAAGTTGTTCGCAGTTCAGTTCAATCATACTGGCGTTCGGCATGTAATTGCGCTGAGCATTTTCATAACGTAAATTAAGTTAATTAGTTTAGTGAGGGTGTTTGATTCTACGTGTATGTTACTCTACCAGTTTTATTAAAATATCTAACTAACAATAAGTGTTATAGTTGTGGGTAGGATTTTAGTTCCCTAATGGCTACATAAGAACTGCTTTCAATAAATAACCAAATAAAGTTCATTGCTAGCCCTATTTGTTTATTTTAACTGCTAACAGTGACGCATACATATTTGTTTCTTTCAGTTGTCCTTGTTGTATGCATAACGTGCTACTTATCGTTAGCAGTTAATAATCGTGTTCTTGAGCTTATTTTAATGTACAAGTTGAATAAGTCTGATATCGGGAAATAAACTCAAGACACAAAATAAGTGTGGTCCAGTGTAGGTGTTTGTGTTGTTGATAGTAGTGCGAGCTTTAATGCACCTTGGGAAGCTTTTTGTTTACATCTAAGTGAGAACAGCTAAATGTTGGATTATTGAATTCAATAAAATCGTCTATCATTTAAAATAAAGAATTTTGTAGTTCTGTGTCGTGATCTTATGATTTTCATCGTCCCTCATAATCAGTACTATTGTTTTGATGTGCAATGACTAATCTATGTCCATTCTTTAATTTAATAAATCATAAATGCAAAAAATTAGTTGATTCATTGAATTTTCTTTAGTAATTAGTAATTATTATAAATATAAGTATGTAGGTACTGCGCTAGTAATAGTAGAAAGATGCAGTAGACTGTAGATGAAGCAGCAGTATACAATCGGGAAAGCATCAAAAAATAGTCGTCTTAATGCTGGCATGAAGGCGGGGGTGCATTTAAGTCGTCGTTCTAGTGTTGGAATGAAGCTGCGAATGGGGTGGAAGCATGCAGGGAATTTGTGTCGGGCCTACGCAGGGACAGCGGACAAAAACGATGCAGGGCTGACAGTCGTGTAAAAGTGTCGGGACAGCGCAGTCCCGACATTAAATTGTTTATTGGGATGAATAATTAACATTAGCATTTTAGAAAAAAGAAATTTACTTAACAACCAAAGGCTACTGTGGGCAGTTGTGAGGGGAGAACTGGACTGAGGGAATCAAACTGGAGCAGCCCCGCGAATACTGCTGAACGTTCTGTCCGTTCCCGCACTTTATCTTCATACAATTCCAAAATTGCATAAACTAAATGGAATGAGCTTATCTGTCTACTTGCAAAGTTTGAGGCATTTAAAAAAATGTTGTCATAGATGTTAGCATTTGCTGTAGCTCGAATTGTGTGATGGTCGGCTTTGTATTGGCGACTGCGTCAATTTTGGACACGACGAAGGATGTGTGTCAATGTGAGTCACTACTTTGTACTAGAAAATGAACGGTATGCAAAAATGGAAATGAATTAAAACTGAGTTCACTGTTTACAGAATTAAAATAAAATATTAAACAAAATTGAAACAATGTCATTTTTCAAAATTTTACCAATGTTAGTATTGAATGCAATGGAAATACCATAACGATTTGGAATATTAATTTTTCTGCAGGTAATTGCGTGTTTTTGTTTCCTCCTAAAATTCCTACTTGGGGGAAATTACTTGTTCTATGACTAAGAATAAAACGAGATGCAGTTATTGCATTTTGCCTCTACCAAAAAAACTAAGGTAATGGGCCGTCTACGCATTTCGTCATGAAGCATAAGGGAGAGCATTGTCTGGATACAAAGTTGAGATAGTGGAAAAGGTTTTTTCGCCGATTAATAGTTTCCACCCATCGCATCCAAATCACCTTGGCTACACTTCACTGACTGCGCTAGATCTACTTTTTATACTTTTCATTCATTTAATTTATCTTTTACTCATCTTTCATTGCGTCTCAGCATCCCTCTTTACATATCTCTAGTGTGAGTCATTCAATAAGATGCTCTCGTTGGGCAAGCTATAATATTTTACATGGGGTAACATAAATATCGTCTTGCTCTTCAAACCAAAATTTTTGAGGGTGACTACAACCTGTAAAGCTTACTTGGCTCTGTGTTAGTACGAGGTAAGCTTCCCAAACCTGTATGTTCCTGGAAATCAGCGATTACGCTGAGGAGCTTGACAGTAAAGCCATTACATTTTACATTTACCTACCACGCATTACTATTAGTATAGGGGAAATCAGTGGAACATTTCGTCCGTCTCTTAAATACACCCCAAATACTAACCTAACTTAAACCAACCACAAATATTATTAATGATATTTATTGTTTTTCTCCACACGTCATTTCTGCCGAGTTTCGAATTTTCTTTTCTCAGCAGAATTGTTGAGCTCATTGAATTTAAATGTTTCCCAACTCCCCGACGCCGTCACTTATGCGTTCAGGTTTTTATGGCAATAAAAAACAGTCTATGATTGTAATGAGCAACTCCGGCGCATTCTTCAACTAAATTGGTCAGCGCTCAGTCATACAATGTCGTTTACAATAGGAAGTCAAGTTGTGTAAAAAAAACAAGCCGAGTTTCTCAAATCCTCAGGAATTGTGTAAAAATAACAATTTCTGTGCTCGTAAAATCATAACACTTATCGTATTTATGACGTCATTTATGAACTTTCCCATTTTGGACACTGCTCTTTATTGGGACGACCCGGAATTTCAGATTCAATATTTTTTGTAAATCCGAGAAGATTGAAGAAAATGAAAGTGACGCACTGTTAGTGTTTTTATGGCAATTAAAATGTGTAACCAGAACGACTCATTAGAATGCAACTCACAACTCCCTGAGGAGTGGATCGAAGCTTGATCAAGTTCCACTTTTTCCATAACTAATTTCATCTTCAAAGAAAATTGAGGCATAGCTGTGAATCCGAGTTGCTTTTGAGAAAGTACACAACAGTACAACACACTCTTCCCACTTATATGGATCTGGAATTAAATTTAGCTGTGGAGTCTTGAAGCAGCTTTGAAAATGATCCACGTCCACCCATGTCTGCCCTTTTGAGTTCCTCATGTTGATTTTAGCACTGTTTGTCAACTGCGTTGACTTGCTACAGGAGTCTCACCCATCCTTATCATCCCCTTTCATCACCCGCTCCTCCACAGATCAGTTACTGACGAAAACAACAATTATATTTCCGTACAGTTGTATCAAGTGGTTATCTTCTTATCTTATCCCTGCTTATTGAACCTATGACAGATCTTGCCCTCGTTTGGGTTTAATTAAGAATTTCAAATTACAATAAGTATTTAATTTTAGTGATCCAAGTTTTTGCCAACGCTTCATTCACCACTGCAGGCAGCATCGTATTTTCCAAAACGAGCACAAATTCACAATAAAAACGCCCTACATTAATTTTAAATGGAAATGGCAGTGCTGCTCAGACTGTGCTCAGCTTTTAATAAGCGCTCAAATCAAAACCAGGGAGACGGTGAAAGGGAAATGAAAATGCCACTGCGCCTTCCTCCTTGATTCTTCATTCAGCCGGAGCGTAGCCGAAGCCATCTCCAGCCAAAAGAAGAAGACAGGATCAGACAAGATAGCTTCAAGCCATTCACCTCGTCGCATCCTTCTCATCGCTACTGGGAGCAACGTGCGGAACCAACAACAGAACGTAGGAGCTACATGTAGAGCCTCACATTCCACTGCGGAACCACGCCACGCATCTCAGCAAGCAGAGAAGGAGTACTGCCCTCACCAGTCACGAAAACATACTCTTCACGTTAACATATCATATTTTTCATCTCCGTAAAACAATTATTAAATTTGGGAAAAACTTTAATGGAGACTTCAAAAAGATCAAAAGTTTTGCAGGGGGATCAAAGGACCCAGTTAATCCTTTGCGAGTCCTGTTGGTGTAAGAAAACACCTGTAAAATATAAAAAAAAAAGTTTTAGTTTCCAGTGTCATATAGCTTTAACATTTAGATCCCACGGCCGATCCACCATACATAAACAACATGCCTATATTAGATGTGGAGCCGAGGGGGGATTTTACCCACTCAGCTCAACCACCAAATTCCTACACACCAATTTCTCCAAGAGGGCCACTTTCGCGTCATTCTGATAGCGACTCCTCTTTAGCGCCTCAATTAAGTATAAGAAGTACTGATCATTCTCATTCATCTTGGGGCATTTGTGCCCCTGTGCTTCAACCACAAGTTCCAACTTCAAATAAAAATACTCAAACCCCTTTGTATCCAGGCCTAATTAATGAGTCGGCGTTCTGCCGAACGCCTGGGGGGTATCAACAGGATAGTAAGATTTTGCGCTTACAAAATCCAGAAGCCTAGACACAAAGAGCCTTAAAATCTAAGCAAATTTTATCATCCACAGACACAAACACTGATACAGACAAAACAAATTCTTCAACCACCACTTCGAAAAGCAAGACTCATTCAGGCTCCTCCGGAGGAAGTGGAAACTCTAAGTCTGAACGACCACAGAGTGTAGAGATCGGAATTTTCTCCGAAAGCTCGACTCGGCCGGTCAGACTCACCCAAAATTCCGTGAGTGTAGAGATCGGAAATTGCTCCAAAAGCTCGACTCAAAGACAGAATTTGTCCCCTCCAAAGAGTGTAGAGGGTGAACCGTTGTTCACAAGCTCGACTCAATTTGAAAAATCTTTTCCTTCTACAAGTGTAGAGGGCAATTGCGCCAGTTCGACTGGGGAAAGAGATTTCTCTTCCACATTAAGTTCTAAAAGTGGACCAGGTCCACTTATTTCTGTAAATCCATTTTTACAGCCTCCAAAATTCATACCACATAATAAGTTTCAATATTTTCCAAGTAATAATGATAATTTAGATATAAGTCAAAACACAAACACAAAAGTAAACAATCAGGCACAGAGTGTAGAGATCAGAGCTCGCTCCGGAAGCTCGACTCAAGGTGATGTTTTCACCGCTCCGAGGGGTGTAGAACGTCCAGGAACGAGCTCGACCCTGAGTGAAAACAGAACCTGTTCGAAATCAAATCCGTTAGATCCTAAGCTAGATAAGATTAGTTTAAGCATGGACAAGTAAATTCTAAGTCCCATTGCTCCACTTGCTCCGTACCAGTCCCAGAAATCTGGACTGAGTCCGGGGGAACAAAATAAGTCTTCAAATTCACCTTCCGCCAAAGGATCTGCCCATTCTCGATCCAGCGGAAGCAAAATTTTAACTCCTACCTTAATTAGTAGAAAATCCGAAAAAGTAAAGCCATCTCATAATAAATTAATTTATCCTAACTTTTATCCTTCACGTAGTCCACGTCACGGTAAATCCAGTCTCACTTACTGGATCCCTACCAAAGATGAAAGTGAACATCCAGATACTCAAAAAGCTAAATCTCCTTTGAGAGGCAAATCTCAAATTAAATCTGAAAGTAAAAGCGCCGATTCTCAGTCCGAAGCGACTGACTATTACGATTCTACTCCGGACCAAGCTTCCGCTATCTCCAAAAGTCATAAATCTTGTAGGAGACGTCGCAAAGTTACTCCCCGCCTCCTCTCTGACAGCGAAAGACAAACAGGAGCCATAACCAGATCTCGCAGGGCGACCCGAAAATTCTTGGTCCAGAGCCCTCGATCTAAAGCTCCTGGGACTCCCAAAAGCTCGCAGAAAATTAAAAGTAGGGACAGGGAGGAAACTTCACCCCAAATTACTCATGAGGAACAGTTAAGACTCAAGGGAGTAAAATAAATAGATAATTATATAAGTTGTGTCGGATCAATGAATCAGAATATCTCTGCGTTGATCTCCAAATAAAATATTCAAAAAGATTAAATTAGTAATGTTTCACTTACTTTCAGTTGTCTAGATATTGAAAGTACAGTTATTGAAAGTAGAAATTATAGATGTGAATAATTTAATTAGTTCACTTGAACCGAAATTCTGGGACCTGAAAATCGATCGGAACTCCAACGATCGGAATTCAGATCTCGGACTTCACGATTCAAGAGTCCTAAACAAATATGTGAAAAATACAAATTAATAAAGATTTTATAATTGGAAAATTAATTATTCACGTTAAAGATAGTGTGTAAGTTTAACTTAAAATATTTCCAATGTATGTCGCAGCAATATGGACATGGATTTTACTGATATCGAGGAGATGGAAATCCCCTCCGACCAAGAAGACTACTGGCTTGGGCCCGACACGGGAGAGTGTGGGTCCACCCCTCAGAGTCCTACCGAAGCTACCAATTGGGATCCAGATCCTGTTTTTACTCCCGCTAAATCATCAGACTTGGACGCACAGATCGCCTCCACCTCTACCCAAAATGCTACTTCACTTGTCACCGCCGAATGCTCAGCGTTAGGGCGACCTGACTCCAATAAAAATATAGTCATTGAGACCCAGGTTTAGTATAATCATAAAATTAGGGAATGCCCTGTATGTAAATCCCACCGGGAACCGGGAAACATTCGGCATATCTTCGCTGATTGTCCCCGCTTCCAACCAAAACCAAAAAAGAAAAGAGTGAGGAGATGTGGAAACTGTGGAGGTTATAACAGACTTAAATTCTGTAGGCAACCTACAGATACCTCAAACAGAGTTCAGTTAAAATAAAATTAATTAAATAAATTCCTTACCAAAATTCTTAAAAATAATTAGGATTTCAAAAGTGACCAAATTAAAATATGTAATTAGAACTTTGCAAAGAATGTAAATTCCTTTACATTCCATAGCTGTTAAAACTTTAATTTAAGACTCAAAAGTGAATCTCAGAGCGTCAGTACAGTACCGGCGCCCTTTCAAACCACAACCAAAACTTTAGTGCTACAGTCATGAGGGTGATATAATTTGAAGGTCAAATCTTTAATTTTTGTGCTCCCATCTGTGAACTTTTTCCATAGATGCCAGGTTCGTGGCAATTGCCTCCAGAAAGTCCGTCTCCAGGTAGTACGCCACATCGAAAGAATTTGACACGAACGCCTTCTCCGCCTAAAGCTTCATCCCCAAGACTTGATCCTCCAACTCTGAAGGAGAAAGCAAAGATGAAGAAGGCAAAATCAAAATTGGATCCATTCTCAAATATTGGCCGCAAAACCTATTAAAACGCTCTCTAACAAAAACTTGCCAGGGATGCGGCCGCAAAAGCAGAGAAAGAGAAAGAGGAGCTCCTTCAGTTAAAGAGGGATTTTCTCAACGCTCGCCGCAGACAGAATTTTCAACTTATGAAAACTGATACAGATAAAATTCGGCGCAAGGGACGCCCTTCTCAAAATTCTCCTCCGCGGACTCCACCGCCTCCTCGCTCCACTCCTCTCCCGTCTGCATCAACTTCCGCCGCTGCAGTGAAAGTGCCCACACGCTCATCTAAACGGGTGGTTGAGAAGGCATCTCAAGCAAAAGTCAAGCCCTTTAGCGCTTTTACTGGAGTAGCACGAAAGCCTCCCGTCGATTTATCTCTTTGACAGTACAAGCTACCAGAAAGTCAGGCTCCGAATCGAAGCGAAGCTCCAGCTACGATTACTTCGGAAGTACTGGCAGCTCCTTCTCAGCCACCTCCTCCTCAATCTCCTCCCGCCGAAAATATTCATCAGGTTCCGGAAGAACCTTCCCCTCGGGGACTTCAATCAACTGCAGATGGCCGACCGAGCAAGACTCCGGCCCTCAATAATACTGAAGCTAAACCAGAGGAATTTTCTGACTCCGAAAAACTTCAACTCGTTGCTGCCACTCTCGAGATTGAGCGGATCAATAATGATTTTGAAATTTTAAAAATGGAAGATGAAGTAAAATTTTCAAGAGAGATTACGATTACTACGGACCCACCAAACATTCTTATCGTAAGTCCGGGGTACGTCAATGACTTTGTACCGCATGAGGGTGTAAACTCGTACTATAACAAGTTACGAATCACTGCGAATCTGGTGAACACTGCCCTCCTACAATATTTCAATCCTCCTCCTCGCGAGGCCTTCATCGAAGCTGTTCTCATGCCACGCTTACGACATATCAATCCGGCTCCATTGCCGCCAGTACAAGTTCGGGGAATGGGATCAGGTCAGTCAGGCCAAGCGGCACCTTCAGCTCCTTCATCGCCGAGACACTCTGTTATCAAGCCTACCCGAGTTCCGAAGGACGCGCTCGTGTTTACCCGCAAACTTTGGAGGTCTCCAATATGAACCAGAATGTAAGTTTTATTCTTGTTTATCAAGAAGATGGCTACGTCGCTATGCATGCGGGCTTCCTGTTTCCACGGGAATTCTTTAATCCGGAAAACCTGCCTCGAATCAATCCAGATGCCCGGATTCCTGATGCTGCGCATCCTGGGCCGTCTTCTTATCCGGCAAATCCTCCTCAAAATCCAGCTCCAACTTCAAATTGACCTCAAGCTTCAACTTCAACTTTAGCTCCAGCTCCAGCTCAAGAAGCAAGCCAAAATTTGGATCTCCCCTCTTAATAAATTTTCCCAACTAAAATTTTTATGATAAATTAAAGTTGCTTACCTTTATTATTATAAATATTTAATATAAAATACTTAAAAGTTGTCTCTCCTTCTGAAGATCTACGTTAAAAATATAAAATTCTATTTTCTCCGTAAAACATAAAAACTTAAAAATAAAAATCTTAAAAATCTAAAAAACATAACTACACACTTATGAAACTAAAATAATAATTAATATGTAATGTAATATTATGGTGTCCCCACATGCAATACCTTATATCTGATGGTATCGGTGGGAGGGCCTGTCGTATAAATTAAAAGAGTTAATTGGTACAAGTTGTACACATCTCCTCAAGATAGGTCTCCATAGCTATGCGTATTGTTTTATACCTTATAATTAGAATTTCATACTTTTAATAGTTCTGATTAGAAAATATGTATAAACTAATTCTCGTAGGAAAAATTCTATTGATTCAATTTCTTTGTTTCAAGTTTCTAATTTCATATTCCTACTTTTAATTAGTTTAAGTAAGCGATTTAGTGCGATATTTATGATTTATATTTCATCTATGGATTTTATGAAAATAAATCAGTACAAAATGTAATTCAATTTTTCCAAATTTTCAAAGTTTAAAGATCTTTTCTTTTATTATAAAACCAATTTTTTCAAAAAGTTTTCCGAACAACAAACATAGATAAAACACAAAATTTAAATTAATAATATTCATTTATACATAATCAGGTATGACATAATTGCGTGCGTGCCATTTTCCTTCTCCTTTTCTTACAGCTTCCAGTCGTGACAACACTCCTACTGCAGGGGAATTGTGAAAGGGGAATGAAAATGCCACTGCGCCTTCCTCCTTGATTCTTCATTCAGCTGGAGCGTAGCCGAAGCCATCTCCAGCCAAAAGAAGAAGACAGGATCAGACAAGATAGCTTCAAGCCATTCACCTCGTCGCATCCTTCTCATCGCTACTGGGAGCAACGTGCGGAACCAACAACAGAACGTAGGAACTACATGTAGAGCCTCACATTCCACTGCGGAACCACGCCACGCATCTCAGCAAGCAGAGAAGGAGTACTGCCCTCACCAGTCACGAAAACATACTCTTCACGTTAACATATCATATTTTTCATCTCCGTAAAACAATTATTAAATTTGGGAAAAACTTTAATAGAGACTCCAAAAAGATCAAAAGTTTTGCAGGGGGATCAAAGGACCCAGTTAATCCTTTGCGAGTCCTTTTGGTGTAAGAAAACACCTGTAAAATATAAAAAGAAAAGTTTTAGTTTCCAGTGTCATATAGCTTTAATATTAACGTGTTTAATAATTTTCATGGTCTCTATTATTGTGCTTCCCGTCTTTAATCTTTGTTTTAATTAAATCAAAAATAATAATCCGAGGTCTTCAATAATAATCAATACAAAATTATAAAAATAATCTGTAATATGTTGTGAACCAAAAATTGTACTCACCTGGACTCTACCTTCGGATCCAATTGGCTTGTAATCCGTATCCTCGGTATCCGTAAGGAAATTGTAAAATTATAATTGGTTGTAAAATTGTGTGGACGAAATAATCGAAACATGAAAACAAAACAAATCAAATAATATTTCAAATTCAATTAAGGCTTGTAGTCCCTGCCCTTCTGGCAGAGAAAAACATTCAAATTATTTTCAGTATCATTTTTCCTTTTGAATTTCAATTTTTCTTCTCAATCCGTATTATTTTTCTTAATTAATTAATAAATATTTATCCGTAAAACTTTTAAATTTCACTGATCTCCGATGTTGTGCAAATCAATTCATGGGTAAACCGATTCGATTCTCATATCAACCACAAAATAAGTATAACGTATTAATGTAAAATTAAGATGTACGATTTTCATACTAATTAAGTACTGGCATATGCATTCTGCAGGTTCATATTCCTGATGCTTTAGTAGTAACTATGAGTTTCATGGAGTTCTCCAAGAACTCCCCCATCTCTTTTTGCATAATATTATAAATAAATGATTAATTCATAAAGAAATTTACAACAAAATATTTCCAAAAATATAAGGGCTTAGGGGGAAGCGATGCTCTGACTTTGTCAGTGGTGTTGCTTATTATGTTGCTCAAAGACATTGGTTGCTCCACCACAGGCATTGTGTCTTGGTCTTCGTGACTGAGAGTACCGTTCTTCCCCGAACCACGGCCCCAATTAGAAATCATTGGCATAACAATTTGATCTTCACTACTTAAAATTAAAACTAAATTATTTCGGACACAACCTCTAGGTCAGCGCTGTATTATGTAACATTCAAAATTCAATTAGGCAAAAGGAGAGGATGACAGCATCGGGAATCGGGATGAACGCGGGCCCTGAATACATCGTATGCTCTCTGATGTCAGCGGTTTCCTCGACCATCTCCCCAATCTCAGTCAAATTCTACTTGCAAACTGGAACGACTGAGACCCCATCGCTGTCAGCCCTCCTTAACACTACACTAAGTTAAAATAATAGTTCACTCTGATTATAAATAAATTAAAATTTATTCAATTTAAATATTTCATTTTCTTATCTAAAATTGAGGATGGACAGGACACTCTGGGCCGAAGAGGGGGAGGGAGATGGATTGCACTTTCGACTGGAACTCTGAATGCAATTCATCACATCTCCTTTCTGCCCAGTCCTCTTGAGCTCATGGGGTGTGGACCATGGGGTGGTTGCGCTTCAACCGGTCTTACCTCCGAGCCACTCATCCACTGAAAATAAAACTTATAACTAATTATATATCTAGGAAACAATTTTAATCTAATTCATGCAAAACAATTTCATTCATAATTAAAAGTAAACATTGCAAATAATCATAATCCCATATAACATAGGTAGGCATTGGTTCTTCGAGCATAGTTCCATACCTGCCATTCCCCATGGGAGTAGTTACCCCTAAATGTAACTTGGTGGTCGCCCCCAAAATAAACTCTACCATCTGCTCCATCATGTACATAGTGTAAATAAAGTAACAATGAATAGGTTAGGCTCCTTTATTTATAAAAATAGAATTTATTTAATTCATATTTCATAAAATAATAAAATTCAATTCAGGACTTTTGGGGTAGGAGTGTGCAGAACTCGGGGGTTGAGCCCGCCCACGCAAAACTGTCCGACCGTTTTCTATCGTTTCTAGCGATCGAATTAAGTCGTTGGATTTTGGGACCTTTTCCGATCCGCTCATTCGATAGAAAACTATCGGATCCGACTGTTACGAAACGATCGGAAAAAAATATAAAAATATCCGACACTTTGTGAATTCGATCTCTGGACTTCGCCTTGTTGACACTGTACCTTAACCTCTCCGCTACGTAGTCCTTATTTAATGATGAAGAAATTAAGCCCCCACTTATAGTGCTTTCGTCTTTCTTAATGCTTTACGTCAGTAATACTTTTTATGAAAAAATGAAATCAACATTTATAATTTGGTAATTAACTACCAGATTCAACGTAATCAGGGATTAATATCTTGACATGTCCAAAGTAGTCAGGTCAAAAGGTCACCAAATTAATTATTAAATGATAATGTAAATTGTATAAAAGTTGTATTTTATTTTAATATTAACATAATTATCTTGTAAGTTTTTCCATTTAATGACCATATCAACAATGTCAAAGGTCATAGGTCAGTTATTTCTTAGCCTAATTAGCGTATGTCAATAAGGTGACGATTAAATTTTTTTAAATCACTGACATTTAAAAAAAATTTCAAGTTTTTCAAACTTTTAAGAATATTTTGGAAAATTTTAAATTTGTTTTCAAAATTATTTGAAATTTACGAAAATTAGTTGAGAATTAAACTTCCTGTGGGCAAATAATAAAGTATGTCAAAGGTCAAATTTTCAACCTGTCGGAAAATATACTATCTCCTCCGATCGTCTATCAACCGATCGTCTGACTATCGTTTTCGATAGTTAACTATAGTTTCCGATAGTTAACTACAGTTTTCCATCGGACACAATAATATCTCGCCGACAGAACAATTTCCGATCGATTCCGAAGCCATATTTTTGCGTGGGCGGTCAGATGAAGGTCACCGGTTTGACCCTCGTTTCAACGGGATTTGAAAGGGGTTGCGCCTTAGATTACCTTTTAACTTCCTGGATCCACACCAATCCTCGGAATGTGCTTAATAGTTATAATTGTGTTTTGTTGTTCATTTCAGTGTGTTACCTTACCTCAGATGAAAATTGTAGTATTGCGCTTGGGCTTGGGGGATGTTGCCTGGGTTACACGTGTGGCCTCTTAAAAAGCACATGCGATTTGGTTAGTAATTAGTATTTCTAAATTCTTTTACTTGTCTACTTTTTTTTGGTTTGGTTTTCTATGTATTTTTTATTTTAATTTAGGCGAAGGAGTGAAAGGAGATTCGGCTTTCATCCAGTGACCATGTCTCCAAAATCAGGAAAAAATGTCGACTTTAGTTGCAGTCGTGGTCACGTGGGATGGTAATGCTTTGTACTGTGTCTTACACCTATCGTTAGCAGTACAACATTGAGTTCACTTTTACGTCCTTGTAAAAAGGCCGTTGTGGTGCACATTAGACAAGACCTGCCAATTTGACTGTTGCACACAACTCTTTTCGAAAAACTTTTTCAATAAAACTTGTAATCTGAAAACTGCTCCTTGGAATTTCGTACAAGCGTGGGACTCCTGGGCTTATTTATCACACAATTGCATTTGCATAGGGCAACCGTAATTCTCAAAATTTCTAATTAAATGCAGACCTAGTGATTGCAGCTTCCGCTTTTCAATTATTTTTAATTGGAAACTACGCCTTGTGATTTCGTATAAGTGCGGCGCCTAGACTTTGCCTAATTAAGTTAATTTACACTCATACCCTGTTTATTTTCGAATAAGAATTCCAGAAGCTTCAAAATGCATTGGGTACGATACTTAATGACATGCAGTCGCTACCTCTGTGTATTGTGTATTATCTCCTTCTAACTGAGCCTTGGCTTTTCCTCTCAGCGTAATTTATGTTTTTAATTGTTGGTGGCGACTGGGTCATAAAATTGGGGACACATTTTGATTTTCTAATTTTGTAAATGTACATAGAGAGTTCGATGGAGCTTGCATAGGTGTTGACTAAAATGGTAACAAAGGTTAGGTTTTTAAAAACTGACACTCGCTGATTATTTTGTATTTATTTCTATATTGCACAACATAAATAAACTAATGACATCGAAATGGTATTAAATACATAATAGGCGTTCAAAGTAGTATAAAATGAAACAAACCTAAAACAAAAACAGAAACTCAATAGAAACCTGTACAAGTTGAAGTGGAAGCGAAAAGGGGGAAGCCAGTGAAGCCACTAAACAAAAGTTGAGCCTGTGGACGAAGAATTTGCTTTTACACAACAATAGGTTCCTATAAAAATACAACCATTTTGATGTCAATAAATTCTTTCTTTATTAAACAAAAATGTTATATTTACATGTTTTAAAAAAGGTTAAATGATCGTTTTACTCGATTTGAACAAGTACAAAATAATCTATATACCTGTTTTTAAAAAAATATAAAATGTTTTATTTGCATTTTTTGTAATGTTCAAAAAATTGCTATTGCATGTTTTTGAAAACTAAAAATATTCTATACACCATATTTTTTAAAAATTTAAAATTTTTCATTCACATGATTTTTCTAAATAATGCTGCCTGAATTATCGGGTCATCGGACTCTGCACCCAACAAAAAACCTAAATGTGTCAGCTAATTATTTTTCCATACCGTTAATGGTCAACGGACCTAAACTAACAATAACCCACATTCAATTTGAGATAAAACATTGTGCTCTCTTTGGCAAATTCAGTTTTTAAATAGCTTGACCTTAGCAACTTTTGAATTCAACCTTGGGAATTTCTCATCAATCAGCGAATGAGGCAGCACTTACATTTTAAAACCTTTATATAGAATATACTGTTTCCTTCAAGAACGCGTAAACGGGACAGTTAGCACTTTTTGAACCTAATCTAAGCATTCCCAAAGATGTAGCAACTAATTGCAATGCAACATTGTGTTCCAATTTTGCGTAACGTCGGTACTATTAGGCTGTTTACCATATGTCCCTAAAATGCGGCGTACGGCCTCCGGTTGGCACCTAAATAATAACTCACCAACATTAAAGAACAGTGGGGAACATTACTATTTCATTTCTGCTTGAAAACAATGCCGAAAATGTTGCCAACTGCGAAAAAATATAGATTCTTTCAATTTATTTTTAGTTGCTGTCTAGTTGTATGTTTTGACATCTTTACTCTCATATTTTGCCGCTGTGCGGATGCAATACCTTTTAACAATAATTAAACTTTGAGGTAAATTCACTTTCACTGCGTTTAGCAATTTTACAGTTTATTACAACACTCAAGTAAAACTTTGGCCGTTTTTGTTTCCTTTAAATTCTTTTGATGCTATGTCAACTAAATGAAGCACCTTCTCCTAAAAAATGTGTAGTTTTACATGTTAGTATTTAGTATGTTTAAACCCTGCTATTACTGGTGCACATAAATTTTCCGAAAGGTGAAAGCCAATTTTTTTATAGGAGAAGATCACTTAATTAGTAAGCTAATGCATCAAACTACTTAGTAAGCCTGGATTATTTTCAAAATGTATGTATGTATGTATAGATTTATTTCAGAAACGGGCCCCAGCCCACACACAAATCAATTAATTTTTTTGTTGACATAAATAAATATTTTTCATTTCAAGATTACTTTCAAAATCACAATAATCCAAACATGAAACATGTTTAAAATACAAATTAGCGAGCGTTAGAGAACCAAATTTAAATCAGAACAAGGGTGATGTTTTAATCTTTTATTTGTTTTAAATGCAAGTGAAATTTTTATAAGTGTGTGTACAATGTTACGTCAAATGACTGTGACCTTAGCCGCACCAAGTGCATGAAATATTTTTAGCTACAGTTTAAACGTGCAAGGAGCTGCTACACCTTCTTATCTTCTTTTTGCCACGTTAGCAAATTAAAGAAGAAAGTCGGATTGTAAAAATTGGTGAATAGCTGATTCTTTAATTATTTGACAGAAAACTTCTGTTGCTGGAGGTGCAATCTAGTGTAAAAAATAACATTAAAAAAAATACCAAGAAAGGTGGTAACAGTTTAGCATTCCCTTTATATTGTTAATTTCAAGCCTAAACTCACCTACATACAGGTACCAAGGAAACATACAAAGCCACAACATTTTGGGCCTTTGAAGTCGAACATATTGCAACGACCCCCGGTCTTGATACACTAAAACAACATAACAGAATTGTTCATTACATTGACAATAATTCATGATAAGCTGTCGTCCATAAATGATGTCATTTCAATATTTACATTTTTAGGTCAATAGGACCCCTAGGCATCATTGCATTAATAAGTATATTTAAAAAAACAAGTTAATTACCATTAGAGGACATGTTCCAAATTAAATTCAAAAATAATAGAAATAGATAAACGTAATAAAATAACAAACCGAGGCCTTAGTAGTCGTAGGCTCGGGTTCTTCTGTCGTTTCTTCCGTCGTTGATTCGCTACCTTCCTCCGTAGTGGAATCCTGGGCTTCTTCTTCCGTTGTTGATTCCACCGTCGTTTCTTCCGTTGTTGGTTTTGTCGTTGTTCGTTTTGTTGTTTTTTTCCCCTTAGCCTCTGAGAGCTGACTTCCAACCGAGAGAAGTACCGCAGAGACGAGACACAAATAGAGGCAGAAGCTTAGTGTTGAACGCTTCATTTTGGAAGGTTACTTTTTATAAAGTATTGCAAAAAAGTTGAAAAAAAGTGAAAACAGTCTACGTGGAAGGAGACAAGATTAGAATTAAAAATTAAATCATCCGTTTTCAGAAAACAAAAATATTTACACGTAAAATATTTACATTTTTAATAGTTGTTAAAATTTTTAAATTGAAACTTACCGGATCGAGAGAATTACGAGTAGCTGCCGATAGTTGCTGGTTGTAGTCTAAGAATAAGGCCACATTTAGAATGGCGCTGGTGTTTTATAACATCAAGTGAGGGCATTAAATTGACAACATTCGTAAGCAGATGTGTGTCGCAGTTGTCGTTTTTTAATTAGCTACAGGGTGGGCCAAATATTTTTAAAGATTCAAACAGGTTAATTAGGTCAAGTTTAGCAATCGATTTTAACATGCAATAATTACACTAAAAAAAGCCAACTTTTGAAAAACATTTTAAGAACCTCTGCCAGTCAATTCGATTAAGTATGTACAACTGGATACATAGCAAAGTGCAATTAGGAAAGCTGTAAAGTAAGACGGGCAGTCAAATTTAAAAAAACTTTATTGTTTTGAAGAAGTTTAGGAAAATCGTTATTCTTGAGACATAATATTATATCCCAATTTTTTGGAAAACATTAATTTCATGATTTTTTAACAATTCTGAATTTTTTTCAGAAAAGAGTCTAAACGTTAGAAAACATCAAATTTTGTCATAACTGGATAAAAAACTGTAAAAGTTACAGGGCGGCAAAGTATTAAAATGTAAACTTTTTGAAACTTTCACAAGTTCTTGTGATCAAACAACGCAAAATTCAGTAAAGTTACTTTAGATCCCCACTATTTTAAAAATCCGTTAACAAACTTTGTATTTAAAATAACATGTTTGAGTCTTTCAAGATGAATGGCCCACCCTGTATTACGAAGCATAATTGGGCCTAATTATACCGAAGCATGGCTGTGCTAAATAAAGGTAATTACCTGGAATTGGTTTTGCCACAATTCAAAACCGCAATGAATGAAATAGATAACGAAGTTGGTTTTGACAGTGACGCCAGTGCTCAGTCAGACGAATAATTCTAATAATCGATTTAGTGGGAATAATATTTTGTATCGTAGTAATATTCTGTGCCTAAATATTATTTTGTATGGAATTAATAATTATTATGTTTGACAACAATATATTTAAAAATAAAATAGTTAATACAGTTTTACATAAAAGACGTAGAACGCAGTTTCAGGGCAATGATACGACAGGATCTAGTTATGTTCTGTGTCCTGGTCCTGGTACTGGTAATAGTGTGGTTTAGTCCTAAAAAAAAATTACACACGTAACATATTTACAAAACGTTAATTAAAAGTGTATGACAGGCGTCAAATTACTACGATGGCGCCAGCACGGCGAGAGGGCGCCGATGTATGATCCATAACTTAATAAAAATTTAAATTATAAATTAAAAATAAATTGTGTCTCCTCTGAATGCTATCTTTAATTTACCCTACGTCGTATCTTTTTACATGCAGTAAATATTTTTGTTTTTAGGATACTTTTAGTTGAATGCGGGTGAAAGGAGTGGTCAAGCCTATTAGGAATGTTGCAGTGGGTGTTCTGATTTCCGATGTTGCACATTTTACATAAATATCAAAGATCATGATTTAATTTTTGATGTCTAAAATAACGCTGCAATCTAGTTAAAAGTCAGGTCAGAATATTGGTAGATCCGTATATTAGCAAAAAAGTAAAAGGAAACACGCTACAAAAACAATGTAGAATGAATAAATGCAAACTGAAGTACTGCAGTGAGTAGAACAAATGTAGCAACAAAATAACAATTTTGTCAACATTTAGGGCAATGTTTCCGACATTGAAGTAAACTAGCGTTTTTCAATAAAGCTTACAATTTCAAGAATCCCTAATTTCAAGAAATTCCTATTTAGTAGAAATTAAAATAAAAACAATTTTCAATTACTTTTATAAAATTGATGACTAATTTTAACGTATTAAGTTTTGTCCTACGTGATTTAGGTTCTTCGCTGCATCGAATTTATTTCTACAATTGCAAAATCCAAACATTTGCACAAAACAGGTAAGGATTATGCGTCTTTTTGAATTTAATTTTCTAGTGTGTCTGCTTTGGAGTTGCAAATAGTGTGGAACGGAAGTAAAAGAAATTGCGTACGAAAATGAAACTGGCTAAACAAAGTATTGAAAAAGAAGCGAAAAGAAGAGTGGAGTGGAGTGAAGTGAAGTGAGGTGGCTGTCGTCTGTTTATTTTATATTTTAACACGTTCCGGCCCTTTACTTCATTAGATACTGGAACCGTTCACTCACCCACACACACTGTCACTTAACTACATTGGCAACTCACTTACTTGAATTTTAATCAGCTGTATATTTCTTGCGCTAGGACTTAAATACCATTACAAACTCAAAGCTTTGGAAGCGGATCCAACAATAACATTAACACAGATTTTTCCGGCCTCACTTCAAATTTACTAAATAATCTACAGCCACTACAGAGTATTTTTTTGTTGCAACATCTGAACAGCCGCAGGTGGCAGATATCTGCATATGATTCAATAATATTACAACAACAATACAGTAGTGATCAATCATTGATTAATTGCTTATTAAGATATGAAATTTATTTTTAGTTTTAAGTATCTTTTTGCAAACTACAACATCTTTGTTTTACTGGGTAGGGCGTAGATCGTCCATCTACTGCAGTACACGTTTGAATTAATTTATGTACTTCCTTTTTCTATTAAACTGTAATAGTCTAAATCTATCTATTACCGTCCAGCGCAATGCCGCACCAAAATTGTGTCAAAATAAATAAAATTATAGCTTAAACGATAGAGTTTGAATAGAGCTTTCTATCCATCGTAATATTCTGTAGTCTAGTAGCATAGGAAATGATAAAAAGTGCGTAAACTTTTTTCAGCCAATGGGATTTGAACTCTGAGCACCAGGAAAACCGTCCGCATGTTTAACACCTAGCCCACTGTAGCAGTTGATTGCTGTGGTTCTGGTGTGGTTGTTGCCGTTTCGTTGCTTGAGTTTAAACTGTCACATGCGGGAAGTTAAAACTAATGGGCAACGTCGCAGCGGCGACAACTTTAATCCTAATTAACAATTGAAGTATAATCAGGTGTAGTTTTTGACGCCACCTCTGCTCTGCCAAAATTTTAAGACAGCAATATAGCTAGTTTTTAATTATTATTAAATAATCATAGTGGAGTTAGGGTGGCGTCCGGAGGAAAAAAAATGAACAAGCTACAACCCAATAGCATTGCCAAAACCCGGGTAATTAAAAAATATTACGATTTTTTACGAGTTTAAATTTCAAAAAAATCAGGTGTATGCCAAACAGCCCACCAAAAAATATGCGATAACAAAAATGTTCATATTGTGGGCGAAGGATTAAATCCGCTTTCTTCGACTTTTCGCTGAAAGCAAATCCGCTTCCTTCCATTTTACCTTCAAAGCAAATCCGCTTCCTTCCACTTTTGATTTAAATAAACGTTTTGGTTGACGAATTGATAATAACATGCACGTGAAAAGTGGAAATTGCTCTAATTGCATTGAATCTTAAAACGCAAAACGTTCTGAATACACGGATTCTAAAACTGAAAATTGTTTTAACTACATGATTTGAAAAATTAAAATTCACTAAATTCATGATGTTAGTCACAAACTGTTCTAATAACATGATTTTAAATGCAATTTGTTATAACTACATAGGGTTAAGTTGCAAACTAATCTAACTACATAATTTTTAAAAATGCAAAACATTCTAACTACGTGATTCAAGAGCGCAATTTGCTCTAACTATATGGGTTTAAAAACTTCGAAATGTTTTAACTTCATGCATGATTTTGAGTGGCAAACTGCTCTAACTAAATTATTTTAACAAGTGCAAAAATTTTGATTTGCATGTTTTGGAAATTTTTAAATGCTCTAGTTAGAAAGTATTACAAATGCAAAATGATCTAAATACGCTAATAACTACGTGTCATACTTAAAAGCACGTAATAAGAACATTTCGCACTTTTCACAACTATGTATTGAGAGAGAACGTAAATATTTATTTACAACTGACGTTACAATTACGTTTGCCATTAAGACACAGTAAGAACAATATACATTTTTAGGAAAATTAAAAAACTTCAGATTAATTGTAGAAACTGTTTTTTAGAATTTGTTACTTTTTTAAAAACTAGCTATTACATAAGTTCATATTATATAAATGATTATGGGCAATTCGACAAGAGCCGCGGATAGTAGCAATCACGATTTCCTTTATCATGGTTGAAGGAAGTCGCATATCTTTTCGAAATGATTCAAAAAATGCAGGAATTGAGCCACGAGCACCTACTAGGAGACCAACAACTTCTAACTTCTTAAGTTGATATTTTTCCAGAAAGTAAGGAATACAGGGATTATAGTGAGCTTGTTTTTCAATGTTAACCTCTTCCGCCTGACCTAAATTTTGCTCCATACGTATAGTAGGATCCAGAATATATCCAGTCTTGGACTCCGTTTGCCAACATATAATGTCCACACGTTTAGAAGCACCATCTGTTACTTTCTCAAAAACATTCCAGTTAAGAGTCTTAAGATGATTAGCAATTATTGAGCGCACCATATGATGTCTGCTGTTTCTCAGTAAGTTACCCACATGGCATTTCCCTAGAACATGAGCGAGGGTTTCTTTCTCCTTACAGTGTCTGCAAAGGAATGATTCTAGAGAACGGCCTGGAATAGCTTTAACAGGAAAAACGTTTGCACTCATTTTTAATGCGTTCACATACTCTGATGATGTTAATCCGCATTTATCAATAATAAGTTTATTTGCATAAGCACAGTCCTTATACACTTCAACTCCTTGTCCTCGAAGTGGAAAGGAACACCATCTTTCAAACTCTTGGTTCCTTAAAATATCACGAAGTATTTTTCTAGGCTTTGTTTTGGGACTAGATTCTTGTTGAACTAGAACATCATCATGATTTAATTGAAGAGCGTCAATGCAACTTTTCATTTCTTCTTGCAAATCTTTGACAAACGGCAGATATTTATCGTCTGAGCTAAGCAAAACGACACAAATATTATAATGCTGCACAAATGCCTCTTAAGTAGATCGCATTACTTGTAGGCCTCTAAACTTTTTAGACGTATACAGAAGAGCATTAGGTGAGTCATGTGGGATTGCAAGAATCTCTTTGACTGAACTCCTAATTAATTTGTCTAAGTCTTCAAGAAATGCTTTTGGGAGCTTATTTAATGGAGCAATCTAAAGTAAATACGTCAAACAGGGCCATAAATACTGATTTATAATGGCAATTTTTTGATTGGGAAACATCATTGGAGTTCCAACAAGATTTTGTAGATCCTTCGTAAAATTTTTAATAATTGCAGCAGGATTAAATGATATTTCATTTTTTAAATTAACGCCAAGATATCGTACTGTTTCACCTTCTTTAATAGCTTCAATAGTATTATTATCATCAACAATAAGTGGATCTTCGCAAAGCTTACCCTTTCTTATGTTTATCACTTTGCATTTATCGATATTGATCTGATAACCAACTTTATTAAATTCAGAAATAGCAATTTTTGTCAGCTGCCTAGCCCCATCCATTGAATCTGACGCTAGAGCTATGTCATCTGCAAAACCTCGGCCTGCAACTTTTAGGACATTCTTATGAAGAAAAAATCCGTATGCGTCACTAATTTCAGTTTCATTCAGTGCTTGAATCACATGATCTATTGAGATGTTAAATAGCTGTGGTGAGAGAGGAGAACCTTGAAACACACCTTTTTTGAACATAATAGGAGTAGACATGCCTTTTAAAGTTTGAATTTGAGCTTTATTATTTTCTAGAAGCAGCAAAACTAGGGATCTAAGTGAAGATGGTATTAACTTAGTGTTGAGTGTGTGAGAGGTATGTGAATGAGATGTCTCTTTAAAGGCCTTACTGACATCCAGGAACACAATGCAACAATCTGCTTTTTCTCTTTTAGCTTTTTGTAAACACCCATTTATTATTGATGTATTTATAAATGTACCTGGACATCTAGAAAAACCGACCTGATTTTCATTAAGTAACACGAACTCTCGCAATCTCCGATCCAATATTCTTTCAATGATGCGTCTTAGAATTGAACAGATCGAAATGGGTCTCCAATTTCCAATGTCATTTTTTTCCCCTTTCTTATGAATCAGGATTGTGCGGGCTCTACGGAAACTATTAGAAACCATACTCCACTTCTCCATCACTGTTCCGATTAAAGGAATGGTTTTGAAGCATTTGATGTCTTTGATGCTGCGAATGGCCAAGCCATCTATCCCACTTGAGGAATCAGAATTAATTCCACAAACTGCCCACTTTACTTCCTCCACGGTAATACCCACTGCATATTTCTTGTCCATCATAGCTTGCTCATCAGTAGAGAATTCCAAGGTATAATTTTCCAAAACGCAATTATTGGCTACCCCTCATCTTGAGTCATAAGATTCATGTATAGATTCCAGAGGAATTGTACAGCTACTAGATGAGAATGAAGATTTGAGTAACATCCTAACTGCTTTTCGACGAGAGTAACGGTACAAATGTTGCATTAATTCAAAATTAAAATTAAAAATTAAAAATTAACTGTGCAAATTGCAATTAGAGTCATGTAGTTAAACCATTTCGCAATTTCTTTATCAAATAATTAAATGAGTTTGCAACTTCAAACCATGTAGTTAGAACAATTTTCAACATAAAACTCTGCAGTTAGAACAGTTTGTCATTACTATCATATAACTGATATTAAGTGGATTTTGATTTTTTTAAAATCATGTAGTTAGAACCATTTGCAGTTTTAAAATCCATGTAATTAGAACGTTTTACGTCTTGAGATATGATGAAATTAGAGCAATTTGTACTTTTCATAAGCATGTCATTATGAATTGGTCAACTAAAACGCTTATTCATAGCAAAAGTGGAAGGAAGCAGATTTACTTTCAAGGCAAAATGGAAAGAAGCGGATTTGCTTCCAGCGAAAAGTGGAAGGAAGCGGATTTGCTACTTCGCCGACGACATTTTAACCCTAACGTCGTTTTAGAAATTATGAAATGTTTCAGGTTCACCCAGGTATCACAGGACACCATATGCATGTATTCCACTAAAACCGAGGATTCTTACTAAAAGTAGTATGGGGCGTTAGAAACAAAATATTTCGTTGACATGTAAAATGACATAAAATTTTGACCGGGTCTCTTTGGACGGTAATAGTTAGTTTTCCTCAATATAAGTATTACTATTATTTCAAATTTACATAATTTACGCGACTTTTGAATTTTCTAACGGAGTAACACATACGATATATCATTTAGAAGCTATTCGAAAATGACAGATCGAGGGTGAAGTATCAAAATGGTTAACTTTCACGATTTGCTAAAAGCAAATCGGATTCCTTCCACTTTTTATTAAATGCAAAACGGTTTTGTTCCATTTTTAGCTGCGGACAGCATTTGTACAGGCATAGCAACATCAGGAATACACGTAAGCACGGTTTTATTGAGATAATACATAAATGACGTCCCAGAAATTAGGGGTCTTCCTCAAATGATGTCAAAGACTGTTGCAAAAATTAAAGGGGTCTTCCACAAAGTGATTGAAACAGAGAAGCTGGACCGGCAACAGCGCCCAGTGTTGGTAAAGAAGTTGGTCATTGGATGAGGGCAGTTAAGTCAGTCAGTGGGGCTGTAGCAACAAGTACTGTCGCAGTAATGGATGCGAGAAAGAAGCACGCCCAGACAAAATTATTAAAATCTTGCATAAGGAAATAGAAAATTTAACTCCAATTTTGAAATTAAAGTAGAGCCGCTCCTCCACCGAAAATAATGACTGGTCCAACTCTTCTTTAAAACAAAAACGTTTTATTTGCATGTTTTAAAAATCTCAAAATGCCATATTTACAAGTTTTTAAAAGCTTTAAAAATCCTTTTGACATCTTTTTCTCAAATTTTAAATAGTCTTTTTACCAGTTGTTGTGAATAAAACACAATTTTGTATTTACGTGTTTTTGAAAACTGCAAAATGTTCTATTTACATGTTTTTAAAAAGTTTCTAGTTGCATGCCTATCTGTTTTTAAGATGTATTTCAGATGGAGATCATGGTTAATTAAAGATATTACAATGTTTTGACTCATGAACATGTGAATGGCTTGTTTTGATTCTTCACAGAAAATAGGAAAACATGTGAGTGTGATCGTCTGGGAAGATAGGCATTGGCAGAGAGCCAACTGACAACTTGATATTTCTTCTGTCAATGTACATACGACAGACTAGGCGACGTAGTATTCCGTGTATTATATCATCTTTCTCCACCACGCAACTGTGCTACATGCATATTTCCGTATGTTGAGCTTTACAATGCATCCTGCCTGCATTGCCTATATAATAAAGTCCTACAACTTCTATATAACGTCACAGCCACAGGTCCGATTCGGATTTTTGTTTCAATTTCTCCCTCGTTTACCTATCGTAAAATATAATCTGGATTAACGTGCGTCCTAATTTAATTAAAATTAATAAACTTTCAAAAAGCTTTATTAGAAATATGTTTTTTGCAGACTCACAAAATTTGTAGGTGAGATTCACGGAATTAAAATATGCATGTGAAATGTGTTTCAAAATAGGAAACATTGATACAATATGTACCGCATGAAGAATGGACTGGAATTTTTCTTGATTCAGTCGTAAAAGTAAAACGAGACGGCCATCATAAAGTAACTCACAAAGTAATGACAATTCGGCACAGCAACATGCTTACTTAATCAAATCATTCATATTAAGATAACGACATTTGAAAATTATTGCAAAATTCAATTGAGAAAATCACTCTACGGTTCAACATACCCTCATGTCCTATATGCATGACGCATATACTCTACTTTTAGAATATTTAAGTGGCCAAAACCAAACATTTGCCTGGAATTAGTTGAGGGTGATATGTCTTTTTGAATGTCATGTGGCCGTGTGTGCTGCAACTGGAAAGAATGTGGAATGCAAGTAAAGCAGATTACGTACAGAAAAAGTGGCTGAGCAACTAGTGAGGAGCGAAGAAGAAACAGAGAGAAGTGGAGTGTCTGTTGTCTGTTTATTTTCAATTTTATTACTTTCGTCTCCTTCACTTCACTTCATTTCATATTACATACATACTGCCACTATGCTCATGCTCTCAGCTCACACACACACCTTCTTTATTAATTCCATTCGCAACTAACAAACTTGGATTCTGATCAGCTGAATATTTCTTGCGCCAAGATTCAAATCCCAAATTTTATTCACATCATACGATCAAAGAACGATCAAAAAACTCTGCAATTCATTTTAGTTTTCTTTCATATCCCTCTACAAGTTTGTACTCATATCAGTACGTGAACCAACAATACCTACTTTAGGTAAACTGTTTACTGTAACTTTTACTCGTTTTTGTTAAAATTTTTTCATTTTTAATTCTGCGTGTTTTATCATAAACTTTAAAAAACAAATTTGTAGTTCAAAGCAGGGAATACTTATGCATTCTGAGCTGTGGAATTAATTACAATTTGGAAGTTTTAGTGCCGGATCCAATTATTTCAAAAATTATTCCTGTCTCATCTCCAGTCAACTAAAATATCTACAGGTTGTATTCTTGTTGCAACATCTGGACAGTCGCAGGTGGGAGGTACCTACATGCGTTTCAATAGTAATATATTTGTTGTCCCCATTTACATAATTTACGTCCCTTTAGAATTTCTGAACGGAGCAACACACGTTATTTCATTCTAAAGCTCTTTAAAAATAACCGGTTTTTGATGTGTAAATAAAATTGTTTACAATAATATTTTTCGAATATTTTTTCCACAGTCACGATGGCAGCTTCTCACGATGACAAAAGTACAGAAGCAGTTGTTGAGTTTGAAATTGCAAAGAAGGCAGTGTACGAGTTCACAAAGTCCTTCCTCCTGTCTGGCAAGGAAGCATTCATCAATTTGGATGGAAACAGTAGAAAGGTAAAGTACGTGGACGCCTTTGGAAATTTAATTGGAGGAGCAATTGGACTCGTCGCTCCTGGGGCGGGAAAATCCGCGGCTGCAGGAATAAAAAAACCATTTGACTATAAAGATAAAGAGATTCAGAAGACACGAAAAGAAACTTTTATGAGCATTCTAAATTCAGACTTGAAATTCTTAGACGATAATTTCCAGAAACTACTCATCGAACGAGGCGTGGGTGTGGTCATAGCCTATGAGACGCCACTCATGAAAATACATGTCCAAGTTGAAAAGGGTGACAATGCACTGGAAAACCAACGTAGAGCAGTTCAAAAGTTGGGAAAATATGCAGGTTCATTTTTCTTAGAGCATATTATTGAGTCGGGATCCACCAACTTACAAAAACTACTGGACACGTTGAGAACGCCAAGTGAACTGAGCAAAGTTTCGTCTTGGTATCAGAAAACCAAACAGAAAGTCATCAAACCAAAGTTTTACTTTTTTGTCACTGGAGCAGAATCCAAGTTAAATGAAGCGTCTGATCAATCAAGGGCATTTGAAAAAATACACGTGACCGCCTCCGACTATTTTCTTAACAACGTTCCAGAATTGAAAGAAAACAGACAAATGTCGATTTCAGAAGAATTTGGTGTCTTCATAATATTGGGGAATCTGCAGTAGTCCAGCTGACGTCTGCTGCCATTTCCACAGACCGTAAATTGTTTCACGCTCTAACACTCCTAGCCCTCATTCAAGATGTTTAAGTCGACTTAAAAGAAATTCGAAAGAAACTTGACCTATTGGCGAATAGCCAAGAAACAACGGAGCCAACTCCAACTACACTTCTGGTAATACCAAACATTCTGTCCGTGTTTTGCCTCCTTGCCTTATTTGCACTATAGACTCCTACAGAATAATTAAATTATTAAACTATGAAAATACTAACCATTTTTAAAATTTGAAGGATGAGGAAACAGATCTGACGTGGGACTTGAAAGTGAATTCTCTGAAAATTAAAATTTTGTGGGAGAGTGTGGAGGGGCAAAAAAACAAAACGGGCTCGCTTCCAGACATTGCATCACAAATATCAAAACTGAACAAGAAACTAGAAAAATGGGGATCACTAAAGAAAGAACTGGAAGGAATCAATCAAAGAATAGTAGAGCTCAAAAAGAACAATCCAAACTGGGACGCATTTCATACTCAAAATATGCTCAAATCCAACAGTGACGGCCTTGAACAACTTTTTAACCAAATAAGGACGTTTCGGTCTTCCCTTAACGAACTTTTACGTTCAAATTTCTCGGATAAATATAGAAAGAGCGAGGAAGCGCTTGAAACTTTGCATCGGAATCTTGAATCTTGCTCAACTACAATAATTAAAACGGACAGAAAGAACCTTGAATTTGGAAAAGAACAAAACCAGAATATGATAAGTAAACTAACCAAAATTCGATGTGAATTACCGGAAATAAAAGAAGCGTTGCTTGCTCTTCAAGGAATGCAGTTGCATTTAGATCTCACCACATTTTCTTTTGAACGATCACTTGCAGCTGCCGAAAACACTGCTCAAAAGAATGAGAATGACTTAAGGTAGGTTAAAATGTTCATTGATAAACGGTAATTCAATTTAAACCCTGTCACAATACACTACTAAAAATCCTGCATTATGAACTATAAAACATATTAACCTCCGCAGGCCAACTTTCGCCACCATTAGCACGCTCCTATTTTAAACCTGAGTAACGTGAGTATTACTATTTTCTTTTAGAATGGCCACAAGAGCCCTCCCAATTTTAAAAATGAGTCAAACTTCACGTTACGAACTATTGACTGAGAATTTTATCTCTGTACTGAAAAAAGTTGGCGCTTGCCCCTTCGCAGTGTACTGCATGAGTGGATATGCCAGCCTTGGAAAATCCTAAACTCTCAACTTCTTCATTCGGAAACTTTGTGGTCCAGAAATTGTGGACTCGAGTCAACTGTTCAAATGGAGAAAAGGCAGTGACCGAGAAACTGTGGGAATCAATCTTTGGCCGGACCCATTTTTCATGAATGATGAAAACGGAAGGAAAATCGGGATTCTTCTGATGGATACGCAAGGACTTTTTGACGAACACACGACACTACTGGGAGAGTTTACGTTGTGGCTACTAGGTTGTGGCATAGGGGTGTTTTGGGGTTGGTGGAGTGAGTTTGGATGTGGGGAATGAGAAAGAGCGAGTAGCTGGGAGGGTATCGGGAAGGTATATGGGAGGGAACGGGAAGTAATGAGGGCAGATATGGAAGGGATGAAAACGGGAAGATATGAAGGTAAGGAACGGGCAGATATCACGAGATGCATTGAAAGACACGGACTGGCATTGTGTGCAGTAATTAATGCATTATATTAATATTAATAATATTATATGAATCCATGTACGTAGGTAGGTAGGTACTTACATAGGTAGCTCCCTATGAATGGGGATTACCCATGTATTGTATGCTTATTGTAGGAATATAAGTAAAATGAACCAGGAGAAATGCGAATAAAGTCATTTAATTAAAGTATTTACATATTAACATTTTATTTTTTTTTTGAGTTTTTCTTGCTTAACCGACACAATTTACATTGATATTTACATATTGGTCTTCAGTATTCTGAATTAAACTTAACCTAAATTAAATATTCATACAACGCAAATACAATATTTACACATATGTACATCTTAAAATACATCCGTTTTAGAATTAGTTTATATTTTTTAAAATTTGTATTTATAGTATATTATTAGGCTAATATTAAATACATAGGGCTACTTACAATAAAACTAAAACCTACAGTTGCTCACACAAGCTTACACATACTTTGATTTTGTTTTTTAACTAAAATTAATATTAACAAGAATTGTTTTTACAATATTTACATATTTACAAGTTTTTTTTCACGTTATGTTGCAACCAAGTTATGTCTTACGTAAATCAACATGACCGAAAGGTAAACTATAATTACAATTATTTGGTTCTGGAAATACTCGAGATAAATCTAAAGAGTTAAATGCCAATCTATTAAAGTTCACAATGTACAAGTTATGGTCCTTAGACCTTACAGAATTCACATTTATTTTACAAGGTTTGTTTGTTTCCAACATTATCTTGTACTTGTTGTGTTTACACTGCCTCATTGCAATTGCTGAAATTCCCGCACACTTTTGTTGTTGAGTGTCGTTTAAGTACAATGAACTATACATTCTTGGTTTTAAAATAATAAGTTCTTTTAAGTCTAAGCTTTGTATTCTTAACTTTCCGCTTTTGTCCTTATTTAGACTGTGCAAACCTGGGTACTGGTGCTCATACATTTTGAAGAACTCGTGGTCGCGAGGGATTTTGCTGAAATCAAACTCCATCTTTGCTTTGAAAATATCGTCTCAGAACGTATTTAGCTCGTCAATTGTGTGCATTTCATATCCGTCGGTATCATTGTAATCCAGATGTGCCTTGTCGTGAAATATTTCACAAAGACGATCCCATTTTTTATAGAACAACACTTTTGAAGTATCTAAAATAGCTACTCTAGTTAATGGCGAGTTGGTAACGCGATATGTTTTCAATTCTTCTGTGAATATGCTGAGATCTTCTGACAATCCCTCAAAGTCTTTGCAACGAGGTGATGCTAATGATTTCTCAGCTTCTGCTGCACTTGTACAAATATGAGCATTAACAAATTCCAAGATATTTGTAATTGTTGTTCCGTAAATTACAAACTGGAGTCGCTATTTTAGATACTGCAAAAGTGTTGTACTATAAAAAATGGGATCGTCTTTGCGAGATATTCCATGACAAGGCACATCTGGATTACAGTGATACCGACGGATATGAAATGCACACAATTGACGAGCTAAATACATTTTAGGACGATATTTTTAAAGCTTAGATAGAGTTTGATTTTAGCAAAATTTCTCGCGACCATGAGTTCTTTAAAATGTATGAGCACCAGTACCCAGGCTTACACAGTCTAAATAAAGACAAAAGCGGAAAGTTAAGAATACAAAGCTTAGACTTAAAAGAACTAATTATTTTAAAACCAAAAATGTATAGTTCATTGTACTTAAACGACACTCAACAACAAAAGTGTGCGGGAATTTCAGCAGTTGCAATGAGGCAGTGTAAACACAACAAGTATAAAATAATGTTAGAAACAAACAAACCTTGTAAGATAAATGTAAATTCTGTAAGGTCTAAGGACCATAACTTGTACATTGTAAACTTTAATAGATTGGCATTTAACTCTTTGGATTTATCTCGAGTATTTCCAGATCCAACTAATTGTAATTATAGTTTACCCTTTGGCCATGTTAATTTACGTAAGACATAACTTGGTTTGTAACATGAACGTGAACCAAAACCTTGTAAATATTGTAAAAACAATTCTTGTGAATAATAGCTTTAGTTAAGAAACATAATAATCGTATGTGTAAACTTGTGTAAACAACTGTAGTTTTTAGTTTAATTATAAGTAGCACTATGTATTTAATGTTAGCCTAATAATATACTATAAATATAAATTTAAAAAAATATAAATTAATTATGAAACGTGTGTATTGTAGGATGTACATATGTGTAAATATTGAATTTGCGTTGTGTAAATATTTAATTTAAGTTGAGTTTAATTTAGAATACTGAAACCCATTATGTAAATATCAATGTAAATTGTGTCGGTGTAGCAAGAAAATTTCAAAAAAAAAAATGTAAATATGTAAATACTTTAATTAAATGACTTTATATGCATTTCTCCTGGTTCATTTCACTTATATTCCTATAACTAGCATACAACACAAGGGAAATCCCCATTCATAGGGAGCTACCTATGTAAGTACCTACCTATCACCCACGTACCTACCCACCTACAAAGATACACGGATTCATATAATATTATGATTAATTCAATAGTATAATGCATTAATTACTGTACACAATGCCAGTCCATGTCACCCAATGCATCTCATTATATCTGTCCTCTCGTTCCCATGATATCTTCCCGTTCGTTCTTGTTTTCATTCCTTTCATATCTGCCCTCATTCCTTCCCATATACCTTCCCGGATATCTTCCCCATCCAAGCTACTCTGCCTTTCTCACTCCCAACATCAAAACTCACCCCACCAACCCCAAAACACTCCTATCCCACAACCTAGTAGCCACAACGTAAACTCTCCCAGTAGTCACGACACTTCAACAGAACAGCGTCATCTTCGCTCTTTCGAGTCTCTTCTCCACCATCTGCATCTTCAACGTGTCCAAGCAAATCCTGTCAGACACTCTCCAGAATCATGTCGACTTCTTCACAGGCTATGCACGCGCCATGGATCACAAAAGAGAAAAGCAAGGAGATCCAGACGACGACTCGGAAAAGTTCCAGCGACTCGTCATTCATGTTCAAAATTTTGAGGACCACGATGATTTTGGATACGGTTACCATGACAATATCAGTGCGCCACTTAACTCGCAAGGCGGTCGCGCCAACTACTTCCACAAGATATTCGATACATCAGTCAGATATAAGGATTTACCAAATCCGCTACGATATGATTACTTGGAGGCAATCTACAGGATTTGTGAGAAATACGACAACGTTGGCATCCTCCTTCATCCAGATCCTAGCAAACAGTTCAAGAAGAGTCCAACAGAAAACAGTCCCAAAAATGAATTTGTAGAAAAATCTAAAGAATTCGTGGAACTCATGCTCTCCCCTGAATTCCTCGTCACAAAGAAAATCGGCGGCCAGGAATTAACAGGAATGGAATTCATCCCTTATGTGGAGCATTTAGGCGACATGTGTCAGAATGCAGGGAACACTTTCCCGCCTTCGCAAACAATCTCCGAGTCTGTGTCCATCATGTCCCACACGCTCGCTCGCACAACTGCGTATAACGAATTCACTGAGAAGATCACAATTTTTTTGAAGGAAGCTGGTTTAAAAGATGACCAACTAAATGACACCTATAAAAAAGCAGAAAAATTTGCTCTCGATGCATTTAACAAAATTAAAAAATTGGGTGCGAAAGAAAAAGAAACGGAAACTATGAACATTCTCTGGAAGAAATGCAAAATAAAGTTTGAAACTGAAAGAAGTTTATTCTCTAAAACAAAGTCTGGATGAAGCGAAAATGTAGATATTTTTCTCTGAACGATGTGCTATGCTAATGAATTGCACTAATTTAACACAACCACTTGATCCTTTCCTTTTTACATTTAATTCAATTTAAATATTTTAAGCGATTATACCCACTGCTAAAAATATTATATTTTAAACAAAATGTCTGCTCTGTAATTTTGACAATAAAAATAAATCATGGGTCCTTATCACTGTAGATATGTGTAAGTAGTGGGAAGACACTCTACCACCCTAAAATTTCATTACTGATTCTAACTTCATAAAAGATTTTAAATTAGGAAAAGTTTTCCCTTGGCTTATCTTTCTGTCACCCAAACTACAGACTAAATTTTAATTCTTACTCTTGGAGGCAGGCGCAGATTTCTAGAAGTTCAAACATTTTCACGTCCATTTTCATTAGTTTTGATTGTTTTGAAAGTAAAAATACTAAACTAACTGAGGTTACAGAAACAACTAGAAACATGAAACTTATTTTCTCAAAAGTAATAATTATATCCTGAGCGATCAGTCAAATTGATCAATACACAATTTAACCCCGAATTAAATTAATCTATTGTCACTTATTAAAGTCGTTGCGTGAAATTTTATTCCTTTTTTATTTTTAGATTGGGCAATGACACAAATATTATGGAAATTCAAATTTTATTACAATTTTGACTACTAGAATGTTAAAAAATAATATAATAAAATAACTATGTATTATTTAAGAATACAAGCTTCATCTACCAGATTCAGTAATCAGCAGTCATGAAAAAATTTGAAAGACGGAAGGCATGTTTCACCATAGGAAGAATTGCTCATCACTAATTTGGTCAAATCGATAACGTAGCAATAAAGTTCAATCAATTTTGGTTGACTATAGCTTGTATTTCGATTTAGTAAAGTGTTTCAATAAGTTTATATTTATATACCACAAGCCATGGATACAAACTAGACAACAAAAGTTTGTATGAATTATTTAATGTATAAAGCTCCAGCTCAAGTTATTTTTTTGTAGAAACGACAATTACCTGTCACTCCAAACATTTTTATTTAGCTAAATTGCGATGATATATTGCTAAAACCAGCTTTACAGCGTGTCCTAACATAAATAAATAATAGGTTAATTGTAATCTTGACAAATAAAAAAAAATATTGTATTTTTTAGTGCCTATTAACCTTTTATCAACGATTGTTTTGCTGAGTAAAAAACTCATAAATAATAAACGTGTTAGTGGAATAGACAAAGGATTTAGTTTTTACCTTATTTTGATTAAAAAAAATAAACGATAAATCATATTTAACTGTAGGATTGATAATCTGAATACAAATAAGGTTTTTACAATAAAACAATTATTTGAAAATTGTTATTTGTGGTTAAGGGTCAAACTGAAAAATATACTAGTGAATAATACAGGTATATGCGTTAAAAACGATAGCTTATTTCTGTCTTTGTTTTTGTGACTTAGATTGATTATTGCGTGTTTCAGCACCGGTAAATTGCCACGAGACAAACTATGCAAAAATTTTTTCTTGCCTCTATATAACATGAGTGTCTAAGAGACTGTTTCAGTGTAATTTCTACAATCATTTTCAGTACTCACAATTGACAACTTTGCTCAGTAAGTTCTATAATTTTCATTATCCAAAATTTACAGTATTTAATTCTTAGCTTTTACTAGTAATTATTGTAATTGTTATTGCCTAATTATATATTCTGTTTTTCCAAGTTAAAGCTTCATTTGTATCATTTAAACTTACACACATTTCGATTCAGTTTTTAAGAAGCAATTTTGCAGCAGTATCCACTGAGTCAATCGTTCAAGATGAAATCCCCAACAATAAACACTGTTCTCAGCTTTGTCCTTTTTTGTTTCGTTTTTCTGGTTGCTGTAATGCACCCTGCACCTGCTGCTGCTGCCGACGTAAGTATTTATATGAAATAATTCTAGTTTTTTTAAAACAAAAAGTACACCTTACAGTGTACCAAACTAAATTAAATTTCGATATTTTGCCCTTTTTAAAAAACGTCGTCCTTTGTTCAGAAAGCTCGTCATTTTAAAAATAAGCTTAAAATCCCAATTCGTTGACATTGTAATAAATGTTGCTTTTAATTTTGCATTTAGTGTATTGCAGAACAGGGAAATTGTAATGTTACGAGTACCTGTTGCCCAGGTACCGAGTGTCTATCTTTTGGTACTCCTAGTGTCCTAGTTCCAGGCACATGTAAAGCTAAGAAAGTAAGTTAAGCAAACTTTTATATTTTTCTCCACTGAGTTGTAATAATTTTTAAGAATCATGTCATTCAATACTCTCCATTTTGACAATATTTGTAATATATTATTTTGCATTTTGTGATGCAGACATAAAAACAGCAGCTTTCGCTCTCATCTAGTCACCACATTATCAACCTCCAACAAAAATCCTTTATTTGAATACTTGATGAATTGGTGACCCATCTTTCTTGCTATTACCCTGCTCTGTGTACTAACATTGTAAAATATATTCTTAGTTTGCGTTCACTTGAATGTTGAACGGCGGTAGTAATCCATGACGTAATTTGAACATGCAAATTTGATTATTTTGAAAATGTAATTATCGTTAAATTAAAATTTGGTCAATAAAAACTAATCACTGATCGTGGTAATTTTTGATCAAGTGGCTTTAAAACTACGCCTCACTTCCCACTCAAACTGTGTTTGATTTCAAATTACAATTTTACTAACTACCAAATATGCCTAGAGATACGTGTTTCTGCTATTTTTATGAGCAGCATATTATTTTGAAATTCATTACATCACATTATTTATTTCAGGTATTAGGCTTTAATTTCAAATCCTTATAGCAATTTTTGTTGTTTTTGAAAATCTAACTAGTAAATTATTCTAAGTTGCTTATATAACCTAACCTAACTAAATATAAATATGTAAGCATGACGATTATTCGAGAGTAAACCCGTTTGCACAATTAAAAGAAATCGGACAGTCGACTAAAATTAAAGTGAGTGAAAAATAAAAATCACCCTTACGAAACTTAAAATTGAATTATTATGAGCTATGTAAAAAATATCGAACAAAAATATATGGAACACACGCTAAATACAAGTTTTGTAAAATGAAAACTTCTTGCATGTTTTCGAAAACCTCAAAATATTATATTCATAAATTTAAAAAAAAACAGAAATTTTATTGATAAGGTCTAAAAATGTTCAAGATAGCATATATTTACGAGTTTCTAAAATCGCGAAATGTCCTATTTACAAGTTTTTGAAAGTGCAAAATTTTCTATTTACATAATTTTGAAAGTGAAAAATTTTCTATTTACATAATTTTGAAAGTGAAAAGTATTCTATTTACAAGTTTTTGAAAGTGCAAAATTTTCTATTTACATAATTTTGAAAGTGAAAAGTATTCTATTTACAAGTTTTTAAAAGTACACAAATGTTCTATTCACAGGTTTTTGAAAGTGCAACATATTCTATATGCAGATTTTTGAATGCGTAAAATATTCCATCTACAGGTTTTTAAATGTGCAACATATTCTTTGTACAGATTTCTGAAAGTGTAAAATGTTTCATGTACTGGTTTTTGAAAGTGCAAAATGTTCTGTTTACAGGTTTTTAAAAACGTAACATATTCTTTATACAGATTTTTGAAAGTGTAAAATATTTTTTTACAGGTTTTTGAAAGTGCAACGTATTCTATATATAGATTTTTGAATGTGTAAATTGTTCTACTTACTGGTTTTTGAAAGTCAAAATGTTCTATTTGCAGGATTTTGAAAATGCAAAATATTGTAATTATATACAAGTTCTCAAAATGGAAAAATATTTTATCTACATATCTTCAAGTGGTATTTAGTTGCATGCTTAACTGTGTTTAATATATGATGCAGAAGAGGATTATGACGGATAAGAGATGTTTAAATTTTGATAGTTAGTCAGGTAGATTGTGAACTTGAGTTTAAGCCAAAGTGAGGGAAGGTTTGTTTTGATTCTTTGCATAAAATAGAAGAGTACGTGAGTGTAAATTTGGCGCGAGATTAACACTGGCAGACAGCCAACGGACAACGTAATATGTTTACTGTGCCGTGAATGCAAATAAGAAATACGACATTTTACGCAAAACAAATATTCTATAGGCTACACATAAGTATTTCACCCACTGCTCAGCTACTAAACCGTGTTTACATGCTAAAATCTGCAGAGCTTTACTATGCGCTACAATTCTTCAACATAATTCTCCATCGCTACATAATAATATAAAGTGGACCTTGAACTCGCTCCTACGTTGTCTGTGGAAGAGTTGCGAGTAGCTTCAGTTTCTGCTGTGGTGACCAAAAGCGAGACTCTTATCTATATAACTACAGTTGCGTACATAATATTATGTAGCATATTTAATTATACAAGCTATAGCATTTAAATACAAAGCAATAATTATAAATACAAGCCACAGTTCAATTGCGGTAAATTGCGGTTGCTGTGTGTGGTCAGTGTGCATGATTGTGCTGTACTAATTGCAATTTAACATAACTCGTAAGCGTGTATACACCACAATGCCACGCGAGGAAAGACGTTTGGAACTTTTCTGAAAATAAAATTTAGTTGTACTTTTGTTTACCTTAACAGAAAATGCCTAATTTTCCCCTCCTCCTAGTGAACTCAGTAAATCCTATATGGCTATTTGACTAAGTTAGGGTGGGGATCATACGTAAATCACTAAATGTGTGTACAGCAAACAAGGCATATGACCCGAGAACCAAAGCTATTAAACTCAGATTTAGGTTGCACATTAATTTGCGGTGTATTTGTTTACTAATTTGAGCAATATGTGTTTCTACATTCCAATTCAAACTACTTTTTCTATCGTTGTCAACACAAACAGATAGGATTACGATTAGGGGAACTTTGATAAACTTTTAAATCTTTTTTCTTCTGCACTTTCCTACTTTCTCAAGCTCCTTCGTTTCTGTATGTACCACGACCAAGAGCAAATTGTAATTCGTAATTTTAAAGGTATGTTGTACTAAGTAAGTTGCGGTTATGATGACACTTATGACTAAATAATCCCGAGACTTTGTCGGCGTCTCAGCATGCTTTGCAGTTGGACTCCTCCACGCTCCTCTTTACCCTTTGTCATCTGCTTCTACTGCCAGTGCCTCCTAGAAATTAAACGTTAAGAAGTTGATCTCATTTTTGACGGCCAAGCTGCGCTAACTCAATTTCTTTCTGTCATAATACCGATTCAAAAACAAAAATATTTCATTATATTGTAAACACTTTACTTCATGCATTAACTTTTGGACAACTAGAAGCAAAATATTTAGATTGAAACTTTAAATCTAAAAAGTAAAAAATATTCAATTTTAGGACAGAATTTTATAGGGCAAAACATTTAAAAGCAAAATTCTACGGGACGGAAAAGACAAGATAAATCATAAAGTAAGGTAAAAATAACGTCAACAGCTCGTACATACATAATTTATATTAACATTTTAGTAGTGTAAGTACAATTTACTTATCTGTCGCGCATCTGTGTTCCTGGCCTCGGCGTCACGATAATATCAATTACTTCCCTAATAATACATGCCTAATAATGTCTAAAAAATATGTTAGTGATGTACGTATATAACCTAACCACACACTAATACTAGAACACGCTTCGTAACTAAATAACACAATTATTATACTTACCACATGTGTGACATCCCTAATGTAATGCTATGTACTTCATTACGTATTTCTAAATATGATATACGTACCTTGCCAGCAAATATTCCTTCCATGTGAAATATTATTTTCTTACAGAATATAATTCCGGTACAACATATTATTTCTACACCAAATAATATTACGATCCAAAATTAATATTTTTTCTAAAAATCAATTATTTTAATTATTTGTCTGAACACTGGTGCCACTGTTAAAACCCAAATTGCTATCAATTCCATTCAATGCGGTTTCAAGTAGCGCCAAAGTCAACTCCACGTAGTTAAATTTATTTTAGTACAGCCACGCTGGTATAGTATGTCTAGGCAGTATTACTTTTCAGCATACAGGGTGGCCCATCAATAGGATTATATCACGCTTTTATAATTACTTTCTTTAACATGCAATGTCTTAGAATGAAAGCAAATAATTACGTATTTCTTTCCTACCTTAGCCAACATATTTTTTCTGATTTTCTCATTGCGTTCTGTTTCCCATGATAGTCGTAGTGAGTCGTACTAAACAACACCAATGCGCAAGTCCAACATAACGTTAGTAGTAAATGTAACCACAGCTCCTACAAGTTCTTGCAAAATCGTGCAAGTGCAAATTCTTGTAGGAAAAGTGATTTCATATTTTACATGCTCCTACAATTTCTTATAAATGACAAATCTCCTATAAGTTCCGATGTTATACTCAAGCTTGAGATTGGGATCTCCAACGTTTGCGTAATTAAGCTAATTACAGCACAGAGTAAAATTGTTACTTTCTCAGCGAGTTCAACGGCTAAGATACTTTTTTTGGTTAGCTGATCGCTCAAATCAATGATTTAACTTTTAATTTAAAATGTTAGAATAGTTAGAAAGAAGCTGTGCACCCTGTACCTAATTGTAAAACTTTAACTGCGCCACACATCTGTTTATAAATTTTGTCCTACGTGTTCATCAAGTGGTCTAATTATTAGTTTAATTAAAAATGTCTTAATTTCAATCCAATGCCGCTAATCGTTTAATAAAACAAGAACACAATTGCAAATCCAGTCCTAGTCTCTCACTGTAGATATTCTAAAGTAAGTTTTTCAATGTTATCTGCAAAATTTCCAATTTTTTCTTTTTCTACCAATATGTAACACATTTTCAATTTAATTCGTTACTTGTTCAATTTTTAGGTTTTTAAGCACTAAAGCTTTATTTAACATTCTTGTTGCGTTTTTTCTTTATGTAGATTTTTCTTTTGCAAAACTATCTGCAAAATTACCAATTTACAAAATGAAACCTTTAACATTGAGGTCATGTCTCTACTGGTGTCTTGTCTGTTCGGTTCTTTTCGCGTATGAAATGCAGCTTGCAGCCTCTGAAGAGACTAAATCGCTGACAGAATCGGCGGGAGAGTCAACAACAGAATCGTCAGGAGAGTCAACAACGGAATCGTCAGGAGAATCAACGACAGAATCGTCAGGTGAATCTACGACGGAATCGTCAGGAAAGTCAACAACAGAATCGTCAGAAGAATCAACGACAGAATCGTCAGGTGAATCAACGTCGGAATCGTCAGGAAAGTCAACAACAGAATCGTCAGAAGAATCAACGACAGAATCGTCAGGTGAATCTACGACGGAATCGTCAGGAAAGTCAACAACAGAATCGTCAGAAGAATCAACGACAGAATCGTCAGGTGAATCTACGACGGAATCGTCAGGAAAGTCAACAACAGAATCGTCAGGAGAATCAACGACAGAATCGTCAGGTGAATCTACGACGGAATCGTCAGGAGAGTCAACAACAGAATCGTCAGGTAAATCAACGACAGAATCGTCAGGTAATTCAACAACCGAATCGTCAGGTGAGTCAACAACAGAATCAACGGTAGAATCAACGACGGAGCCAGAAACGACTACGACTAAGCCTCCAAAAACGACTACAAAGAAGCCACGAAAGACGACCACAAAGAAGCCACGAAAGACGACCACCAAAAAACCTCGAAAAACAACTACGAGGAAACCTCGAAGGACGACAACTGAGAGTTCGGTTCGTTACTTAAAAAAGCATTTCAATTTCACAGCACGTCACTTATGTTTTTCTTGTGGCTCAATCAAGAGACGTAGCTCTAACTATGCACTTGTACAAATTCTTGTCAATCTAATGCGTACTTCTGTTGTGTTGTTTTAGTGCACCCGAAGCAGTGGTCGCTGTAACATGTTTGCTTTTCCTTCAACATGTTGTAGTAAAGTTTGCCTGCTCGGCGTTTGTTTTTAGGTGAGTCAAAGAAAGCTACACAAATAAATTGAAGATTATACTATGTAAAAGGCAAATGGTTTCTATTGAATTTTTATAAATTGGAATGCAATTAAAGAAATAGCAGCTTCCGCTTGAAAAAAAATATTTGATTACTAATTTTCAAAATTCGACTAATTAGGAATACTTTTTAGCTTGCTTACCTGACTAAAGAAACGATGCAAAGAAGTAGGAGTGTTTCGTAGGTAATAACTGCAGACTGATATATTTGATGCACTTTATTCTGTTTGTAGGGCAGCTGTGGCCATATTAGGTTCAAGAAGCATTGTACACACCTCTAAACAATAAAACTAATTGAAAATCAATAAAAATTGAAAACTTCTACATGATCCGAATTTTGCTTGTAATTCTCTGACATTTTTTATTTTCTCTTCATAGTATAATTTTAAAAGCTACATTTAACCAGGTCATTGTAGATTCATACTTAAGCATTGTATATTGTAATACTTAATGTATACCAACTGTACGGCACGAGAATCCGAGTCATTTAAATGTATCTTTAGTTACATACTAATTTGCGTTTTAATTAATTATATTCTAATTTCCGCCACATGTGTTTTCATAGCTATAAATCCCTAAATTCTATCTTAGCAGTTGGCACCACAAGCAGGTATAACTGCAAATGCGACACTGTGATAAGCTATTTAATCTTGATAAGTTGGAAACCAGTACAAAACAAATAGGTAGACATTCGCTCTCTGCTTGCATGTGTTATGTCAAATTAAATATTTTTGGCAGCTAAAAAAATGTAATTTTGGAATTTCGTAACTTTATTTAAATATTTTTTAATTTGTAAGATGTAGTAGGACATGCAAATGATATGCACATCGTCTTTCTTATACGCTAATTAAACGCACATCTCTGCTAACATTTTAAGGATATTTCTTCGTCACGTTCCCATGTGGAGTGTAGAGGCAGACAGCGATAGTGTTGTTAGTATTTTTTTCGGTTTTGACAGCCTATTAAACTTTAGTGCTGCTTGTCTACACTAACTGGGTGAAATGTCTCGTATCTTCTGAGTATCCAGGTCTAGCGTAATTGTATTGCTCCCCCTCTTTGAACTAGGCCGCAATCTCTTTCTTAAAGAAGTCCGCTGGCTTAATAGACGTCCCGTTTAATGTCTTGAATGAGTTCTCACCTATTTTTGGATTTGCCAAACTTGAGCAGCTGTAGTCAGTTTTAGTACCTTGGACAAATTCTGTTGTAAAAGCTTTGGCTAGCTTAGTTAGCTTTACAAATATGCAAAAGAAAGTTTTAGAACCTAATTGTTATTGTATTTTTTATATTATTGTTTTCAGAGTTTTAAAAAATATGCTGGTGTAATTTTTTAATCAGTAAATATGTAACTAATTTATTTAAAATGCGTCGAATTAATTTTGTTAATGTTAGATTAAAAACCTAAAGCTTATGCGGGCACATTTATATTGGATAATAACCATGCACTGTACCAAATTTTTGCATTGTTAACCACTAACATTTTGATAACTTTTTAGTTGCCTTGCCCCATGTCTCACATTGTACTGATTATGGTCTCTAACGCCCAAGTCTGCAAATTAAAACAGTATTTAATGACATCGTACAATAAACCAATGCTTCAAATTGCAAGAAAACAATACAAGTTCTTGATTGACAATTTTTTAATCTGCACAACTCGTACCTATTAGAAATCCAATTATTATATTTATTAGGAAATTGTATTTAAAGTCGAGAAAAGATTGTTAAAGTCTATTCAAAATAATAGGTGCATAATGATTGTTACCTTAAGCAGCACAAAAACTTGGAAACGTGAACTTTCCAAACAGTACAGCAGTGGTTTAAAAATTCATTTTAGGAATTTCTAAAATTTTACGATCGTTGAAATAGGTACAATGCTGAAATGTTACTATAATTTAGATATTTTTTGTTAAAATGGAGTGTTAAAAATGTCCAAAGATCTTTAAATTGTATTTAAATGTAAGAGTTTACTTGCTAATTATTTATCTGTCGCACATGTGTGCTTCTCACTTTGACTTCACGATTATATACATTAAATACCTACCACTATATGATTATAAATGTCTGAAAACTAATTATGTAATTATGACTATTTATAATTATAACTCACCACACAGAACACGCTGCGTAACTGCTCCACATTATAATTATGTACACTTAACTGAGTTGTTACGTCTGTAATGTATTGCTATGAATTTCATTGCTTATTTCCAAATATATTCATTCCAAGCAAAATAATACTTCGATGCTAAGTAATATTTTTATATACAAATAAATAATATACATATTATGTTTATCAAAACAAATACCTAATTTTTTAAAAACCACTTGATGCAGGCAATAGAAAAGTTAGACAAAAAGAGTGACAAAACGTAAAGTAAAATTAATAAAAAAGGCTTTATTGCTACAATTTCGTCAACATTCCTAGCAATGTTTCCAGTCTGGATTGAAGCCCTAATGTTTTCACAAATTGTAATTACACACAACGTTCAAACTCCAATATGTAATTATTTCTGCTTATTCACATAATCATTTTTCTCATTCCAGTTGTTTCATGAAAACGCATACCATATCTATTATGTGAAGTTACGGCTTCACTTTTACTTGTAGAACCAACCAGTGTCAAGTCTAGACCGCAAAACAACCAGCCTTCACCTACTTTCTATTAACATGGCGCTGGAGTTAAAAATATTTGCTCCATATAATAACGTCTGCGTCGAGTGTTCAACTTTTCAAATCGGAAACTTAAGGTCAACGAGCTTGTTACTGTCTTTCTCGGAAATAGGCTTACAAAGACCAACAATAGAAAGCGGAGAACTTGCATGAACTGGCAGTTGTAAATAAATATTTAAGTCCTCCTTCTGGGATTAATCTTTATTTATTTCACTTAGGAACTCCTTTGGTCGTAATGCAGGCCAAAAATTCAATATTTTCTATTTCTGCGGATGTCAATACACGCAGCAAGGACTGCAATTGGCGCACTGTAATCAATTTTCATAATACTCTTTCTGTGGGCTTTTTTGATTGTCTAAGCTTCTGTATTCCTGTGTGTAGAAAAATCCATATTGAATTCGTACTCTCAAATACAGGTAGATATATGCAAATTGAAACATTTTACCTACATTTTTAAAAGATTCTATAGCTGTACAATTTAAAATTCTGAAATACCTAATTTTACACAAACCAGATATGCAAAATTTGCTTAATAAGTTCAAGCTTTATATCATTGGAGATGATTCAGATTAGTACATTATATACATTTTTAGTTAAAATTTAATTAAATAATTATTAATGAATTCAGTAGTTGCTTTAAATTCTATTTTGAGTATGTTTTAAGAGCCCAACTATTTTTATTAGCGTGGCATAGAAAAGTCTATAATAATTGTTTTACTAGTTGCAAACAACAAAATGTTCTTTTTTTGTTTTTAATTTTTTAAACATGTAATAATAAAAAATGTTTGTTTTAAATTAGGACTCTCTTAAGCTCCCTTATTTTAAATACGATTTTTAGGCAACATCCCTGTACATGCAACATACACGTCCCCCATACCTATTTTGTAAGCCATTAAAGAGAAGCAACACATCTTGTTACAATAAAAACTTAAGCGAGGAGTGCTTTTTGTTTTTTGGATATTTTTAATGATCCTAGATACTCGTTTAATTCAAATGTTTAATCTCTATACTCAAATAACAATAGCAAACCTAAGTACAAAGCTCCAGTTAAACAACACAAAAAATAAACTGAGGTTTTTTAAGAACATAAAAAATATTAAGCATATAATTAGTATAAATTTAATTCGTTTTTAAATTACGTACGTTCACAAATATTATTTAAATTAGTAGGAATTAGTCGGCTTTAACACAATTGACAAATACATTGTCTTTTGTTTCTACGAATAGAAATGCGCAGGTTCTTGGCAAATACTTATTAGATCCTCCTGCCGACATTTTCAGGGTATTTTCCCTTAACGTTACCCTGAGGAGTATAGAGACACACAGCGACGGTGTTGTAAGTACTCTCCTCTCATTTGACAGCGCACCCAACTTTATTACTGTTCTTTCAAACTAACTAAGTAAAATGTCTCGTTTCGTTTAAATATCCTGGTCTAGTAAAATTGTATCGCTCTCTTCTTTTGTACCAGTCCGCAATGACTTTCTTCATAAAGTCTGCTGGCTTAGAAGACGTCCTCTTCAACATCTTGTATAAATTCTTACCTGTTTGTGGCTCTGCTGAGGTGGAACAGTTGTAGTCAGTTTTATTTCCTTAGACGTATTCTTGCGCTCAAGTCATCAGCCAATTTGTTAAGCTTTAATAATATTAAAGAGAAAATTTAAGGACTGAGGTAGGTCATAATTTAATTGTTTATTGCGTTTAAGGAATTGTTAACAAATAGGCTGTTTTTGTTAATTGATTTTTTTTAAATACATTAAATTTAATTTAAATTCGTGGGATTGTATTTTTCAAATTGAAATATTACAAATTGTACCATGCTGTGGACACCTTTGAGTAATACTTATATTAAGCACTGCTTCTTGGTTTTGTAAACTACTAACATTTTTATTATCTTGCAGGGGCCGCGCTCCATTTCTAACACGGTTATGGTCCCTCAGTCCCAAGTCTGTGAATCAAAACAATAATAAGTTATACAACGGCATCACCTAATAGGCATAAGGCTAATGCATAACGCTAAATACATGAACAAAGTGTATGGCACGAAAACCAGTTATTTAAATAAAACCTAGGGTGTGTTGTGATGATATCTTTCCTATCTCTCCCAAGTAGTCAAGCATTCTTTACCTAACTCTAGACACCCCACTACTCTGCTCTCAGTGACACAACCTCAGAATCTACAGCTTGGGTTTAAGCCTCGGCTAACCTTTGCTTCCGCTTTGGATTTTGTTTTATATGTTTTAGAGTATGCACTTATGTTCTACAGAATTGGTTCATGCCACCGTCTACTCGACTCAACAAGATAGTCAGATAACAACCACACAAGACCCTTACAAGCTTTTGTTAATTTTAACAATTTAAATTAATAATTGTATCTAACTATTCTATTAACTTATCAATTCAAACTATGAGGTAGAGTGAGCGATTGGGACAAATTATTAGATTCTTGAGGTTGCAATCCTGTCCAGACTGCCGAGCTGGGCAGTAATAAGCATTTCTTTTCTCTCGATTTTTGTTTTAGTTCCTGGGCACCTTAGGACTACGGTGTGAACTGGGTTCCACCCATCTGTATTGCAGCCAGGTACCTTTCCACTTGAGAGCCACGGCTGGATTCAGCCCATCTGTGACATCCAAGGAGTGCAGTAGGAGTATATAAACTAAAAATTACTGGTGGGGATCTGATTAACGAAGCAACACAGTAGATAATTTAGAAGGAGATTTTCAACGAAATCTGTCAATCAGCAAGACCATTCTGTGCTTGGGATACTTCTGGTTTTGATTTTGGTGTTGGTTTTGTAAACCTTGTAGCAGTGCTAGTGCGTAAAGTAATTATTTTATAAGTGAACTGCAGTTGTTTATCTGGTATGTCGTAGCATTTACTACTTGTTAATCTCCTATATTATCTTCTATTTTTAATTTCCTAACCTGTTTTTAAATACAATTTGCATTGTCATATGCAGCATAACTACCGCTTAGAGAATTGTTTCTTTCAGGTTCTAGCCTTTCCTGGCCAGGGGTGCTAGGACTTAAATGAAGTACCTGGTTCGAATCCAGCTAAGGGCAAAACTGGTTTGAGCCAACTTGCTTCGTAATTCTTGGTTCTTCGTTCTTCGCTTTTTACAACTCCCGACTTTAAGTTGGCTTACACCGTCCATCCCATTTTGCACTAATTTTTATTGTATTTTAACTATTTATTGATAATGAGTTTCAGTAAAAGCAAAATCTGTTTAATATGTAAAAAAGCTGACTCTAGAAAACTCGCTATTCGGTGTGTAGATTGTAGATCTTTTCTCTATAACACTAACGGTCTTAAGCTATCTATGCCATTGTGTGAGTTTAAAGCTTTATCTCTTTCTAATTCTTGGAAATGCGATGGCTTTGCTCCCTCTTTTAGCACCGTGTTTGACCCTGGTATTCTCATGCTAGGTAGCAATATTGATGCGTTCTTTATTTCCACAAATAACTCATTTAACAAACTCTTGTCATATCATAGACATACCTAAAGGGTTAATTATTATGCACATTAATATTTGTAGCTTACGTTTAAAGGTTGATGAGCTTTCAGTAATAATGTCGCATTATTGTGTAGATGTAATGTGTGTTTCAGAAACTTGGCTGACTACTAATATATTATACGCAGAAATAGTCATAGAAAACTACCTTGTTTTTAGAAAAGATAGACAGGGCCATGGTCGTGGTTTGGCTACGTATGTCAAAAGTATTATTAGTGCAGAACTTTTTGACAATGTTGATACATTCACTAAGTCATTGCTCATTAGTATTAAAATAAAACATACTAAGCCTATTTTAGTTGCTAATATGTACCGACCGCCAGCTTATCCTTCCAATAGTGACTCTTTAATGTTGGATTTCAACACTATTGTCTCTAGGGCTGAAACCACAGCCAGTGAGCTATATTTATTAGGTGACATGAATGTTGATTTGCTTATACATATTAGCGAAAGTAAACTTCTGAAGTACTATACAAATGTACTAAACCTGACTCAGGTAACTAGGACCCCGACCAGAACTAATTTAAAAACACGAACGCTCATTGATCATGTATACGTTAATTGTTTAGATATTGTTAAAGCCTCAGGTGTTATTTAAAGTGGCCTTTCAGATCATGACCTAGTATTTCTTGTTTGTAAAAGAGTAAAGCAGGCAGTGGCACTAACAATAGTTAAGACTCGTAATTATAAAAGTCTAAATGTTAAGGAATTAGAATGTAGCCTTAACAAGACCTGTTGGAATATAATCAATAGCTTTGAAAATATAAATGATAAGGTTCATGTTTTTGAAATTCTGACGCATTGTGTGCCTAAAGTGGAATTGCCCATAGTCGTAAGGTCAAGGCTAAGCCAGCGCCATGGCTTTTTTCAGAGATTAAAAAGCAGGTACATAGGAAAAACCACCTGAAGAAAGTAGCTGTGTATAGTAGGTCAAATAAAATGTGGGCGTTATATAAGAAGTGAAGAAATAATGTTACGTACTTAGTAAGGAAAGCTAAATTGATGTATTATTAGGAAAAGTTGAGGCAATGCAAAACATCAAAAGAGTCATGGGATACATTTAAATCTCTTATTAGTGATAAAGTTAAGTCAAATTTGATAACTAAAATAAGGCATGGTAATGTTAGTCTTACGACTTCCAGTGATATATGTGACTCTTTAGCTGCTGCATTTGTATTTTCGGATTCGAATAGTCAAACAGAAATTAATGACTTTGAGAAGCTTTTACCTTAAACTTTGGCTTGTGATATTCTATAAGTGACAACAGAGGATATTTTGGAATTAATTAGGAACACTAAGGGTAGCACTGCTGCTGGTTTTAATAATGTTTCGCCTAAAATAATCAAATTATGCTCAGCAAGCTTTGCTTTTATCATTGTAGATAGTTTTAATCATGCCTTGGAAACTGAAACATTTCCAACTAATTGAAAAGAAGCTATAGTAACTTCTATTCTTAAAGGTAACTCAAATAAGTATCTTTCGACGTCATATCTTCCTATCTCAATTCTACCTTTCTTGTCAAAATTGCTGGAAGCAGTTATTTCCAGTAGGATAATTAAATTTGTTAAGGGTAATAACTTGTCTAGTTTTCAATTTGGGTTTAGAAAAGGCAAGTCAACAGTTCATGCTCTCATTTATTTATCTCAGCAAATATTCAAAGCAATTGAAAATAAACTGTATACTGCGGTTCTTTTTGAGGACCTTAAGAAAGCATTCGACACATTTAAACATTTAATTCTGCTCAAGAAACTTTCAGACATGTACAATTTGCCTAGATAGCTAATTAGAATTCTGTGTGATTATTTAAGAGGTCAATATTTTAGAATAAAATTAGTACCGTTTATCTCTAAGAAATATATATTAAATGTCGGGGTTCCTCAAGGGAGTGTCCTTGGTCCCATCGTATTTATATTATTTTGTGACGACATTTGTTATGTACTAAATACTCCTGCTTTGTATGCAGACGATGTTAAGGAAGTTTGTGCTCAATCATCCTTTGATCTGTTAAAGCAGAAACTTGAAACTGTAACTTGTAAAATTAACGATTGGTGTATTACAAATGAAATAAACATGAATTCTACTAAAACTGTCTATATGAATTTTAATAATCCACGATCTAAGCAGCATTGTAGTTTTGATGGCATAATTTGTAAAAATCAATGTATCAATATAATTGTAATATTTAAGTATTTAGGTTTTTGTTTACTGTCATTTAAATTTTGACTATCATAGTAACTATGTTCGTAAGAAAATAGCTTTTAAATGTTCTAGATTACTTACATATAGAAAATATATTTACCCAAAACTGATTAAAATTGTGTTTAAATCGCTAGTTTACTCTCAGCTAGATTACGGATTGCCTATTCAGGCAAATGTATGTGAGTCTGTAATAAATAAGATTTAAAATACGATTGACTATTATCTATAATGTCTAAATCTCAAAGGTTATTGTTTTTACTTTATATCTCGTAAGCAATTAGGTAATTCTAGGCAAAAAGCGTCTAGACCAATTAATATGTCTAAGCTATATGAGATGTTTAGTCTGCTAACAGTGTCTGAAAGAATTGTGTATGTTGTTGTATCTACTACCAGATCCTTACTTAAGCAGCATGATAAACTTGACTGCTTACAAGAAATAGCTGATACTAGAAATATTGTCTCATTGAGAAGTCATAACTGCAGTCTTCGTGTTTTAAGAACGTCCTCCTTCTACCCTAAATCCTATCAGTATAGGGCAGCTTTTGCTTGGAATGCGCTACCATTGTATATTCGTCAGCTTAATTGCCATGATGAATTTCAGTTTAATGTTAGTAAATGGCTACTGTGTAGTCGTAATAATATATATGTTCGATAACTTGTATTTAATATATAATTAATATATCTTATGTAATTTAATTACTTAAAGTGTAGACAAAGTGTATTGTATTAAGTCCATTCCTAGAAATCAGCAATTTTGCTGTGAGAATTTGACAATAAAGCAATTACTTACTTACTTAAAAGCACTTGTCTGCAGGCTTACTGTCCCCATGGTGGTATGGTTTCAGGCAAGGCCCCTCACGTCGTCTGAATGGCTCCCGCGCTCCTCCCTCAGTCGTCCTCCTCTGCAAGTTTTTCTACCCCGCAAGGCCCCACCGTAGGCGGGCACAAGGGCCATTCATCGAGTACGTCTGAGAGAGGGGGCACAAAAATAATGTACTCCATCTCAGATTCGACCTTGACTACTTCGCGTTACGTGTAGATCGTGTAACCACTTTGCTACAGGGGCTGCCTTGGCCAAGGATACAACAACATGGGGCTTTATTTATTTTCTACTTTCATTTTTGCCATGTGTTCATACAGTTCAACATCCCCAACTAGTATCTGTGGTTGTCAAATTGTGAATAATATCATCTTTATAATAAGTCACAGTAATAGAGCACATATCGAGGCGTAGCAGCCAAACCAATGGACGTAGAAAAGTGCAAGTGGTACGTAAAGACGCAGAATGACGCAAGCAACACAGACAAATGTAGACATTTGGATATATGTGAAAGCTTAGCCTAGAAATGGAGACAGTAGAAATTAAAATTTGAGAAATACAAGGAAAAAGGGGGTTTGCGGAGGGCCCTTCTCCATTCCAACGGGTTAACGCAGGAAAGGGTGAGAGCTACACAAAGATGCAGAATAAACCAGAAAGTTCATATAAGGCGAGAAATTCAGTAAAATTTTAGCCAAAGACCACCTTAGCGCGAAGCGCATGAAATATAAAATGTGAAAAAAGACTGGAAAATGGCGGGGGCAAAAACACAGACTCGCAGAGTGACGACAGACTAACCTTAAGTGCCTATAGATGGAGAAAACGATTACAAACATTGTGATACCTCACACGTCAATTTAGAACGTGTATGACAGATTTGCGTGGAGTATATATGAAACGTTAAACTTAAGATAAAAAAACGTAACAAAATAAGGAAAATGGGGGCTCATCTTGGCCATACAACTTTTAAACGTCGTAACGTACAAATTACCGTATTCCCTATATTGGACCACGGGCCTGTAATATTTTACAGGCTTGTATTAGTACACGTGTTTTGGAGTTCAAAATTTGGGTAGTGTGCGGGTCTGTAATTGTACAAGGGCCTTGAGGTATTCCTTTAAGTCATGTGCTATAACAACAATACTTAAAGATCCGTATTTAACTATGTACCCGTGTAATATTCAGCCCCTCTGAGTGTTGCCAACCCCAGGTTTGGGCGCGACCCATCATAAACCAGACTGTAAGAACTACGATAATGATACTGCCTGAAGACAACACCCTGATAGCAACTATTGTAGAGTTAGATGCATTTGACTGTGCAAACTGCAAAAACTGACTATGGTGCTCCAAGACTTAAGGTCGAAGTCCCTGTCCTTGCTTTTTAAAATTTGAAATAGTTTAAGGCGCGAAAAAAATTTACTTGATGAAAAAGCGGTATCACACGGCAAACTCTATAATGTTATAGTGCATCAAGTAAAATTTCAAGGATTCTATGAAGTTGAACTTGTTGGTGGTGCAGAAAGCTCATTGCGCATGTACATAAAAGTAAATTAAATATAGGCAAACAATACATACATCGTGAAGTGGACACCGTCTGGTTACAACAGCCAGGTAGCAACATTCTTAAAGTAACTGCCTGATAGTATTATTATTATTATTTTTATTGGGCACCATGTAAATCATAAGACTGATCCACACAGACACCGCTAAGGCTAATACGGCCCATTGCGGACGTCTCATTATAACAATGTTCAATTTTGGCCAACGGGATAACCAGTAACATATGAAACGTCACCGGATTTTCCTCAACATGCCTTAATCTTAAACAGGATTTCATACTAAATGGAAGGAAGTGAATACCTAGCAAAAATAAAAACAACCTAAGACACCTAGCTAAGGAAAATAGGATCAGAGTTTACTGCTCATCACCCGACTAATTGGTACTAGACCTGACAAGTTAAAGTTCCAAATAGAAACATACTACACATGAGCGTAAACTAAAGTCTTCGACTTGAATACAGTCTACCTCAGACTAAACCAAGCTACTGATGCTGTCAAAGTTTCCCACACAAAACTCACACCATCCTGATGCAACATCGCGCCACACAGAATACGATCCACACGACAACGTGGCGTCAACACCCACCACGTGCACATTGTAGAAAAAATACACTGCGCGTAACGCGGCAGCACCGGGAGGAGTGAGAATCACGTAGAAAAATTCAACAGTAGCACAACAGGGATTAAAAAAAAACAAATTCAACTTTTTGAATTGCTCAAAAAAGTTGTTGGAGGTAATATTTTGATAGAAATTTCCACCTCACCAACGTAACAGACTAATTGCCCATCCCAAGGGTAAGGTTTGGAGACTCACCACAATAATTTACCACAAAAAAAAAGGAAAATAGAATCAAAATTTCTCCCGAGTAAAAGTGCACTGCCGCCTAGCAGACAGCCAGAGTGCAAATGATAGTAACTGCCTAACCCTGACATCTAACCGGAATAGCGGTTCGTACAATGCATAGATTGAGAGCTAGGGGTCTGTGGCACGGCAACCCACAAATACAAAACTACCGCAGTCACACACGCCTATGGGATGAATGAGTTAACAATAAACCCCCCCTCTAAATGGGCACTGACTGTAGCATCCTTACTCCAAAGGATAGTATCTACTACTTAGAAGAAAATTTACCTAGAAATGCCTGGGACAGTGATCTATCTGAACTAGCACATGAATATGTTTGCTTCACAGACGGATCCAGAAATAGGTCTTTCTCCGGTAGCGGTGTCCTCATTGAGCTGTGTCAATTAGACACCCGAGAATTGGTGTATTCAGAATCCATCTACCTAGGCAAGTACGCCACTGTATTTCAGTGTCAGATCTTTGCAATCTCACACACGGCCAATTGCCTGTTAAGAAAAGGATGTGAAGGTCAAACAATTTACATCTTTAGCGACAGTTTAAGTTTCTAAATGCGCTGGTAAAAGATACCACCGTGTCCACGCTAGTGCTTGCGTGTCACAAAAGTCTGAACCGTCTGGCCACAGGCAACGTGGTTAGACTTTTATAAATACCAAGTCATACTGGCTATCGAGGCAATGAAAAGGCAGATCGCCTTGCCACAGCATCGTATGAAAACCATGCTCCTGCACAGGAGGCAGTGGATTCCATTCGTATTGCAACATCTGTGGTTAACATGGCTATCCACTCTATAGGGAGGAAAGCACACACAGAGAGGTGGAATAAAACAGCTACCTGCGCGCAATCTAAGCGATGGATTGATACACCTTAGTATGGAAATCGCTCGCTCACAAGATTCTCGCACATGCACTTAAAATGGCTGGTGGAGATACTCACCGGTCACAGAAGATTCCAGGCACACATGCACAGAAAGAGACTAGCTAATTCACCTCTATGTTCACATTGTGGACTTGAGCAGAAAACAGGACGTCACTTTCTGGCTGAGTGTTAGAGATATATTATCGTCAGGAATATTTATCTAGGTGCATGCATCTTGTCAACTGATCAACTACTACTGGTTACACGAAAAGACTTGTTTTCCTATTCTATGGCAACAGGTCGTTTTGCGTAATGCCGTAATTAAAGCTATAGTATAAGGGTAGTCTGCAATAGTCTGGGTCTATTAGTGGCCTGAGCGGCATTTTGCATAGTATTTTACTATGTAAGATCCCTTTAAATACAATACAACTGCCTAGAGGCAAATGCCTTGCCGCAACTATTTATTGGGAACTGCCTAACAGCAACTACCTGATGGCAAAAAACTGAGACCAAGTGCATTATGGCAACTGCCTTGTGGTGACCCCTTGAAAGGAACTGCCTGAAAGCATCTTTTAAGTGGCTAATGTCTAATGGCCCCCGCAAGATAACTTGTGCTAGATAGCAACTTCCAGATGTCTGAGAGCAACGTCTGCGTTGCAACTGCTGCTTAGCAACTGATATGCTACTACTGTCTTATGCAAGCTTTATTTCCACTTAAAAGTTGACACAAGGGAATGACCATAATTTGTCTGCTACAGTGTTGTTGCTACAAGGCAGTTGCTCGAATGCAGTTGCCAAAAACGCTAACACCATAACTTGTTTGCCTCTAGACAGTTTACACACGCCAGTTTCACAAGCCAACTGCTCGCGAGGTAGTTACCACAAGGCAGATACCACGGGCCACTTGCCGCAGGACTGATGCCGCAAAGAGATAGCAGCGACGAAGTTGCCAACACGCAGTTACCTCTAGAGAATTTACATATAGCAGCTGTTTCTTAACAAACCTGCACAACACTTCCTTCTTTGCAGTTCCTAAAATACGTCTAAATTAAGTCTTACTGGGCGATTACTAGGCGGCTACTACAACATAATGGTTATAAGGTCGTTGCCCGAAGAAAATTGCCACACAAGTCCCACAAAGTAGTTGCCTCTAGCCATCTGCCTCAAGGCAGTTGCCATAAAGCAGTTTCCAGAAGACAATAATCGCAAAGCAGTCCAGCTCAGTGGACTTAGTTGCTGTAAAGCAGATTGCGCTGGAAAATTGGCTCAATCCAGTAGCAAAAAGCAACTTTGGACTGTAATGAGTTAAAATCCTTTGCCATAATGATGTTGTATTTAATTCATTTGACAGCTTGTGGACAGCTTGAGGACATTTAGAGTGTCCACAAGCAGGTGCCACAATGCAATTCTATTGAAGCGATTCCAACAAGGAAATTACTACATGACGATTGTAATTACATAAAAGCCGGCGGCAAAGACGTCTCATGTTGACAGATACCGCAATACAGTTGGCTTCAGGTCGTTGCTGCAACGTTGCAGTCCCCTAAAGACATTGAATGCTACAAGACTGCCACAACCAACATCTCCCAAAGCAGTTGCCTTGTGACAAATTACACAAACGTGTTGCGTTTAAGTATCTTAAGGGCATTTTCCACAATAAAGTTGCCTGAAAGACAATTACTGTGAGCTGGCTGCCACTAGCCAGTTGCTTGAGGTAGATGCTGCAAAACAGTTGTAGCAGCTGCTCACTGAGCAGTTATTACAAAGCAGTTGGAAGCATGGAGCTAAGAAAGTGCTAAAACTGTCAGCAAGTATATTTTACACAATGATATTTTGCAAAAGGTCGAGTAGCCACAATCCTAATCGCCAATTTGCTTAACATTGTACGCTCTACAAGTCGTTCTTAATTTTCAGTTTTTAAATAAAATTCAATCCAATTTGAGTTAAATAATTGAAGTGTAGTATTTCCTATTTTCTCCTTGCGCTAAACGTGCACAACTAACAAATCTTAAAGTAATACTACCACTACTAAGATGTTTGGTAATTTCGTAAAAAATCAAACTCCACTTCTTCAGTAGTCCACTATGAGATGCCTCATGCCTCGTTTATACTACACTATGGCCAGGAGCGATTTTTTTCTATAAAAGACTGTTGCAGGTAGCCTTTCAGTGTAATTAATTAAGTCATAGGGACTGAATAAGCCAAGATAAAACAAATTCTGACAATTATTATGAAAACCATGAACAAGAATTAAATGGAAGCAGGGAGCGATACCAAAACAGTTCAGAAGAAAATAAGGTCAGAAACACAAACAGTCGGAGAGAAGATCGGCGCACTATATTGAAAAATTAAACAATTACAATGTCAAATGTGATATCAAACTTTCATGGAATTGTCAAATATCGCAGACATAGATTTAGAACGTTACGATATAAAGCAAGACTGAACTGCTACAATAGTCTTATGCAAGCTTTAAGTCCACTAAACAGTTGACATAAGAGAATGACTGCAATCCAGTTACACAGTATTGTTGTCACAAGGCATTTTTAACGCGACTAATGTCCCAAACGTTGTTATTATAACGCGTTTGAATTGAGATAGTTTACACAATACAATTGCCACAAGCCAACTGCCCGTGAGGTAGTTACTACAAGAAGGATGGAACGGGTCACTTGCCGTACGGCTAATGCCGCGAAAAGATTGCGGCTAGCAATCCATGCCAACGAGCAGTTACCTTTAGAGATTTTAAATATGTCAGTTGTTTTAAAACTCACTTGGAAAACACCTCCTTCTCTTTCAACCTACCCCTAGAATTCGTCTAAGATAGTGCGAACTAAGCGATTGCCGCTTTATCCTTGCCCTAAAACAAATGAAAACATTTAAACTGCGAACGTTAATGTACGACGTGTATTTTCGTCTTGCAAGGATATTAAATATTAAAACAAAAAGAAGAGCAGCAAAAAAATAAGAAACAAGAGAGCTAGTTGTTGCTAGCCCTAGGTTCAGAAACAAGCAACTGATTGTATGAACAGCCTGGTTGAAAATGTTTAGGAAAAATTGCCTGCGAGATATTGCGTGGACGTTCATGCCATGCAAAAGTTGCCTGGTCGCACTTGCCTGATAATCACTGCTTTTAGTAACTGCTTTAAGGTGTTTTCTTGGTTAAATGAGCCATTTGGCATATGTAAGATGCCGCTAGCCTCATGACAACTGTGTAGTCGCAACTGTCTCATGACAAACGTGGTAATGATAGTAACTACATGGCAGCAACTGCCTAAAGGTATATTAGGCCTGTTCAAAACTCCCTCTAAGCAACAGCATAATGGCAACTACCAAATATGGTATCACGAGTATTTGTCAGTTTGTAATAAGAAGGTTTTTTATTATTGGCGGGTTTTGTAGTGTGGCTTTTTTTGCAGGCGACGGTTTTCGTAGATCTTGTGTCTACCTTGAAGTAACTACTTGAAGGTAACTGCTAAATGCCAACGGTCAACTAGCATGCGATTCATGAATTTTGTCACATGACAGCTTCCATTTAACTATTAAAAGTTGGCCCTTACTGATCGCATCTGTTTTGGTGCAAATAGCGGGGTAGTCAAACTTGCAAGGTGACATATTTAAGATGCAACTAGCCATATGGCAGTTGCCTGGTAGCAGCTGCGCTGCATGATGACATTTGTCTGGTAGCAACTGCCTGTATCATTATTGACAAAGATGTTGCTAAACTAGAGATTCCACACAAACTTTAGTTAAAGACTGTTGCCACTATTCAAATGTGACCAAGGAGTTAACCCAGGGCAAGTTCGACAAGACTGCCAAGAAGGCAGCTGACACAAGCCAGCTGCCTTCCTAGGCAGTCGGCACAGCACAGTTGCCACTAAGCAGTTTCTACAAGGCAGTTGCCTCAACGCAGTGGCCGTAGGCAGATGCAGGTGCCTATAATCAGATGTTGAATTGCCGAATGATGATTACAGAACAGTTTCCACAAGGAATTTTCCGCGGGGTGGTTTTACATACGGCGGTTGCCACAACACGGTTGCAACTGGAAAGTTTACACAAATCCGTTGGCATAAGTTCGTTGCCCACGAGGCAGGTGCGGCAGGGCAGTTCTTTCTATGCCTCAAGCTATTTGCCCTAAGACTTTTGACGCACAGGCGACTATCACAAGGCAGTTTTCTACTGTAGTTACAACCTGTAGCTAATAAGCAATGATGGCAACTGTGTCCTTCTCCTTCTCGCAGCCCCCGGTTCCGCGCTCCATCCGGTTTTAGATCACACCCGTGTGGGTTGAACTACCTTACGCGTGCCAACTGCTTACATACTTGATTATTGCCAAATAATTAGGTCTCCACTCATGCTTGGCATTTGCAATCGTGCTTTTATCCACCCATCATTGTCTGCCCCCCAACGTGACCCTGCCGTAGGCAGGGGGCCTAACTTCTAGTATTATCATATGGTTACGACTAGAGCACTCTAATAAACTGTAAACTAAATGTTTTACCCTAACCCTATCTAATTTTTCAAGCTTTTACATTTCTGTATGCACTCAAAACGAACCTAAATTCTTACCCTTGAAGTCAGGCAGATCTATGGGAAATAAAATATTTTAATTTGCATTTTGTTTCCATAGTTTTAATAAGTAAATTTCTAGTCTAGTGAATCTAATCGTAAGTAATACTATACTTAATAAATCTAGTGAATTTTAGTATCGTCGTCCTTGGTTTCGGGAACACCTAAACCATGATCTGATCTGAACTGAAATGATCTGATCTGATTCTTTAAAAATGGCTCAAAACTTGAGTGGCAGATCACGCAGATCATTTTAGCTGCATTTTCTCTACTTTAAAAGACTAAATGATCGGCCGCATTGACCAACTATGTCATATACATTAATCCAAATGATCTGAAATATTGTCATGCAGTTTATATACATACTAAAATTATCTGATGATCTGACGTATTCCCCTTCATTTCATATACATACTTAAATGATCTGAACACATGAAATACATGGACTGCTGCAGTTCAAGTTAGAAAATTATCCGGACTGTACTGTGCGCATACAGGGTACATGCATATTTGAACTTCCCCAGCAAACACACAAATGAAAATAATAGTTGGCTAATAGTAAGATAATTGCGACTTGGCTGGGAAATGGTATGCGTTGGAAAATTGACTCATAACATTGTTGTTATTTTGATGGCCCTGCAGCAAAGTGGATTGTTGGCACAATGTTCGCGCGCACCCTTGGGCCAACTGTATTTTATAGTGCGTAAATAGTAAGTTGGGGGAAAGCAATTAGTTAGCAATGGTCCAATTAAATATAAACTTCATTCACCGATCCTTTACTTCTGCATAAAAACTAACTTTGGCCCGATAATCTTTTATTTCTGTCAAAAACAGCGTGCACGTGCTGCGTGGCGGCTTACATAAATCATTTTTTACGGTTCAGATCAGACCAGATTACGAAGTCAGTTTAGTTATAATAGAGTTGATAACACACTGTAGTGTGAAAACTGAAACTTGGAAGTTAAATATATTCTAAATTAGGTAATCATTGAATATACGTTTTACTTTTATAAATTATACTAAAGCTAAACGTTAAGATGATTTAGTTCACTGACTATCTCAAAATATTCAAAAGTTGAATTTAACGTCGAACTTGGAGACGAATGTCTCAATTTTGTTTCTACGTTGGACCTTTATTGACAGTATAATACAAAAATAAAAGTACTGATGGACAATAATATAAGATAATTGCACTACAGTGAGCGTTAAAAAAACGAATAATTACTGTTGTTATGTTGGTGGCACTGAAGCTAAAGTGCACTGTTGTCATTTTCAACGCCAGTATTAATAATTAAAATGTATTTCAAATGTAAATATTTCTAGTTCGAAAATAGTGAAGGTAGCTAAACAATATACCAACTATATAAATGTGACGTGTGCAGATAGCATTGTAATGCACAATATCCGACTTTGGCCCGATTATTATTTGTAGGTCAAAGACAGCATGCATGCTTTAAACAGTGTTACAAATTAAACTATTTAATTCAAATTTATTCATACTCCTAATGAAATTTTTAATTATATGAATAGAATCACAAACCAAATATGAGCTAGATAAAATTTAAAGATTGTGATCGCGAATTGAAATTTCGAACTTTCAAATGGGATAAGTGTGGGTGCCGTTTGCCAGTCTATGCGTTGTAGAAGTAATACTGGAGTAGTTCACTTGACATTATAGAAACCAGTTTTTCGTTTACAACAGATGCCTGGAGGACAACACTATGCAATTAATGACCATGCCTAATTTAGTTGTAGTTATGAAGAATAGTTTCATTACAAACTAATTATAAAAAGGGAATTAAATATCTATACTGAATTTGGAATATGTACCTTCAAAATGACATACAAAAAATAGTCGGATTAAAGTTGGGCCATTATCATCAATAGTTAAAATATAGTCAGCAGAAGAGGTTAGAGAAACCGTCTGCCAAGCAAGGAAAAAATGGTCGGGATTAAGTTGGCCTTGCTAACATTATAAGTTGGGGAAAAGTATGCGCTCCACACTGAGCCAACTAAATTCGGAGCGACAAAACTGCATATTTCCCAACCAATAAACGATTGCTGGACCTACTATAAAATTACTATAAATCGACTATGTGTGTTTGCTGATCCTGTGCAAATTCTAAATTCCGTACAACCCAAGGTAAAAGTAAATACCGCTGCGATTCAAACTAAAATGCTTTTTAGTTATAGTTTCTGTTATTTGCATTTTGCATCGGTCTAGTTGTAGTTTTCGTTTGTCGCATTACTTAGTCAAGCTACTTTTCAAAATTCTTATACAGTCAGTTACTTAAAACACTTTTAATTATCAACAGTAACAGTTGATGTTGATCTTGATGGTTGATCCAGCTTTATAAGCTCTAATAAAAATGGAAAGGAATTCCATATCCCTGCTGTTTTATTGTAGAGTGTAGTCAGTGCCGTGTCAGTTTATGGTTTCTTACGGATCGGATATTCGTCTATCCGATCCGATATCCGATCCTATCCGAAGACATTCGGATAAAAAAAATCTTATCCGTATCCGATCCGAACCCATTGCGGATCGGATAAATAGCCAACCGATCCGTTTTGAGCTTTATCCGTATCCGATCCGATCCGATCCGCGGATATCCGAATTATCCGATTCAGAAAATATAAAACTGTGTTTTACGGAAAATACACTAACAATGAGTGAATTATTGAAGAAAATATTTGCACTAATAATTCTAAAATATTTATAAAGCTTATGTTATTTTAAACTAGTTGGCGTACTACGGTGGGAATGGGATTAGAAAATGCATATCGTCGATAAAAAATAATTTTTGAAACTTTTCAATATTTTCTAAAAGCAAACCTGCATCTGTTCAAAAATCTTTTAATGCAAAAACCGCATCGTTCTGTCGTTATCGCATAAGGAGCATAGTGTGGCATGCTCTGATTCAAAAACCGGTATCTACAGTTTATTGAGCCATACATAATATGTACTACTACTACTGCCCCGAAGTAGTTCGGCTGCAAATTACAACGTTTGTACGCACTGTCCGCAGTTAGCCGCCAAATTTCTAAAAATGCGGTTTTTATTTAATTTTATATTTTTGGAAAGATGCGAATTTGCTTTTTCACCGACTGTATTTAAAAAAGTTAAAAAATAGAGCCATGATAAGTTCAGTAATTCAATGTGTTAACAATCATTAGCATTATACCATACCATGAGTGTAAAGGTAAACAATAATAACAAATGCAGAGTGATGGAACTATTTTGAAGTTACTTCAAAACGATAATTTTTAATTTTGTTTAGCTGCGCAGTCGTGCTAAAACATAGGTTTAAACTGTAGTCCCTTCTGAAACGCCTTTTTTAGACAGTTTATTAGAAAAATTTAATTTACAATGATAAAAGAAACATAAAATTTATGCTTTAAAACACTTAACTTAGCAAAAAGTTGCCAATTTTTGTTCTATTTAATCTTTAAAGACAAGAAAAAGAAATATTTTTCTAATTTCGGATATCCGCGGATATCCGTTGCCCTATCCGGTCGGATATCTGTGCTATCCGATCCGATTCAAGTACCTAACGGATCGGATAAATCATTATCCGATCCGAACTAAGTTCAGATAAAACGGCCAACCGATCCGATCCGCTATCCGAATTATCCGTTATCCGATCCGGTTTATCCGATCCGTAAAAATCCATATCAGTGCTACAATATTAGATCAAAAATTACAAAATCACCTTTGAGAATTCAAGACAACTAAGTGGTTTGCTGATCAAGATCTACTTCCAAGTAGGGTATTATTTGCTAATTTAAATAAACTATAAAGGGTAACAATAACAGTACAGTTGACAGAATACTTTAATTGAACAGAACTGCTTATGTTTGTTACCTCATAAGATTGTAACATATCGACTGAACAAAAATATCCAATTAAAACTAAAATCAAAATGATCTATGTCATGAAAACAGAATAAAAAACATGCGTGAAAAGTTAATTACAAGGTTTTGAGAGGAGTTAAATGTTCCATTTGCATGGTTTTGAAAGGTGTCAAATGTTCCAATTACATACATCTTTCAGAAAATTCAAAAGTATGAAATGATCTATTTGCATGTTTTTGAAAATTGCCTAATGTTCTATTAAAATTCTTTCAAGACATGTTTTGACATTTTTTTAGATCGTGGATATTGTTTTTAGCTATAAATGGAGATGAGTGCATGTGATTAACCTATAACTATTAACTTGTGTCTTAAAAAGCGCAGTTAACGCAGTTGGCAGTTGGCAGTTTTATAGGCAATTTATTAATAGCCAGATTTTCTATATTTTGTTTTTTCAGAGATAAAACAGATTTTGTAAATTATTCTAACAAAAAGGATGATAGATCTTTTGAAATGGAGCAACAATCGACCATCCAGTTCAGTAGCAGTGAACGTAGTAGTGACTAGCGGTAAGATTTTTGTAGTACTAATTAATACACTCATGTTACATCATTTTGCATCTATAATTAAGTTTAACGTAGGTCATAAATCATAGGTATCTGTACCACGTCTACCATATCGTCTGTTAAGAACCAAAATGACCCATATCGAATTTAAGCTAGAATAAATATGAGCTATGCTATAAAAACAAAACGATAAGCATGGGTAAAATGTTAACTACCTAGTAGTTTAAAAAACGTTATGTGCTCTATTTCTATGTTTTTGAAAAGGTGCAAAAAGTTCCTATTCCATGAATGCTGGGCAGTAAGTTAAAACAATCATCCCAAAGGCTCCTGTCACTCATGCCGCTGTTCAAGTTTTAAATCTGCAACTGAACCTTTGACACGAAGAGGACTCTGGAAGCCCATGAGCCCGTCCATCTGACTGAGGAGAGTGCGCTCAAGTTCAAGTGCACATTCCCTGGCTGTGCCTGGCCCTTCAAAGAAAAAACTTAACTGGAACAATATCTTGTTGCTCACGGGAAAAAGATAAAAATCTAGCAACATGTTATCATCGTGATGAAAGTTCGTGTCATGTGTCTTTTGGTTTATTCTGTCGTAGGAGTTCACAGTACAGTAAAAAAAATCAAAAACAGAGTTGTTGTCAGTATTTTGGTTTAGTCATACTTTTTCTATAATCGATTGATTTTCGGTAGTGCGTTTATTAATTATTTATAATTATTATTTTTTTAAATTACTGCTTCTTTTTATCTGTTACATTACACTGATTATATTTAATTGGATTAGGAATTAATTGCAGAGGTTATTATTGGTATTGGTGTGATACTGTCACTGGCAATATTTAATTTTAATTTCGTTGTTGTGCGGGTGGGTAGTTAGTTGCGCCGACTGTTTAAAGTGTAATCATGAGCAGTGCGTTAAAATGGATATAAGCAAGTAATGATTTTAGTAATTTAATGGACTAATAAAATAATTTTAAAATGCTAGAACGATGCTCTATATTTCTATTTTTATTTTAATTATAGCTAGAATTAAAATGAGCTATGTCAAAAAGAACAAAGCGAGCTAAATAGGCACTATGTTAAATACGAGTTTTTGAAAAGTATAAAATATATTCCATTTACGTGTTTTCCTGAATTTGAATTGTGCACAGTATTTCATTTACTTGTTTTTGAATTATGCAAAACATTCTATTTACTTACACGCTTTTGAAAATTGTACAATATCGCTTACACTCACATTTTTGGAAGTACAAATTATTGTATTTACACATTTTTGAAAGGTACAAAATGTTTCATTTACACGTTTTTACAAAGTGCAAAATGTTTTATTTACACATTTTTGAAAGGTACAAAATGCTCCATTTACGGGTGTTTGAAAATAGTAAAATGTGTTTAGTATTTACATGTTCAATTTACTAAAAGTGGGAAAATAAATTTGGGATGAGCACACTTGGAAGGTCTTTGAGGGAGGATGCACAAATGATGTAAGGGGTGAAGTTTTGATTTTTGGTGGAACCTTGGGATGGTGGGAATGGATTAGAGGCTGTTAAGGTATACGTGGAGGTGTGTCATGTACATGTTTTTATGAGCCCCGGGTGTCGTTGGTAAAGCTGTGTATGCACGGCCCCTCGGTCACAGACATCGTGTTCTGGGCGAGAAGAATATTTTGTAATTTTTGCTCCCAACCAGCGAAAAACAATTTTTGGCAATTTTTGGTACCACCCAGCGAAAGGAATTTTTTGTTATTTTCAGAAATTATGTTATGTCAGAAAACTGGGTATTGGAATATAATACATTACAAATATTAGTTAGCACTAGTTATATATACTCTGAAGAAATGATTTGACATTAAAATAAATAATTTAATTGCTAATAAGAATAAAAATTCATATTAACGACTGTGTTAAAATGCATGCTATACTGTTAAATGCTGTCTTTCACTATCTTCTTCAGTTTTAATGTTAGTTATAACTTACATGTATTACTATAATAAATTGTAGACAATCGACACCAATATTTATAATAACTTATTCACAATTAAGTATAAGCTATGATAATTAATTGTGAATATATGATGGTCATGAATTCGAATACTGATACTTGCAATGTACCTTTGAATGATCTTGAGCGAGATTTTTCCGCTAGATGGAGTAATCCTAATAATGCTATTGGCCCAGTTCATCAACACATAACTGAGGAGCAGCAAAATCAGATTGATGCCGACTATGATCCTGTCTGTTCTATCGACAAAGTTAAATTACAAATTAAGAGAATGAGTGTAGACTCTGCTCCTGGTCCTGATGGTATTCTCGTTCGATGGGTAAAAGCCACTTTAAAAAAGTCAAAGGTAATTATTTCCAAAATTATTTCATATATGCTACAGCATGACAGCGTCCCTGATTTTATGCGAGAAGCAAGAACAGTACTCATCTTTAAATCTGGTGACAAGAGTTGTTCAAAAAATTGGCGCCCAATAACTGTAAGCTCGGTGTTACGACGCATTACTGAAAAAGTTTTGGATAACGATTTACGGCATTATATTACTCTTAATGAAAATCAAAGGGGCTTTACAAATCAAGCTGGAACACTCATCAATACGACACTAATCAATGAATGCCTGAAAAAAGCCAAGAAGGACAAATCTGACTGCACTATTATTTTTGGAGACATTTCCCAAGCATTTGACAACGTCGGGCACGCACACATGTTTCAACAGATCAACTCTAAACCAGCCCCATCTAGTCTAAAAAATCTTACCTGTAACTTAGCAGTGGGGAATTTTACAAGAATTAATACAATTCATGGTAAAACTGGTCCCATAAAATTTGAAAGAGGAGTGATGCAAGGTGGACCAATGTCTCCATTCTTATTTAACATTTCTATTAATCCGATGATTGACGAATTAAGCGAGAAGGAAGTCGCAGACAAGTTTGGATATTGTCTTCACCCAATGCATCCAAATATTTCAAATGCTGAATTTGCGGATGACACTGGACTAATTGGAAATTCCCGTCACTCTGCCATAGAATTATATCAGCAAAGTTCTGAATCCTTGGCTCAAATTGGGCTTCAAATGAATCCGCTAAAAAGTGCAGCAATCAGCGTGGTTAAAGGAGTGCTGTGTGAAGATCCGTTAGAAGTGGCCCCAAACACCTTTGTCTCTTGTATTGGACCAACAGACACAATCAAATACTTAGGTGTGACGTTTTCGGATGAAATTGTTTTTGACGCATCTAAATGTGCTAACAAATTTAGCAGTAAGCTTGAAAAACTAGTATCTTCTCCTATGCTTCGGCCAGACCAGAAGTTGAAAGTTCTGAAAGACTACCTTTGGCCTACACTTATTTATCCTTTCCAAAGTGCCCCACTTGTCAAGCTATCTTCTAAGTTTCTGGACGTCATCGACAAAATAATTCGTAGTGCAACTAAGGAGATTATTATGTTACCCTCTAGTACTCCAACAAACATGCTATACTCCAGTACGAAGGTAAAAGGGTTAGGGCTTATACGAGCAAAATGGGAAGCAGGCATTCAAAATTTTAACGCAACTCAAATTTTGTCAGCATCCCAACATAACCTACTTCTAGAAATTAAAGATTTAGAAACTGAACGTTCAAAGTGTCTAGACTTTCTCGGAATCCCTGACGATGTTAGAATAAATCTTGAGAAGGTCCGTGGTAAGAAAAGTAAATTTATTCGTGAACATTTGCGATTACTTGAGTATGAAGCGTGGTGCAAACTACCGACAAAGGGACAAGGTGTCATTCAGTTTCAAGAATGCTCTTACGCAAATAAATGGATTCATTCTAAAAATGGACTTTCTTCCTCCGAATGGGTCAATGCTATCAAAATGGTTGGAAATGTTATGCCAGTCAACGCCATCCCACGGCCTGACCAAGGATCATTCCGCTGCCGCCACGGCTGTAGTGAGTCAGAAACATTAGGTCATATCCTTGGATCTTGTCCGCGGGGCGAGTTGCTACGTAACAATCGACATCATGCTGTTAGACGCTTACTGGCTGAAGCCATGGAAAAGCTTGACTGGAAAGTTCTTCAGGAAGCTGTTTGTACTGGCAACGGTTCGAAGCGAGTGGACATTATTGCCTACAACCAGAAATCGCGGAAAGGATTTATTCTGGATCCAACTGTTAGAATGGAGCAAAACGATGTGAATCAGGCAGAATCAGTTAATCAAGAGAAAAAATCACATTATGATCCATGCATCCCCTATTTCCAAGACAAATTAGGGCTCGATGATATTCAAGTCATAGGACTTTATATCGGTGCTAGAGGTACTATTTCAAAGTTCTTTATGGATTTCTTGAAATATCAGTGTCTACCAGTCACACTGATTGAAGATATAGTAACATCAGTTCTCAAGAAATCGGTGCAAATTTGTGTACATCATTTGTATTCTACATGCATTACTTAATTTTAAAACTAGCATTTACATAAACAATCATAAATTACATTATTGTGTTTGATAAGTTCTGTTACGTATACTGAGTCTTTTAGGCTATCCTCATTGGAGGACAGTGTCAAGTTTATTTCTGAATAAAGTTGTCTTTATATAATTTGATAAACTCTATGAATCTAATAGGTCTGACATGGTTTCACTGTTTAAAAGAATTGTGCATTTGTGCTCATCATAGATTTCTCCAGCAGGGCTGGATGTATTTGGTTTGGCAGAAAAAACTGGCAGCTTAGTTACAGCAACTAACGAAAAATTACAAAGGTTTACAGATAAATTCATTGTCGTCGGAATATTATGCATTTGGCATACGTGCTTCTGCGAGGAATAAAATTGCATGCGTTTCAACGAAAACTTTTGTTGACAAGTTATATTATTTCGAAAGATTTATTTTAGTGACTGGGGATGTGTAGTCAATTTGATTCACATACTGAATAAAGTCAGAGCCAAAAATCTCATTTCGAACGTCCTTCAGTTGAGGGAAGAACTTCTTAAATGTAACTTCTGGGGTTGTAGAGGAAAATACAGCGAGGCGGGCTCGAGTTTCTTCCCATGATTTCAAAATGACGCCTCGAGCAGTTCGTGATTTACTTGTTTCTTCGTCATAGACTTTCAAACTGACTTCCTACACAATAATTAGACTTGGAATTTTTTTTATTACTTGAATGGCATATCGTCTGTGAAGAACCAAAATGACCCATATCCTTTTTGTAGCTAAAACAATATCTATACTATCTACAAAAATATTTATAAATTGTTTAAATAAAACATTTTACAATTTTCAAAAACCAATAAATAGAACATTTTGCACTTTTCAAAATATGAAAATAGAACAATTTACACTTTTCAAAATCTTGTGAATAGAACATTTTACAATTTTCAAAAACGTATAAATAGATAATTTTGCACTTTGCAAAAATACTTAATTAACATTTGACGCATGCTTTTCACTTTGTTTTTATGACAAAGTTTATTTTGATTCTAAGCTTGAATTGGATATGGCTCATTTTGGTTGTTTACAGACGAAATATATTATCAGTGATCAACCTTAGAAAATACTTTTTTTAAACTCACAAACCTTGTTTGTAAAAATACTTCCACCTAATTGAGATGCACTTGCTGCTAGAGCATTACTCAGAGCTCCCATTCCACCTTCAGGGTAGGCCCACGCTCCAGCTTTCCCATTCACTCCCCCCATCAAACGGTGAAGTAGAACGAAACTAAAAATAATACATCATTCTTAAATAAATTAGGCGAAAAAAAACAACAAATTTTTGATTGTTGACTTAACTTTATTAACGTTAATTATTATTAACCCAGTTCCTGGCGATGAGGGCCCAGCCATATTTCCAATAAGTGCATCTGTAGCCAGTGTAGCTTTTAGAGGCTTCGACATAAACCATTTATTCAAAATTTTGTCAGCGGAAGAAGTTAGCATTTGATAAAAATCTGGTACGGAACCCCGGAGTGAAGCTAAAACTTATAGAAAAGATTTAATTGGCTGTAACTTTTCGGATGCAAAAAATTGTTTTTTTCCTTGTTGTCAAAAATTGGGTGGTCGATTGTCTAATAGAACGTTTACAACTTGAATAGACTGACTTAGCTATTTCTCATACTTTCGATAATTTTGAGCATCTTTGGAGGAACATTTTAAAATTTCTTTACAGGATAAATCCATGTCACTGGACAGGAGCAAAAGTATTTGGATAGGTGTTTGCTCAATTAAAACCCACGTATTGGTGTAAAGAAGCTGTAGGGCTCACGCATGTGGAGATTAAGTCCACATTCCTGTAGAAATATTTACGTCTGTAGACTAAATTAAAAATTGATGATTAAAACTGTTATTTTACATATTGTTTAGAGTTCTGGGTTTACCTCAAATTTTAAGTCTTTAATAATGAAAGGCCTGAGTAACGACAGTACATATGATGCTCTAGAGAATTTAAATCCCGGGACCATTTCCTCAGTCACTGCAGCCCTACGTATGTCGCCTTTCAAGAACACAAACGGAGACTCCTGATTTTTTGGAATAATTATCTTGCTAAAACCAAGCCGATGTGACCTATACATAATATGCAGAGGTTATTTGAAGTAACATAAGAATAAAAGGGTCCCTTCTATAGACCAAGTACATAATATGTACATTAAAAGATCTTTATTTTATTCACCTCCTCCGATAATCACAACATCATATTCCGGTTTCGAATCCAAATCCTGTTTTATAAAAGGTTTGTCCGCTGACGTGGAATAGAAGACTTTTTGCCGGACATAAAATATTTTTCCTACTTTAAAATTTTTATGGTTGAATAAAACTGATTTTAAAAAATGTGGCTTCATTTTTCGTATTCAATTATTAGTTTTGTCACTTTTGTAGATTTAAAAATATTTTACTTTTATGGAGAATCACTTTTCACGTTTTAATATGCATCCAATACTAATGAAAAAATAAAGATAACTATACCTATATAACTACAGACATGCATTTATAAATCATTTGTTAGGACTTCAACTTATTTCACAAATTATTAAATCTGGAAAATAAATGTAGATTAATTAATTACCTGCCTGAATTCTACTTATACTAGCTGAGTTAATTTTTAGCAGGCCTGTGTCAAAAGTTGAAAGTCTATACTTTCTTTGTTAGGATCATTGTGAGAATTGAACTGCTTCTACGTTCAGTACACTCAGAGAGGCACTGTGAGATCAACAATTTAGAAAATGCAAAATTGTAACCAGTGCTTATAGATTTTACGGCGAAGACGATTGTAAAATACATAAAAACCATTATATTAGTAATCAGCACAAACACGAAAATAACAACAAAAAAGAACCAGTGATAAATCAACATAAGTTAAAACAATTATTTAAGTTTATTTTTTCAGTTTTTTTAAATAGCCGTCTTTCAGATGAAGAGAATACTGTCTTTTAAACTGATAATAGTGATGCGATAAGAAAAATTATTATTACGATTTCATAGTTAAGTTTAAATTGTGGCGGTTTTTACTGTTACCTTGGGTTGTTCAGAATTTGCCATTTGAAAAATTGCATCTGCAGTTCAAAGTTCAATTATGCACGTGCCCTGCGTGCGCACCTTTTTAGCTCTAACCAGATCATTTTTAACCTAAATTGCAGCAGTCAATGTATTACATGAGTCCAGATCATTGTAGTATGTACATGAAATGCAGTGTTATACGTCTTATCATCAGATCATTTTAGTATGTATATGATACAGTAACTTAATAGGGCAGATCATATTTTCTTTTGTGGTGTGAAATATACGGCTAAAATGATCTGCGTAATCTGCGACTCACGTTTTGAGCCATTTTTTAAGAATCAGATCAGATCATTGCAGATCAGATCAGATCATGGTTTAGGTCCCAGCAAACACAGAGATTTGGCCCGAGTCAGGATTTGGTGGGGGACGTCGGGGGAATCAGATCGTATGGGGAAAGAACACCTGGGCAAGCCTTTGCCGTACATAAAATAAACCTAGCATTTTTTGAATGTTTGGCCCTGGCCTGGGACTAGTCAAAACATTATGGTCTGGCTTAGGTATGGTAAATCGAATTTGGGCCAGACGCAAACGAATTGACCAAATACAGGCACTGCTACAGCCGAGCCTGGCCCATATCTGGTTAGTCAGAGTGGCATTTTTATTTTCCCTAGTGCAGGATTCATGTTCAGTCTTGGTTTGTCTTAAGTGCAGTGTGGTCGATTGATGTGAGTTGCACCCTGCACATCATTATAGCAATTCATTCTGTCTGTGCTTTCCCACCAACAGCACATCACATATCTCACAATCTCACTCGCCTGTTACTACTGATAGTAATTATTTAGTGCAATAAGTAAGTTGTAGTTTAGGTTTTGATCGAGTTATTTCTAGTAAAGTTTAACGTGAGACCGTGGTATCAATAGAAAAGTTAACAATTGTTTGCCATAAGAAACTCGCTTTTAGATTTAACTATTGTTAAAGTTGAAAGCGAAAACCTTAGGACTAACAATTTTTAACTTTTCTAGTGAAATCAAGGTCTTAGAATGTTTAAGTGTGACGGATTTAAAGCCAGTTAAAAATTATCTTATTACTAGTTCAATTCTTTGTATTTTTGAAACGAGACTTCAAAATTCTAACCCCGTTTACATTGATGTTAAGAAGTTAAAACAAAAATGTGTATTATTGTCAGCTTCAGCTGACCTAAATTTTTTCGTCAAAAATATGAAATAGGTCATGCATAAGCATGGTTATTTAACAGTGAAATTATGACCAATAATTAGGGCTAATAAAAAACATAAATTAAGATGAATTGATGTTTCGTTTTATTTATTTGCATCAGATTATTTATGTATGACCAAATTAATTGTGCATTAATAAGGAATAAGAACGACTGGCTTAGCCCTGGGAACGCTACGTACTAACTCAGAGAAAAAAGCCTGGCCCTTGTTTCACCCAGGCCAAAACCATACGCCAGGGCCCAACCAAAACCGAGCGTGGCCCCTGCCATATATTTTTGCCTTGGCCATGGCTTGCCCCCTTGGCCAAAAAAGAGGCTTGGCCAGGCATTCTTGCATGACTTGTCCCAGACCAAGGCCTTGTCATCGGTGTTTAATGGGGTGTGCCCCTTGGTTTCGCTGTTCTGGACTTCGTTGGTTCTGTCATTACGGACATTCTTAGTTTGTTCATGTTTCTACAATATAATAAATGCAATATTTTTGGGTTGGAAAAATGGATTCATGAAAACCATTTTTCCAACTCAAAAATATTGCACTTATTTTATTGCAGAAACCTGCCAATGCACTGCTCACAGTCATTCCTTCACTTACAGACGTATCCTTTTAAAATACAGCATTGTTATTTTCCTTTCCATGCTTTCAACAAAACAAAAACAAACATTGAGTTGGCCCGCTTTCAAAATTAAAAAAAGTCTACTTTCATTACTGTCGGCGACTTGTACTCGCCAAATGAGCATTTCCTGAGCTACAGCAACCTGCGACCTGCATTCCAACACTGACAAGGACAAAAAAGAACAAACACAATTTGAGGCAGGAGCTGATTCTAAAGGAATTCATTTTGGGGTGAATTTTTTTTCCTCCAGTGGTATAACTATTACTCGAAATCTTGGTTTTTTTTTAGATGCTGAGCTTAAGCATTTATAGGAATGGCTATGTCCGTCCTTCCGTCTGTCTGTCTGTCTGTCTGTCTGTTCTGTATGCGCCACAGGTCACAGTTTTCAAGCGATATTCGTCAAATATTTTTCAAATGTCCACAAATGCGAGGGAAAAGTGCCCTATTGTTTTTGAGAGCGATCGAACTAACCAGTTTTTCACAATTAACAGTTGACTGGACCAACTTTTTTAGCCATCTAAAAGCACTCAAGAAAAACGGGTGATTTGCCTTTGCACCAGTCAAATGCACCAGCTAAATGACTCCGTTACAGGCGCCAGTCAATGCACCAGCAACATGCACCAGTCATCGGCACAAGCTACCCGCAGAAGTTTACAGCAGAAGTTACCTGCACCCACAAAGTATCCCTAATGGGAGGAGATGTACTTGGGGTCACCCACAATGACGTCCCAACAATCTTTTTTTTTTTTGCTAAAACCATTAAAAGCTTTAAATACTCGCACCCCCCATCCACTAAGTATCCCCTTAAGGAGGAGAAGTGTACTTAGAGTCACCCACAAATGAGGTCCCAAAAATCATATTTTTTTTGGTAAAACCATTAAAAACCTTTAAATACTTGCACCCCCCACCCACAAAGTATTCTCTAAGGAGGGAGGGGTGTGCTTAGGGTCACTCAAAAATAACGTCCCAAAAATCTTAATTTTCTTGCTAAAACCATTAAAAAACTTTAAATACTTTCACCTGCCACCCACTAAGTATCCCCTCAGGGCAGAGGGGTGTACTTGGGGTTACCCACAAATCTCAACTATTTTTGCTAAAACCATTAAAAAACTTTAAATACTTGTACCCCCCACCCCACGAATTAAATCCTCAAGGATGGGAGGTGTTAAGAATTAAAACAAGTCAGAATCTTAAAAATATAAATATTTCTAATTCCCAATGCTTTACCAACTGCAAAATAATGCTCCCCTACTCAACAAATCATCCGTTTCAGAATTTAGGGGAGAGGGGGAATTCAGGGTCAATCCTAAAATACGTCCTAAAAAATTCAAAGCCTCGAAGACAAGGTTGAAATGGAGCACGCGACACCTAGAGTCCCGTAAACAGCAATGGGTCAGTAATGGCCTAAGCTAAGAAATGTATGATACAAATCTGTGAGCGTGTCAGATATGGAACCCATAAGATACAAGGAGTCTTGTAAGCGATTTAGCTTTGTTCGCCGTCGTTCCAACAGAAAGTCCTGCTACGTTTCGTGTCTTGCAAAAAAGCTGGCTGCTTTTTGTTTTGAAGACGTTAAGGCTGGTAGGGGTCAGACACAAATGGCGTTGCTTACCTTGAGGGTGGGTCACTTGACATTCAATGGTAAGGGCATCCATTTAAGCAATGCTTAAAAAGGTGACAAGCGGGTGGGTAGGCTTATAATTTTAGTAAATTCAGGTGTCGTCGTTTGTGTCCGTACCCAAAGCTGGTTAAGCATACGAACTTAGTATTTTAGGTTCGCTTTCCTGTATTTGAATCACATTTAGAAAAATATATGCCTATCTGCATCTTGTATGGAATGTCGGCAAAAACCAATTGCATTATACCATGATATATTTAACGTGGAATAAAAAACAGGTGGGATTCACGATTTTTGAGCTTTATGCTGTTTTACGTACGTTAATCGTAAACGTAAAGGGACCGTTCATAAATAACGTTATTAAAAATTTCCATTTTAAAAAACACACCCCAGCTTTTTTTACTTTATGCTGTGAACATACGAACGAAGCTTATAGATAGTTGATGACCAACCATTAATGGCGTTATTTAAATTCTCAATTTTAAGAAACATACTTCAACCGAATGGCACGCAGTTCATAATTTTTAGTGTCCAGTAAATCTTATACATAGGTTATTCATACATTAAATTTCAACTTTCAGGGTTACACAAGTTAAGAGCCATGCAAGGATGATCTAAAAATGACGTCATTTAATTATTTTGATTATAGGAATCTTTTCTGCCTTTAGTTAAAAAACAAATTAATGGATATCCCTAACACCGTCTTTTTTAAGCACACATACAGAGATCCTTCAGAAGTGACGTCATCACAAAATCACCATTTTAAGGATACTTGTTAGTGCTTATTGCAAAATTTGGTAGATTTATATCTTCAAAATCTACTTTAACCTGTATACACACAGGGATTGACCATAAATGACGTCGTCTAAGTGTCATCAATTTGAAAAAACACCCGTTATTAGTTCAAACATTATGTAAAATAGTAACTTTAGCATGGAATAATATTATTGTACATATTAGGATCGTCCAACAATGTCGTTTCTAAAATATTGCACTTTAGAGAGTATAGAGTGTATTTTATGTTAATAATGTGAAAAGATGCATCGATTGACTGAAGTCAATATTCGCTGTAAGCTCAGCATCTACTTCGGGCCCACGGTAGGCAAATCCAGCGCGAAGCGCCGGATTTTTATATTTGGAAAAAGTATTTATGATGTCAGTGCAATAATTTGTATTTCCTTTATTATTTATGAGAAGCTTTCGGTGACCAAAACATTCTTTTAATCTGCAGTGATATTCACTTCCTATAATAATATTTAAATTGTCAGTGAATTTTATGTCCTCCCGTACTGCTCAAATTGGCAGTGAAAAAAAAACCAATAATACATAAAAAAAAATGAGATCCTAAAATATAAGGAATCACAAAAAATAATTGTACCCGGTAATCAATTAACCGCGGATCCAGAGGAGGAGGGGAGGATCAGGGGCTGTGAACGCTCCCCAAGAGGAATTTTTAGATGCTGAGCTTTAGCTGCATCTAATAAAATGGTCATGTCCGTCTGTCTGTCTGTCTGTCTGTCTGTCTTTCTGTTGGTCCGTCGCTACAGGTCAAACCGTGTACTCAATTAATTTGATACCACTTGAAAATAATCACAAATGCGCGAGCGCAGATCTGTATTGTTTTTTCAATTTGATCAGACTGGCCATTTTTCCGCAATTAACAGGTAAATTGACCCATGTCAAAAATAACTTTAGTGACTGCATCTAAAAACGGGGTAGGGGGCCGTTCACAAATGGCGCTAGCGAAATTTACTAAGTTTTTTGGCCCACCCACCTAATTTAATATTTTTTTCAGAGTTGCGCAAATGGCTTTATCGTTAAGATGTCGTGTCATCTTTTTCAAAGTAACCGACCCTAAACGTGGATGGCGCTTTTTGCGTACGACCCCAAATGCGTGCCTTGTACAGATATACGCATTTACATGCAGTTGCAACCAAACTTCAAATTCGCGCGGCACTGCTGTACAACTTGAAAAGCGTGTCGTTGAGAGCACATGTCTCATGTCGTCTCTCCCAAGAGTAAAGAGTTTCCTGAAAAAACTACTCACAGTACCATTATTAAAATTATATCAAAAGATAAACAAAAATTAGCAGTGACTGAAAGTGATATAAATTATTTTATTAAGTGAATTGAACAATTAAATAATAACAAAAAACATCAGTTTAATTAATTGCATAGTAACAGTACAGGTTTAGAGGGATTAGGGAAATCCCACCCTCTGGTACTATGAGTGCTAAAAAAGAAAACTCCTTCAAGAAAGGATATAAATTCGTACTTAAACCCGTGAATGGAAAAACATTGGAAGATTACGTGTGTGCTATTGGAAGTATCGTTGAAGATAAGAACATAAGCCATGCCGGAAAAATAAACTTAAATTTTGGAATTTGTGTAGCAAATAAGGAAGCATCAGATAAGCTTAAAATCGCAGGATCTATCGAAATAGGCAACGAAACAGTATCACTTTGGCCGTACATTAACCCCATTAGAGACGTTAAGCTAATTGAATGCCCACCATTCATACCACACTAAGAAATTCAAAAATTACTATCTATACATGGTAATATTCACAGTCCGATCGAGTTCGAACCCATGCACGGCTTTAAGACTAACAGATTTCCCCAACTGAAAACCTTCACGCGAACAGTTGGAATGTCTTTTCGAAGAGAACAAAGACTTCCAGATAAAATAATAATCAAATTTAAAAACTCAGAATACAAAATTAATATTCAAGTTGGAAGACAAAAATGCTTCCTGTGTCACAGCATTGACCACGTAGGCAAAAACTGCCCACGAAAAGAAAATTACAAAAATGCATTCCCTACTCCAACAGAAAGCTCAGCACTATTGACTACTACCCAATTAGCTACAACTTCGACCGCAAAAGGTGTTACTGGAGATAACATTCCTAGCACACTTACAGACAACGATAAGGCTACGTCTAAGAGGCCCGTCTTCAAAATACCAAGTGTAAATCGTAAAAGAAGAACACAATGCACTGCGGAAAACTTAGATAGCAAAAGCTTAGCTTCATCAACTATGTCCATGGGAGATAAAACTACAGACGATTATGAAAGCGACACCAGCACCAAGTTTGACAATAAACAAAAATTGGAATCCTCCAGAAACAAAATAGAGATGCAGATACAACATCGAATGCAGCTGAGAAGCAACGGCAGTTTCGACTGGCACTATTCTGAATGGCAAAACCTTGATCTGATGAGTGGTAAATCACCCATACCAAACAACCTGCTATTAGAATTCTTAAGGAAAATAAAAATAGACGCAAAAGGCAATATCTTTTAACTACCAAAGCTAATATTGGTAACCAATGACAGCTCTTGCGGTTTAAAAACCATAATAGAAGAACTTCATGCAGCTATGTCGTCAAAACACAAGAAAACGAAACAAAATCTGAAAAAAATCATTGACAATTTCCCTGAACCTGAAGTAGGTGTTGAGATGGCTGTGCCAGGCGATTAACTAATAATAATAAATTAATACAATTCGTTTATTTATATCAACTTATAAAGTATATTAAATTATAATACCAAAATTTATGATAATATATAAACTTAATAAGATTACAAGAAATGAAAATTAACATCTTTTTGTACAATACTTCTGTATGAGTTTGAAAAATTTTATTAATTTTTTTTGAATAAATCCGTCTATTAACCTTTGAAAAAAAAAAGAAAAAAAAACACTGCTGAACAACTACAAGATAATCTAACGAACCTACTTGATCTGCATGTCAGGGACATATCCATATATGGTAATATGGTTATGGTATGAATATTAAGTGGTCGTCTTTAATAACGTCATTCAAATATCATAAATTTTAGTAACCCCCGTTTCAACTTTAAATTTTTTTTCCAACCTATTGTAACTGCATGTTAGCGACATATCTATACGTAGTAAAGATTTTCACGGATCGACCATAATGACGTCATTCAAATAAAATAGTTTTTAGTAACTCGAGTTCCAAGTTTATTTTTTTTCACCTTATTTTAACTAAATATCAGGGACGTATGGATATATACTGATCGTCCACAATGCCGTCATTCAAATATCATAGTTTTTAATCGCCCTAGTTCCAAATATGATTTTTTTAACCTATTTTAACTGCATGTCAGGGACGTATCTACATATTATGGTATCGATATTCAGTGATCGTCCCATTCTCCTTCCCATCATCCCGTTCTTATTCTTTTTTCACTCTATTATTGGAATCGTGCGTAAATGACGTCAGAACAACCCTATCCAGCTGCTATAGCATTTACATTAGGTAAGCAGGCTGGAGGTGACGCGCAAATGACGTCACGGGAAAATTTCTTTTAGACACCCCCACCCAGCTGCTGTCGAATTCACATAAGATAAGCACGCTAGGGGTGACACGCAAATGACGTCAGGCGAAAATTTCTTTTAAACACCCCCACCCAGCTGCTGTCGCATTCACATTCAGTAGGCAGGTTAGAGGTGACGCGCAAATGACGTCACGTAAAAATTTCCTCTAAACAGCCCAACCCAGCTGCTATCGCATTTACATTAGGTGAGCAGATTATTTAGATTATCAAAATTTATGTCAGACAGTCCCACCTAGCTGGCATAGGATTCACATTAAATAAGCAGATTAGGGGTGACGCGCAAATGACTTCATGTGAAAATTTCTTTAAGATACCCCTACCCAGCTGTTATCGCATTAACATTAGGGAGGAAGGCTAGGGGTGACGCGTAAATGACGTCACGTGAAAATTTCTGTTAGATAGCCCCTTCCAGCTGCTATCGCATTCACATAAGGTAAGCAGGTTAAGGGTGACGCGCAACTGACGTCTGGCTAAAATTTATTTTAGACACCCCCACTCGGATGGAATCGCATTCCTTTTAGGTAAGCAGGTTAAGGGTGACGCGCAAATGATATAACTTGAAAATTTCTCCTACATCTCACGGACTGACCTATATTTGTTATAGATGTTCAGAGATCTTCCATAATAACGTCCTTCAAATATGATAGTTTCTAGTATTCCAAGTCCCAACTTTAAATTTGTTTCCATCCTATTTTAACTGCATGTCACGTACGTACCTATATGCGTAACAGAAATTCAGGGATTGTTCATAATGACGTTATTTGTGAATGGTGCAATTTATAAAAAAAATTCAACTACATTAACGTACATGTATGTCTTATTTATTCTAGGGGTGCTTTTATAAATCTTCATATCATCTTTTAGCGTAACATAAATTGTCTTGTGCCTTAGTTGAAGCTCAGCATCTACTTCGGGCCAGCCCACGGTCGACAAATTCGGCGCGAAGCGCCGAATTTTTTCAACATTGTAGTGATATTAGCGGCGGTTTTTAATATGGCTGCTTAACAATGTTATAATACTGTTCATACAGTAGAAGTACAATGTTGCTTTTGTGAGAGTACCGCAAAAAAATATTACAAAATAAGAAGGAAATCATACGAATAATAAACATAAACCAATATAAATTTGGAAACTACTATTAAGTTGTCAAAATGTGAATAACATGTTTTTTTTCTGAGCAAGGAATGCTGTCTAATGATCAAACTAATTTGTTGTAAGCTCAGCACGAAAGCGCCGGAATTTTCATAAGTGCGAAACATTCCATTTATTTATGTGTTTTTGAAGCGGGTTATATGTTCTATTCGCATATTTTCAAACTGCTACTTGTAGTATGAATTTGTTTTTTAATGTACGAGATGTTGAATTAACTTTTACTTTAGTAGCTAACGACATTGCCCAATACGATACTGCAACATTTCTGGTAATGGCTTAACTCAAATCGAGTTGATTCGGATACAGTTTAAATCGAGTCGAAATCAAGTCGATTTGAGTCAACGGATTTCGGTGACAGGAATTTCGATTCGATTCGTAACTGCGCCTTTTGTGCGATAAGTTGTATGAGCCTATTTTTTAAGTAATTATCTTACAAAAAAAGTGAGAGTCATATTGACACAATCTTTTTTATTTGCGTAAATGCTTTAATTTTTATTGACAGGTTAATTTGATTTAAAGGGTTTTGTGTACAATTATTAAATTGGATAATTCTTAGTTTTGTAATAAACAACGGCTGTTGAGCAATAAAGTGAAACCAAAGGAATGTTTACAGTTAGAACCCACGCAGCTTAGTAAAAGCAAACTAAGTTTAACAATTCATTAGGATGAGGAAGTGCAGTTGGTCGTGGATACAGGAGAATTGGTGACTGTAAGAAAGCGAAGGCTCCGATTATTATGCCTGCAGTTAAGTAAAAAATTACATAATAACCATAAATGAAAGAATTGACAATTATTATCTAATAATGCGCCTCATTAACTTACCTTAATACATCGGCGTATACCTGAACCGCCTGAACATTTAGCACCCTTACAGCATCTGCCTATCATATCACAAGGTTTGTTAAGACACTAAATGCAACAACAAAAGTAACAATTAGTCAATAAATTAAGAAAGAACCCTAGTACATTGCGTACAATATTAAGTGCTGCTTTCCAATCTAAGAGACTTGCGCTTTTCGTATCATGGATTCCCATCAACTTTGTGCTCTCATTTTTACAGAACTGCCATCTGCATTTCCCAAACAAGTAAGCAACATTATTTCTAGACTGTAAGACCTTAATTTTACTAGAAAAGTTAACTATTGTTAGCCTTAAGAAACTCGCTTTCAGATTTAACAATAGTTAACTCTGAAAGCGTGTTTCTTAAGGCCAACAATAGTTAACTTTTCTAGTAAAATCAAGGTCTAAGACATGTTTTGAAAATACGATAATTACAGTAGTGTTAAATAGGGTGAAGACCAAATCTCTAACTCCTGCTCAAGCTTGGTTCGTAATAAACGTACTACTTGCATCATTTAAACCTTAAGAATAGTAAGAGTTATCTTTACGGGTTCAGTTATTTGCACTACACATGTTTTAACAAGTGCAAAACGTACTATTAATTGCTCCGTGCATAATTGTAATTTTTGTAGAAAATAAATTTAATTTTAGTGGCAAGTGGACGTGGTTTCCTTCAATTGCTAGCATGCAATTTAAAATTTACAGCTTGGAAAAATATAAGTACTCAATGCGCATCGTACAGGTTTGTCAATTGAATTTTTTTGCAAAGTTACAAACCGGTGGTGGCGTCGTCGTTGTATATGTTACCGCTGTTGTATTCGAAACCGTCGTTGAAGTCGTTGCATTTGTTACCGCCGTTGAATCCTGATCCAGAACAAATAACATAAAAATGTAAAAGAAAACATTAATAAAATACAAAGAAAGAAATTGAAAAAGTTTCATTCCTTCGTAGGTTCAATGATTGCAACTCTGTTGAAAATTAATACGTAATTATGCTGGTTTTAAACTCCCAAAACACTTGTTGGGGTAATACAGAATTTCATACAGCTAACACCCGAGTAACGTTTTAACCTGAGAGCACCACATAAAATGTCACACTCAGATCGACAATAAATAGCGCCATTAATCGTTACTCAAGGACATTTAGGAAATAATTTGAAAATAAAAAGCTTAATATAGTAACGAACCGTGTCCTGAGCCGCAGTAAGCTGCATTGCAGCCGCTACAAGAACAAAGAAGACCACACACAATTGGAGGCAGGTGCTGATTCTTGAAGAATTCATGTTAAAGGTTAAATCTGTGGATGCTTTTAAAAGTTAGCACAAATCTACGTGGGCTGCAAAAGGGAAACAGATAATTTAGCTAAGGTATTAATTTTCAATACACCGAAATACTCAGAAAGCAAAATATTAAACAACACTTGTTAACTAAAATGTAAATTATAATATAGCTAAAAGCAGTCTGCCCACTGGACCCAAACCCAAAGTCTTTTAACGGCATTCTGTTGAGCATGATTGTTAAATATGCGCTAAAAATAGTAAGGGTATTAAGGCGTGTGGCTTCTGACACAACAATTTAAACTTTAACATGATGTAAATTATTAATGCAAAATGGGTATTATCCTGACCAGCAAAAAGGTTCAAAAGGAGACCGCTTCCTCAAAAACTACTGAAATGAAATTATTTTTCTAAACAAAAATTTTACAATTGCGATTTTAAGTAAAAAACAGGACTGTTGCTTTAATTAAGAGAAGTTTTTGTACTTGAATGATAAAAACTCTTCAGAGATTTTGTGCTTTTATACTGATTACTATGCAGGCTTTCTGCTGTAATTTGATCTATGTATCCGTTGTTTCTAAACTTACATTCCCATCTTTGCAGTGAAACGTAATTATTCATTAATTCAGTTGAAACTTGTGAGTAGCCTGCAATTGCATTGCAATTTCCTCAAACTAATCGCATTTAGGTCAACAAAAGGGAAAAACAATGTCCCATATTTCACAAATGAATTACTGTGTTTGACAGACTCAAAAGAATACCATGGGTTTTCTGTTTTCACAGAAAAGATAGAAAAAAGTTAACGATGTTTATGAACCTTTCCTGCCTTTGACTTTGAAAAAACAATTCGAAATGTATTTCTTAAGGGGTCGCCCACAAATGAGGTTATGCTATCTTTCCCTCTTTGTCACACTTTGACTGATGCATTGGAATATTGTATCTGTTAGAATACCGCTCAGTTTAGAATTAATCCAGGAAAAATAAAAGTGAAAAATTTTAAATTATCACACAATGGTTTTGTTGTCAAAATGTCGAAAATACATGTTGTTATTCTAGGAAAAGAACATTAAATTGTAGAAAGTGCAGTTGTTCAATCAAGATTCCACTTAAATACCTTATTTGCATGGACAAAATACAAACCACGACGTCTCGAAGGGATATAAATACTGCGGTGAAAAACCGTCTTACCAGTCCGGGACCAGCTACGAGACGGCCACTAATTGTATCATTGAGTGTCGTTCTCTCCCGGATTCATTTTCAAATTATGGAAATTAAATTTGGCAAAAAAACATAAAAAACGACAACGCGTTATGATAGGGTATTTATTTGCAGCGATCCTTCATCTGCCGTACATCAAATTATAATTCATTATTTCTATTTAATTATTTAAGTTGCGTTCAAACTAATTTAATGTTTGTGTACTTTCTTTGTTTTGTGTGTCTTAAATTCTTACATGCATTTAAGGTTTTAACATCGTGCCCTGCTGTCAAGTGTCGTAATTTTCAAAAACTGAACTAAGTGAAGAATCAAAAGAAGCCATTTATTCATTGCACAATCAGCTTCCATTAATTAAATTATTCATTCGTAAAGTTTACAAATGTCCTATCTATCCATGTACTTTTAAAAACGAAAATACTTATTTATACATATATCATTAAAGCCTGGAAAGCATGTTATTTGAATATTTTGCCATCTTTAAAACCTTACAGATAGAATATTTGAAACTTTCACAAAACATGTAATTAAGCGATATTGGAATTTATGCAAACACTAGAGTGGTACATTTTATTTTTACTTTTTTAGTTAAGCAGTTGGCGCATTTTACGTAATATTGTTTTTTACATAGCCTATTTTGATTTATTATTCATGATAACATCAAAACGGGAATGATAAGGCCGCATAAAAGAGAAGAGCAACTATAATTATACATATCGTCGGTGTCAGTAAAGAACCACAATGACCAATTTTCATTTGTAGCTAAACACAATATCCACTATCTACAAAAATATTGAAACCTGTTTTGAAACCATTTTTATTTAAATAGAACATTTTTGCACTTTTAAAAAGTGGGAAAATAGAGTGTTTTGCACTTGAAAAAATATGTATATAAAATATTTTACGCTTATGAAAAGCATGTAAATAGAACATTTTGCACTTTTCAAAAACATGTAAATAGAATATTTCACGCTTATGAAAAACATGGAAATAGAATATTCTACGCTTTTAAAAACATTTGAATAGAACATTTTGCACTTTTCAACACCTTTAAACTAGCATTTTACGCATGTTTCTAATTTGGTTTTTATGACATAGATTCTGTAGTTTAAATTGAATATGGGTCATTTTGATTCTTCACAGACAATACATATGTTAAAATTGGGTGGTAGACAGGTGTGTTACTTTAAAACATTTAATGAATTGCCTAAATATTTTTCAAAATTGTAAAATATTCTGTTTATGTTTTTAAAACTTGCATAAATTTTCACTTGCATATATTTAAACTGGATCAAATGAAATACTTATAATTACTGTGCCAACTATAATAACTTTTGAAGTTACAAATCTAAGACGGCCATTTGACCATCTCGTACGAACCATGTGGATGTTTGAGAAATAAAATAAGATGCAGTTAGAATCTACAGCAGCCACTTGCACATATTTTATTTTAAAATTATTATTGTAATCGCCATTTAATTATCTATCGCCTATGTGTCGCCTTGCCAGTACGATCTGACAAATTAAATGTAATTGACGTGGTTGATTAAACTGCACTATTACTAGAACACACTACGTAACTACACAAAGTTATCACTTTCTTAAACATGGGTTTTATGTATTTTATGTAATAATATGTATTAGATTTCTTAATTTTAGGTTTTAAATTAATGCAAAGCAAAATATTACTTCCACATGGAATATTATTTAAGACCAGAATATTATTCCCACACGACATGTTACAGGGATACAAAATGTTATTTCCACTAAAGTTAATTATCACAATTGTTTGTTAGCAAACTGGCGCCTAGTTCGTCATCAATTGAATTGCAGTTTTAAATTGTAACAAAGCAAATCAGGAGTAAATAAATTTATTTTAGCACGACCAGGCAAAGGTATAATTAGGTCTTATTACTTTTTGATATACAGGGTGGACCATTTCTATCCCAATGTTAGAACAGGCTATTCTAAGTGCCAGATTTGTCAACTTATTTTTTAAAACAAGTTTTAAATTTGAATTGTTTTGTTATTTAATTAACAAAATGCTGATCAGTTTCTAAGACAAAATTTAATTATTTCTATTCGCTACCTATCTAGGTAAAAATTTTGATCATAGCTGCAATATTAAATAACTTTCCCAGGATTTGTTTTGGTTAGTATGTTGATGGTTCAAAGCAATTGATAAAAGCATGGCATTCATGATCTGTTAGAACCTTGGAAAAAAAAAGGACCACCCTGTACATAGGTTACAAACCATAACTGCGAAACACGTCTGCTTACAAATGTAATCTTTCTTGTACATCTTGTAAGTTCCTTTCAAGAGTGTTTTTTTAATGTACCTACTGAATGTTAGAATACACACGACACTATTCATTGAATTTAATAGCATTTTCACACCGTAGATGTTCGCAGCAACTTCTATTTATTTTTTAATCAGTGAAATTTTCATTTTTTATTTTGAGCATCAACCATATTGTAATATTTTTTCATCTTACAAGGGAATGGTTTTACATGATACGCGCCAATTTCAAAAAGTCATATCTACAAAAATCAGGCTACTTTCAAATAGTGGTGATCCAAAGAAACTCGATTGCATTTTGCTTTGTTTGGACACAGTAGCCCGCCAAAGTTTAAAAAAATTCAAATTTTAATATTTTGCCGCCCTGTAACTTCTGCAGTTCTCATCTGATTTTGACGAAATTTGGTTTTTTCTAACGTTTAGACTCTTTTCTACAAAGTAATTTTAGGATTTTTCAAAATTCAAAAATTTTAATTTTTCCGAAAAAAATGGTCTATAAAATGAGGCCTTAAAAATATAGTTTTTTCAAAAATTTGTCGAAAAAATAAAAATTTTCGAATTTTAAAAAATCCTGAAATCACTTTGTAGAAATAAGTCTAAACGTCAGAAAAAACCAAATTTTGTCAAAATCGGATGAGAACTGTAGAAGTTACAGGGCGGCAAAATATTAAAATTTGAATTTTTTTAAACTTTGAAAGCAAAATGCAATCGAGTTACTTTGGATCCCTACTATTTGAAAGTAGCCTGATTTTTGTAGATATGACTTTTTGAAATTGGCGCGTACCATGTAAAACCATTCCCTTGTTAGTACAACATTTTTTGAATTAACTTCTCAAGTAAATTTTTTTCTACGTTTTTGAAACCTTTATTGTAACTTCCTGTAATATTCATTTTTCAAAATAAAACTTTTAAAAATAAGCTCCTGCCTCCACTTGGGTCTCGTCTGTTTGGTTTTTGTGGTAGTTAAAACGCAGCTTGCAGCGGCTCAGGAAACGAAATCAATTACGGAGTCAACGATTTAATTAACAATGACAAAATCAACGACAGAATTAATGACAGAATCATCTACAGAATCAGACCCTAAGTCAACAAAAGACTTAAATGCTAAATCAACCACAGAATCAAAGGATGATTTAACGACAGACCTAAATGCTAAATCAACTACAGAATCGTATGTAGAATCAACGATTGAACCATCAGCAGAACCAACGACAGAATTGAATGCTGACTCAACGACAAAATCAAACGCTGAATCGACGACGGATACGTAAGCAGGATCAACGACGGATACGTCAGCAGAATCAACGACGGATACTTTAGCAGAATCAACAACAGAATCGATGACGAAATAGTCAGCAGAATCAACAACAGAATCAAACGCCAAATCGACGACAGGATTGTCAGTGGAATTAATGACGGAATCTAACGCCAAATCTACAACCGAATTAAACGCTGAATCAACGACAGATTTAAACGGAGAATCAACGACGCAATCTTCAGTAGAATCAACGTTAGAATTGAATGCTCACTCAACGACAGAATCGAACTCTAAATCGACGACGGATTCGTCAGCAGAATCAACGCCGAATACGCTAGCAGAATCAACAACAGAATCAAAAGTGGAATCAACGACGCAATCGTCAGTGGAATTAACGACAGAGTCGAACCTCAAATCTACGACAAAATCCAACGCCAAATCAACGACAGAGTCATTAGTAGAATCAACGACAGAATTGAACGTCGCATGAACGACAGAGTCATCAGTAGAATCAACGACAAAATTGAACGTCGAATCAACGACAAAGTCATCAGTAGAATCAACGACAAAATCAAGCGCTGAATCAACGACGCAGTCATCAGTAGAATCAACTACGGATAAAACGATTATATTAACGACGACACCTTCAAAGAGTACCACTAACAGTCCTCCAAAGACGACTACTAAGAAGCCTCGAAAGACGACCACAAAATAACCCCGAAAGACGACAACTAAGAGGCCTTATAAGACGATTACAAAAAAACCTGTGAAGACGACCACCAAAAAGCCTTTAAAGACCACTACAAAGAAGCCACAAAAAACGACTACCAAAAAGCTACGAAAGACGACCACTAAAAAAACTCGAAAGACAACCACACAGAGGCCTCCAACGACGACCCAGAAATCGGTACGTTACTTTTCAAACCATTAAAATGTTGCGTTGTTTCTTGAATATAATTTAAAAGCTGTTTCTTAGATATTTAAAAACCCCCAATTTCGAGTACATTTTATAGCCTGCAAACAACTCATATAACTGTTTTTAACTTTTATAAAAACAAAATGTGCTATCTGCACGAGTATCAATAACATGATTTTAAGATCATTTAAAGTAATCGTTATGCATTTCTGCAAAAGCGCCTAACATTGTGAGCTTTTTTAATAGGTCTAGTGGGCAATTTCATTCTACCTTGTTAATGTATAAAAGGTATTTTGTTTTGTGTTGTTTTAGTGTACCCGAAGCGGTGGTCGCTGTAACATGTTTGACTTGAGTCCATCAAAATGTTGTAATAAAATTTATCTTCTCGGCCTATGTCTGTAGGTGAGTTTTAAAAGTAAATGAGTTTCCATGGAGATACATATTACTAAGGCGATGTTGATCTCTGACATTTATCCTTGGTATTTTTTCAAAATGTTTTTAAAAATTAAAATGCATTTTTTGGAGGAGGAGCTTTGCTTGAAAAAAATGAAAATAGCCAAATACCAGTTTTAAAATCAGACTACAGTCATCAACTTGCTAACGCGACGAGAAGAAGATTTCTAACTATGTATTGTTAACCGGAGACTAAAATATTTTTTGCACTCTCAATTGTTTTTAAAGCAGCTGTTTTGATGGCTTACTTGGTTAAAGAAACATTATGTACACCCCTTAAGAAGATTGTTATTGTAATGCAACCGTAATAAAAATTTACAAAAAAAAATCTTGTTCTGGATTTTGAGGGTTAATATGTGACTTTCATTATTTCTTATTCATACTGTGTTTTTCATTACTAATAAACCACTCAAGACAGTGCTGAAAGTAGTTGAAGTCGCTAGCGGCTTTCACGTGAACGGATCTGCTATCATACAACAGTTGACGTTGCTTTTGCTGTCAGTTCAATTTCTTTGCACAATATTTGGAGAGTAAAACTAATAAAAGATACACATTTATCACATGAAAATATTTTTGGCAAAATGGGATAAGTCCTTCAAAGCAATTTTCACAGGAACAACACATATTTAATAAGAAGTGACAGCTCAAGTTTTTGTATTGCAATTTCTTTCTACAGGTACTGCATTTGATGAAGCGTAATAAATTACAAGTAGTTTCATAATTCTAAACGGACTTTGAAATTTCAAAGAAAATTAAATATTTTAATTTGTGGACTTATCCTGTTTTCCTAAGTAATAATTCAGTAGACTCATCTCGTTCTACCTAAACACGGAGTTTGCTTTTTCAAAAACTGCTTTTGTTGAACTTTGACCTTTACTGGTCAATACAATAATGTACCTAGTTCAATAGAACCAATAATAAAATTTTTGAAAAAAGTGGACTTATTCCGTTTTGCCAAAATGGCAGTAGGGAGACGATGCAATTCCAAGAATTGAGAAAACAAGCGTGCGTAGTCAGTGTACAAATGTGCTTTATGTTGTTAAACATCAAAGCAAGTTGTATCTGTACGTTTCACGAGAGCGAAATAAAAGAATGTTATACATAATAAATTTGCGTTGCTGCCATAGGTACTAATGGGTAGTAGTAGAGAGTACGAACCCTAATCTCAAATTTCACATTTATTCTTAGGAATCATGCACCGACACAGGAAGTCTAGTCTCTAGTCGTAGTGACTTATACTAAATTTAAATTCCTATACGATCCTACTATTCCAAGCTGCCGGAAATTCTATGTTATTCGTAATAAACAAATCTATACGTACATACCTATTTAAGCTAAAGTGGCGATTCCCAAACTTTCTGTTCCTAGGAATTCTTTTGTCAGTGCAGCACAATGCGAAAGCGTGCAATGCGGTCGATACATATTTAATGGTATAAAAGCGGACATGAGCGCAGATTATTATTTAATTTAAAATCGAAACTGTCCACAGAATAAAAAAGCACAGGAGTCGTAATTGATCCAACGCTGCCCAACATTTACTACAAAAGACAGAAAAGCACAGGTAATTAATTTTTTCAATTTGTTTTATTTAAAACTACCCCATTTAAAGGTTTTTTTTACTACAATTACATTATTTTTTTCAGGCCAATTGCCAGTACAAATTGCACTTCAAGAAGCAAGCCGAAAAGCATTAGTAATAGCTTCACCCTACAAAAAATTAGCATGGCTCGTATGTCCCACATTTGCTCACTGCTTTGCCTCCTTTTAAGTGCACTCATTCTCTCTTCAACACCCTCCACGTCCAGTCCAAGTTTAGCGAGAGGAGGTCGGGGAAGTTATGTTGGTCAGAGATGTGGATTAACACGAGACGGACATTTAAATTGCAATATTCAGGATACGAAGGTGGTGAAGACAGCGTGTGATGAAGTGGATTGTAGCGTCTGTGATGGAGAGGATGAGGATGATGATTGTGAGATCTGTTGTGACGATTGTGAGGAAGACGACGACCACAAAGATTGTCAAAACAGAAAAAAGAAAAAAGACTAAGCAATGGAGCGTAAGTGTTCTCAAAAGTGATGCTGCCTTGATGTTTAGTTGTCGGGCCGAGTTTACGTAATTTACAGCTTGGAAAATACCTGTTGTCAGTAGGTAAGGCTTGAGTAGCTAGATCAAGTCTGATTTATTTGTGCATGCACCTTCATTACTGGGAATTACCTGAATTACTTACTTTGGTATTTGCTAACAATATTACAATATTGATATTAAATGACTTGTGGAACTAACTTGTTGTTACAATTATTTTTAAATCTGGGAATTGTGCCTGGAAAATGTCAGTTTTAGAATAAAAATCATACTACATTTTGCTTTACCCTACAGTTAACAGCTTATTTCAATAAAAAACAATTTTTAAACCAAGAATTAGTTTAAGTGTAGAATGAAAACAAGCCATCTAAACTATACAAATAGCTTTGCATGTATTAAATGTCCTGTAAAAATCTAGATTGCTTCATCTCGTAAAATTCAAATCTACTAGCATCAAACAGAGCATCATAGTACTAAAACCGTGTAATTAGAATATTTTGCTTTCATAGAAAAACCTTGCTACAAGTATTTACACTAACAATTTTTAATAATTTAACATTTTTACAACTTTTAAACACCATAAGATTCTAACATATCACAATATAAACATTTTAAAAACAAGTTATTGGAATACATTACACTTTTTAAAAATATATAAGTGCAGTATTTGTAACTTTTCAAAAAATGGAAAAAACAGCATTTCGCAATTTTAAAAAATTATTTACTTGGGTAATTTCAACATTTTTCATGTTACAGAAACCTGGGAATATTTATTTTTATTTTTCAAAAGCAGGTTTTGCAAAAAATTTGCAACTTTTAAAAAGTCTGTAGTTAACATGTTATGCACCTATCCTATGTGTAATTAGTGTATTTGTCATACAACCTTATTTTTTTTACATTATATGATTGGGTTATTTTGATTCTTCCCCCGCGATGTCTATGCACACAACTGTAATTGGCGAGAAATATGTTTTTAATTAGGTAGGTAGACATATGACAGGCACTGGATTTCTTTTACTTGTTACTTCTTTGATTCACTGCTGCATAAATTAGTGCAGGGATACAATAAGGAATTACACCAAATGAAGTGAAGTATTAAAAGAAGTCACTGTATTACCACAACCAATTCACATTGTCAAAAATGGTTATGCTTAGACAGTTACTACAAAACATGTAAATGGCAATAATTACATTCTGTCGTTTTTGAACATGAACGTTTATGTGTTGATATAATTATATGTAAATAAAACATTTTTACAACTAACTAGCTTGTTTAGTGAATTCAGTTGCAGAAAGAATATTAGCAAATATAAATTCAAAATTACATCCCCTGCAAGTTAAAGTTTTTTCGTTATCACGAATTTATGGAAAGGGGGGACCATGCCTTCGCTTAAATTTTTCCCTGTTATTTCTACAGAATTTTTTTGTTTTTTTATGTTTCAAGAAATTTTCGAAAATTCAAATTTAAATAAAATAAAGATAAGCCGTTTTGAACCCTAACGACTATACTACGGTATGCTCCTATGTAGGTACGTCCCATGACTTAATGGTACAGATGCGGTAGAATTTTGCATCTGTAAGTTTGCTCGTCAAGAATAATTACCGCCATGCTCTACATCCATTGATGCAGTAACAGTAGCAAGACACGACAATTCCAAGAATTGAAAGAACCAACCTGACTGGTGTACATATGTGTTGTGTGCAGATACATTTTAATCAACTTGTATCTGGTATCTTTCTATCTGATATCTCCGGTAACTGTCTGTTTCTAGGAATTATTTTTTTAATGCCGCACAATACAAAAGTGTGAAGTACAGCTGACACGTATTTAAATGGTATAAAAGCGGAGAGGAGCTCCGAATATTGCACAATTCAGAATCAAAACTGCTCGGAGAAGAAACAGCACAAAAGTTGGAATTGATGCTGCCCCAAGAAAAACGAGAAAAGACACAAAATCACAGGTAACTAATTAATTTAACTTGTGTAATTTGAAACCACTCCATTAGAAGTTAATTTCTTTTACAATAAAATTCCTGTTTTCAGACAAATTGCAGAGGAAAATTAGACCATATTAGACAAGCACAAAAGCCAACTACTACAAAATATTGTACATATTCCTCGGCAGATATCACTGTGAAATAAAAATATCACCATGGCCCGCACGTTCACCGTTTGGTCACTGCTCTTCCTTATTCTGAGTGCACTTATTATCTCTGCTACACCCTCCACGTCCAGGTTAATTGGAGCAAGAGGAATTCGTGGACAAGGTGCTGGTCAGGGATGTATTTGGACACGAGACGGATACTTAAATTGCAATGGTGAGAATACGCAGGTGAAGACACCGTGTGAGGAAGGAGACGAGGATTGTGAAAGTAAGAGACAAGGCTAAGCAACGAAAGCGTAAAGGTCCTTCAAACTGATGCTCATTTGTTCATTGTTTGTCGTACTGTGTTTAAGTTATCTACAGCTTCACATAATATACCTCTTGTCAGTAATTAAGCCATGAGAAGCTGGATTAAGTGTGATTTATTTTTGCGTGTATGTGTATTACTAGGAATTACTTAGGTTACTTGAAATACTTATTGTTTTGATTTGCATTAAATTATTGATATTAAATAATTAATAAATTTCAATTTGTGAAGATAAAAATGTAAATTTAAGCATGCAAATCATACATACTACATTTTGAGCTTGCAAATTATTATAGGTTCAATCGATAAAAAAAGCAGATCCTAAAATACAATCATGGCGTAAAAACTAAATTGAAGGGGCTAAATTTCACGAATTTTAATGCTTAAGAATTTCAACGGGTTAGGTAAACCTTACGTAACCTAACCTAACTTAACCTAACCTATATGCAGCAATTTAGCAATTTCTACTCTGTACTCAATGTTATTAAATGGTAAAGTTTGTACTTTTTTCAACTATTTCAATATTTACAAACTTTTGCATTTTTCAATCGCATCTCAATATATTAGTTTTGCCTATTTCCAAGAGAATTAAACAGAGCATTTTGCATATTTTAGAAACACAATAATTTTTCGCATCTAATTTATTTGATAATTACTCACCCAGCCTACATCGCAATGTAACAAACGCTAAAACGTTAATTTCAAAATTATTCACTCGGTATGTTTTTAAAAAGTGAAAACTTGTTTTTTTTTCTTAGAGAGTGCTTTTTATGAAATTTATTTTTAGCTGACAATGTTGATGATTTGGTCATAAGTTAAACTGATGTTATTAGATGAAGCGCAAAGGTTGAATAAATTGATGCTGCATTGTTGTTCAGTTGTCGGGCCGTGTTTATGTAATGCACAGCTTCGCAAATACCTGGTGTCAGTCATTAAGCCTCAAGAAGCTAGATCGAGTTTGATTTATTTGTGCGTGTATCTTTAGGACAAGGAATTACCTGAATTACTCATTTTTAGATGCTGAGCGTAAGCGTAAGCATCTAGTGAAATGGTCATGTCCGTCCGTCTGTCCGTCCGTCCGTTCGTTGGTCCTGCTACACAAGCCAGAGTTTTTTAGCAATTTCTATCAAACTTGTTTTAAACTCTTACAAATGCGAGCAAAAGGTGCCCTATTGTTTTTTGTAATGATCACAATTATAGTTTCGCTGCAGTTAGCAGCTGAGTGAACCAAGAATCAAAATCTCTGTATCAGCATAAAAAAAATGGGAAGATTTTACATGTCATGTACATACACGGCAGCCTGGTTTGGTGGTCTTGCGTTTGAGACTGCCATTTGGTATTGGAAAATATTTATGCTCATGACCAGGGTCCACTCTTTGAGCACCAGTTCAGGCATTCGGAATTCTCCTTCCTCACCATTATATAGATTCGTATTCATTACTGCAGGTCACAGACATACGTACGCAAACAGGCTAAAGATGGTTACGGATCGTCCATAAACGACGTCCTTCAAATATTATAGTTTTAAGTACCCCCACCCCCATTTCTAACTTTTAATTTTTTTCCAACCTGTTTTACCAACATGTCATAAACTTACCTACATTAGTTATGGATATTCAGGGATGGTCCATAATGAAGGCCTTCAAATATTATAGTTTTATGTACTTCCCCACCCCAATGCCTACTTATTATTTTTTTCCAACCTTTTTTACAAACATGTGATGAACTTACTCATATTAGTTATAGATATTCAGGGAATTAGGTAACCAGGTTAAGGGTGAAGCGCAAATGACGTCACGTGAAAATTTCTTTTAGACACCCCCACCCAGCTGCTATCGCATTCACATTAGGTAAGCAGGCAAGGGAGGAATTGCAAATAACGTCACGTGAAAATTTCTTTTGGAAACCCCCACCCAACTGCTATCGCATTTACATTAAGTAAGCAGGTTAAGGGTGACGCGCAACTGACGTCACGTAAAAATTTCTATTAGACTTCTTCATCCAGATGTAATCGCATTCTTATTAGGTAAGCAGGTTAAGGGTGACGCGTTAATGATGTCACGTGAAAATTTCTGCTACATGTCACGGACTTACCTTTATGTGTTATAGATATTCAGAGATCGTCCATAGTAACGTCCTTCAAATACCATAGTTTCTAGTATCCTCAGTCCCAACTTTAAATTTGTTTCCATCCTATTCTAACTATTTGTCACGTACTTACCTATATGCGTTATAGATATTCAGGGATTGTCCATAATGACGTAATTTGTGAATTTTGCAAATTATAAACAATTTTCAGCGATATTTAACTACATGCTACGCACATTGGTATGTTTTGTTGGTTATAGAAGAGCTTCCATAAATCCTATATCATCTTTTAGCGTAACATAAATTGTCTTGCGCCTTTGTTGAAGCTCAGCATCTACTTCGGGCCAGTCCACGGTCGACAAATCCGGCGCGAAGCGCCGGATTTTTTTATTTGCTTTCAAGATTGATTTTAAATTACTCGTGGAACTTACTTTTTGTTACAATTATTATTACGTCAGGAAATTAATGCTTGTGGGAAATGTCAGTTTTAGTCGTTTTAGAATAGGAATCACGAATACTAAATTTCGCTCGAGCTTACAGTTAAAACCTTTATTAGATGAAAAAATATATTTTAAAGCATAAATTGTATGAGCAGGTCATTTGTATTTTTTCCCCGCAACGTCCATGTACACATTTTTGATTGCGGCAAGAAATATTTAATTATGTAGGTAAATATATTGACGAGTACCGCATTTCTTGTACCTGCTGTAATTATCTTTTAGATTTACTGATATATGAATTATTGTCGGGATATAATACGAAATTAAATCAAGTGAAGTATGAAAAGAAGTCACTGACTAACCACAATCAATGCGAAAAATGATGTGTAGAATGTCAACAATGGTTATAGTTAGACATTTACAAAAAAATATGTAAATGATACTTACATTCTGCTTGTTTTGAAAATGCACATTTATGTGTAGACATGTTTGTAAATAGAACATTTTGCAATTAAACAACTTGTTTATGAAACATTTTGCCGTGTTTAAAAAAACCCTTAAACTAAAAGTACATTTTTAAAATTTCAACATGCAAGTAGAGCATTTCGTACTTTTAAAAACAAGTTGGTAGATTAGTTTTTATTTTGCATACTTTATAACAACCTAAGAAGTATAACAATTTTACACTGTAAAACATTTCTAAAAGTTGGAACGACAACGCTCATATAAATAAAAATGAAATTGTTAGGTTGACTATTACTAACTCTAACTCATCCGACCACAGCACTATGATAGTTGCTGACTTGAGATGTTTTTTCTAATGTAAACAGTGATTAAATCCTACTAAAGCTCATTTTTATGTAATGTGGTTTTTTATAATGACAAACAAGTTATACGTTCCTAAAATTTGAATGTGTGTATGAAGTTATTTATGCACATTGAGGCAGAAACAACAGTAGCAAGACACGGCAATTCCAAGAATTGAGAAAACCAGCGTGGCTGGTGTACATACGTGATGCGTTCAGATGTACTAAAGCAAATTGTATCTGTATTTAAGTTTTACGAGAGCGGAATTGGACAATTTAATTATTAATGCAGTTGCTTTGCTGCCGTCGGTAGCAATAAAGATTAGGAACCTCAATCTCAAATTTCGTAACAATTCTCAAGAAAAATATGTACCGACACAGGAAGTCCGGTGGGAGTGACCAACACTGAAATTAAATTTTAATGCGATTTTTAGGCAGCCGGAAATTGCATTTGATTTCGAATAAACTAGGATATACGTACACACTTATTTGGGCCTAAGTGGCGATTCCCAAACTTTCTGTTCTTAGGAATTTCTCTTTGATTGCAGCACAATGCAAAAGCGTGCAATGCAGTCGATAATTACATATTAAATAGTATGAAAGTGGACGTGAGTGCAGATTATTATTCAATTCAAAATCAAAACTGTCAACAGAAAAGAAAAGCACAAAAGCCGGAATTGATCCAACGCTGCCCAACATTTACTAGAAAATACAAAAAAGCACAGGTAACTAATTTTTGTTTGTGTAATTTAAAGCTACTCCATTCAAAGTTATTTTTTACTACAAATACATTTTTTTTCAGGCCGATTGCCAGAACACATTGCATTCTAAAAGCCAAAAACCTTAGTAAAAACTATTCCCTACAAAACATCAGCATGGCCCGTATGTCCCACATTTTCTCACTGCTTTGCCTTATTTTAAGGAGAATTTTTTTTTCTCTCTCCAACACCCTCCACGTCCAGTCCAAGCTCAACGAGAGGAGGTCGTAGAACGGATTTTGTTGGAGGATGTATTTTCCCACGAGACGGACACTTTAATTGCAATGTTCAGGATACGAAGAAGGAGAAGACAACGTGTGATGAAGTGGATTGTGGCGCCTGTGATGAAGAGGATGAGGATGATGATTGTGAGATCTGTTGTGAGGATTGTGAGGAAGACAACGAAGATTGTCAAAATAGAATAAAAAAGAAAAAAGACTAAGCAATGGAACGTAAAAGGTTCAAGAAAGGGATGCTGCCTTAATGTTTAGTTGCCGAGCCAAGTTTATGTAATGAACAGCTTGGCAAATAGTTACCTGTTGTCAGCAGTTAAGGCTTGAGTAGCTAGATCATTGTTATTAGAATAGTTACACTTTTTAAAAACATGTAAGTGCAATAATTGCACCTTTCCAAAAAATGGAAGCAAGAACATTTCGCAATTTAAAAAAAAACATTATTTAGTGAGGTGAATTGAACATTTTTCAGGTAATAAAAAAGTAAAAATATTAATTTTTAATTTTCAAAAGTAGGTTTTGCAAAACATTTACAACTTTTAAAAAATCTGTAGTTTGCATGTTACGCATCTATCATATATGTAAATAGTGTATTTATTATAAGGCCTAGTTTAATTTTTAAGTAAATTAAATGAGCGAGTCATTTGGATTTTTGTCTTTGCACACAATTGTAATTGGCGAGAAATACGTAATTATGTAGGTAGATAAATTGACAAATACTGCATTTCTATTATTTGTTACTTTTTGATTTACTGCTACATGAATTAGTAAACTCTAACTAGTAAGACACCATTTTCATGCTTAGTAAAATTAGGGGAAGCGGATAGCGGATAGAAATGGCAGACAGACAGTGCGGACAAAATTATTTGAATTTTATTATTATGTAGATACATGCAACACCAGTATGTAATGCACAGAAGTGGATTGTGGTAACGTTTTCGTTATAACGGAAGCAGTTATTACCATCAAAGTAATTAAAATAATTATTTTAAATTTTCAGATTCCACTTACTAAGCGAATAAGAAACAATTCGCAATTCATAAATTGTAGAAATTTTTTAATTTATAAATTTCACCAGCGATATGCAATTATTGCATATTAAATTAAAGTTATCGTCGTGATAAAGCTTATTTCAGACTCAACATATTGATTATTTACAGTATGGTTATATGAAATGACCGGATTTCATTAAGTTGCGCCAGCGTATGCTCAATATATAATTAGGTACAAATCGTATATAATGTGTTTATTTAACATATCCGTTTTTGTTTCTCACACTTATTAATTATCCAATTTCCCTTTACTACGCTAATTCCCTACAATAGTCATAACTCAAATCATGCTTTAATTACATATTTTATTCCATGACATAGATGCCATTTGACTAGGTTGCTTATTGCTTATCATAAATGACGATCTAAACACAAACCCAGCAATTTTAAAAATGTAAATGTAAGTATCATAATATTTAAATCTACTGCGTACTATCCCTGCTAGGACATACACATTCTGTTTTAATCCACTCGTGCAAGGATTCAGTTGGGTACTGTAGTCACGATTATACTCTTTGTAAAATAGTACGATAAAGGAACGACTTTTCAAACCCGAAGAATTAAGGAAAAACATTTTGACAACATATTATCAAAAATCATGTAAGACAACCATTACAAAAATTTCTATCGCAAAATTCATTTGAATACCTAATAATGTTTTTGATTTCTTTTTTTTAACATACAAAAATATCAAGGAAAATTATTTTTGAAAAGCGTGACTTGTAATTAAAAAATTTAATTTGCACCATTTAATTAGAAACACAACTTAATTCTAATTTTGAAGAACGACTCAGAAACAAATCCATTAAATCGTGTTTAGTTTTTTAATATGTTTATTGTTGCTCCGTTTTGCCTGTAGATACCGTAAATAAATACGAATTGTAAAAACGATGAAGGGGATCATCAGGTTTTGTTGGTTGATCCTTTGCCTTGTAATGTTGGCTTTTCTTAAACCGTCTGTGTCGGGAGACGGGTCGGTTGTTCAGGAGGCACAGATTGCAGCGAATTGTCCAAAAGGCTGTGAATCTAATCAATTGTGTTGCAGAGGTAATACATAGAATTGCAATGAAATAATTATGTGCATCATTTTTGATGCTAACTGTTTCGTAACAAAATCATGCAAGGATCAATATTTTCAATAAAGGTTTAATTAGAAGAAAATAAACATTTTTATTCTTTAGGCAAATGTGTCAATAGAGGCTCTTGTCGAACACTTATTCCGTAGAATAAAGATCAGCAACAAAGGTGAAACTGGAGCCACTGTGAAACATCTAATAGCAATGTAATTGGTAAAACGAAAAAATATGTAGGTCGCATTTTTCAACTCAATAAATCCAGAAAAATTTTTGTCTCCCTCATTAACAGAGGAAAAGTGCTGTTAAGATGTTTGTTATGTCCTTTTTATTTATCGAGCTGCAATTATTATTAAATTAAACTAAAATAATTTTTATTTTAAAGTAAAAACAATTAGCAAACATTCATACCATGTGCATACTGTCAAAGTATAAAAGGAATAATGTGTATGTACCATAGTGTTGCTCACAATATTTGTGATATTCATTTATTAGCACAAGTAATAAAAGGTAGGAGGCAACTGCCAGACTAGATTCAGAATGACAGTTATGAATTTGAACGTCCAAATCCATAGTCGGAATAATTAAAATTCCAATGTAATAATATAATAATAATAAAAACCATCGCTATCTCGAATAAAAAAGCAGCTATACTTCGGAACCATGACAACACGTAGCTGCTTGCTGCTCAAGTTTTGCGTACATAAACACACGTAATGTATTTCATTAGAAAATATTCATATAAAATATAAACATATTCAAATAGGATCACATTAGTGACTATTTAATTGTAGATTCTGGTTTCACATGTTACACGCCAATTTCAATACCTGCAACTTACAAGAACCAGGGTAGTTTTAAATATCACAGATCCAAATTAACTCGACCGCATTTTGTGTTTTTTGGTGGCAGTGGGACGCAAAAGTTTATGAAAATTAAAATTTATTTTTTTGGCACCCTGTAGTTTCTACATTCTTATCTAATTCTGACGAAATTTAATTTTTTTAATTCATAGACAATTTTTTAATAATTATTTTCAGGATTTCTTAGAATTTAAATTTTTTATTGTTTAAACAAAACTCCATTAATTATACCAAATTCGGCATCAAAGGTGTTATTCTTTTGCATTTTTAAAAAAATGTATACATTTTTAAACCTCCATAGAATAGCATATGGCTTGTACTAACTATTGTACATTAAGAGTTATGTTTTGCAGCAACAAAATTATTTTTTTCTAAAAATAAATAGACCTGTCGAAAAGCCCTATATAGAGCTAGCCATTAAAATAATATGACAAAGTCCGTAGCGTATTTCGAATCTCTATGAGATAAAACAATTATTATGGCCCGCATGTTTAAAGTTTGGTCACTGCTCTGCCTTATTCCGAATGCACTCATTCTCTCTCAGAGATGAGCGATAGTAAGAGATAGGGCAATAGCACGTTATACATTTCTCTACCACGTGACCCCCGTAAGCCAATAAGCAAATCTGCTGGAGCATTTAAGGACCAATCACCGATGACTTTGGAGCAGAATTTAAAATTCCCGTGGTAAAATGGTTAACTTTCCTCCGCCTTATCTCTTACTATCGCTTATCTCTGATTCTCTCTGCACATCTCTCCACGTCAAGTTCAATTTCAGCAAAAAGTCGTCAAAGGGGTTCTGTTTAGGGATGCAGTTCAACACCAGAAGGACACCTTAAATGTAATGTCTATAGTATAATTATTACTATTTATTCGCGGGGGTTTGGTCTCAAGAGACGTTGAACATGTGCTAACTCCTACGTTGTCTTTGGACGAGTTTGGGTATCACACGCAACTGTGTTTTCTGAGTAAAAAATCAAAACCATTTGGTTTTAATTGTAATTAAAATTTAAACTCTGCCGTATGGCACATGAAAAGCTCAATGAATTTTAAAGAAGATAATACAAGCTTTTGAAGTTCTGTAATTGTTTTTCAGGCGATCTGGGCTGGTAGAATGAGCTGAAAGAATGGCGGGGAAAGTATTGCAAGGGCACGTCATCACGTCTACAAAATAACTACTCTTACACAAGGGTAATGACACTTAACAGTAACAGTTAACATTCGCAGTTCGATTCTGTAGTATGTATTCATAAACAAATATTTAAAAATAAATGTGACATTTTCCAGTTTTTAAAATTGTATAATAATAAAATTTGTTGCCCTTTTCCAATACAAAAGTGGGCATAACATTTTTTCATACTTAAGTTACTTTAGCTTCCGTATAATTTTCAACTGTGATGACACTAATGATCCAACAGAACCATGTGAAGTAGACGAAAAGTAGACGGAATTGTATAGAAGAAGACTGAGCAGTGGAAGTGCAATACTTGAAGAAAGTGATGCTGCATTGTTATAGGATTACCGGGTTGTGCTCATGCCATACACAGCTTGTGAAGTACTTAAATGTTAGAGATTAAGTGTCATTTAATTTTTTGAGTTTTTCAATTGCGACGACTTACAGAATTAATGAGTTATTTTTGTTATTTGCTTCTATTATCAAAGATAAATAATTGATCAAACAACAGTTGCTATATTATTTTATTTATCATTAAATCCTTGAATTGTGTACGGAAAATTTCATTTTCAGCATAAACATCAGTTCAATTACATACACTAATTTCTGTCCATGGTCTAAATTTTAGGTAAGGAAATTGTTTTTTTCCCAGCATCCATATTACACTTTTTGACAGCCACGTTTTACTTACAAATAAATTATTAGGACACTTAGAATTCATTAGTAGGAGTCTGTGTTTAAAACGCAACAAAGAACATTTTCCACTTTTTTAAAACATGAAAAATTTTTATTTATTGCAAAAACTTGTAAATAGAGCATTTTGTAGTTTTCAGAAGTCTTCAATAAAACATCATATTTTTTGAATATCTTTAGCAAAGATTTTGCTGTTTGCTGAAACATATACTATTTTTCATTTTTCAAAAGCATATGAATATATATGCTTGTCATAGCATTGAGTTAAATGCGGGATAGAAAATTCTGAGTTGAAAGTTCAAGGCAAAAAAATAGTTTGGATCAACACAAATAGCGCTAGCATCGGATTTTTTTTTGTCAGCGTTTAGTTTTGAGTCTCTCATAGCTTAGTGTATGGTATCTTTGCACTCTTAAGTTCTGTATATTTATTAAAATTTTGACTGCACTGCAGACTATGTAAGGGGACCACTGTATACGGGGAACCATGCACTAGAGGAGTAGGTGAAGGGTACTACGAACAATATTTATAGCTCAAATTGTTGACTGTGCTAACGTTTTCATAAGAACGGAAGAAGTTATTACACTAAAAGTAATTAAGATTATTATTTTTAATTTCCAGATTCCACTTACTTCGCGAATTAAACACAATTCTTATGGCATGAACGTTAACATTTTTAAATTTTTAAATTGCATCAGCGATATGCTTTTAATGCATATAATAAAGCTATCGTCGTAAAACAGCTTATTTCTGACCTCACATATTGAATATTTACGGTATAGGTTTATAGGATGACAGGATTTCATTAAGTTACGCCAGCGTGTGCTCAATAAATGACTACATACATCTTGTATGTAATGTGTTTATCCAACATATCCGCTTTTGTTTTTAACAGTTTAAATTATCTAATTACCGTTTACCACGCTGATTCCCCACAATAGTCATGACTCAAATGCATGAATTACATAGTTTATTATTTATTGCATGCCATGGATACCGTTTGACTAGGTTGCTTATTATAAATGACGATCTTAACACGAACTCAGCAATTTTTTAAATTGAAATAGTTATATTAAACGCACAGAGTACTATCCCCACTAGGACATAATTACACGTTCATTTTTAATCTACTGTTGCGAGGATTCACTTGGGTACTGTAGTCACGATAATACTCTTTGTGAAATACTACGATAAAAAAAAGACTGCCTAAATTTACAAAAATAAGTGAAAAAATTTGACAACGTATCATCAACAATTAGGTAAGATCACTATTACAATAATTTACATTGCAAAATTCATTTAAATGCTTAATCATGTTTTTTTCTTGTGACATACGAAAACTATCAAAAAAACTCATTTTTGGAAAGCGTGACTTGCAATTCAATTATTTTAATTGCCTAATTGAATCAGAAACACAACTTAATTGTGATTTCTAAAAACGACTAACAAGGGAATGGTTTTACATGGTACGCGCCAATTTCAAAGAGTCATATCTATAAAAATCAGGCTACTTTTAAATAGTGGGGATCCAAAGTAACTCGATTGCATTTTGCTTTGTTTGGTCACAGTAGCCCGCCAAAGTTTTCAAAAATTCAAATTTTAATATTTTGCCGCCCTGTAACTTCTACAGTTTTTATCCAATTTTAACAAAATTTGATTTCTTCTTTCTTTTAGACTCTTTTCTAAAAAGTAATTTCAGGATTTTTAAAAATTTGAAAATTGTCATTTTTTCGACTTGAAAAAACATTATTTTTAGGGCTTAATTTTATGGACCAATTTTTTTGAAAAACTGAAAATTTTCGAATTTTGAAAAATCCTGAAATTGCTATTAAGAAAAGAGTCCAAACGTTAGAAAAAATCAAATTTTGTCAAAATCAGATGAGAACTGTAGCAGTTACAGGGCGGCAATATATTAAAATTTGAATTTTTGAAAACTTTGGCGGGCTACTGTGACCAAACAAAGCAAAATGCAATAGAGTTACTTTGGATCCCTACTATTCAAAAGTAGCCTGATTTTTGTAGACATGACTTTTTGAAATTGGCGCGTACCATGTAAAACCATTCCCTTGTAAGAAACAAATCCATTATTTCTTCTTTTGTTCCAACAAATGTTCATTGTTGTTTTTGTTGCTTATAAAAACCGTAAATAAATACAAATAGCAAAAGAGATGAAGGGGATCATCCGGTTTTGTTGGCTCATCTGCTGCCTTGTGATGTTCGGTCTTCTCAACCCGTCCGTGTCAGGGGATGAGTCGGCTGTTCAGAAGGCACAGATTGCGGCTAGTTGTCCAAAAGGCTGTGCAACTGATCAAGTTTGTTGCAGAGGTGATACATAGTATTTCAATGGAATTATTATGTGCATCATTTTTCATGCTAACTGTTTCGTAACAAAATCATGCAAGGATCAATATTTTCAATAAAGTTTTAAATTAAAGGGAATTAAACATTTTTATTTTTTTAGGCAAATGTGTCCAGAGGCGCAATTGTAGGGTAAGATAAAGAGATCATGCTGTAAGATGAAGATCAGCAACAAAGGTCGAAACAAGCCACTGTAAAACAACTAATAGCAATGTAACTGGTAATACGGAAAAAACATCTAGGTCGCATTTTAACTGAATAAATCCAAACAACTTTTTGTCGCCGACATTTACAGAGGAGAAGTGCTCTTAAGGTTTTTGTTGTTCTTTTATTTTATCGAGCTGCAATTAATAATACAGTTATTGAACAAAGAAAAAAAATTCATTTTAAAGTGAAAACAATTGGCAAAAATGCTTGTCATGTGCATACTGTTAAATAAGAATATGAATAATATGTACAATAGTGTAGCTCACAATATTTGTTGTATTTATTTAGCAGAAGTGATAAAAGGCTGCAGGCAACTGCTAGTCGAAGAAGGTGAAGACAACGTGCAATGAAGTGGATTGTGGCGCCTGTGATGAAGATAATGAGGATAATGATTGTGAGATCTGTTGTGAGGATTGTGAGGAAGACGACAAAGATTGTGAAAATATAAAAAAAAAGACTAACGAGCATAACCCGCCAAGCTATAAGTGAGATTTTTCATGAGACATTTTTTTTCAAACAGAGCGTCCAAAAAAACTTAGAATGGCTTAACAACATGATGCGCGTAATGAGTTTTGGTCGATAAAATATTTTTTCGAAAAATCAAAAAAGGCCCCAAAATGGTTTTTTTATCTCATTTTTTATTTCTTAAAAAAACATCTCAAGCACAAATTTTGAAAATTTTGCATAAAAAACCATTTTTAAATATTCTGAATTCAAAAACAATTAAAATTTAAAATTTTGAAAGTTTTTATTTTTTTTTAAATTTTGACTGAACGAGGGTAGGTGCCTATAAAATTTTAAAAAAATTAAAAATTTCAAAATTTTAAATTTTAATTGTTTTTGAATTCAGAATATTTTAAAATGGTTGTTCATGCAAAATTTTCAAAATTTGTGCTTAAGATGTTTTTTTAAGAAATAAAAAATGAGATAAAAAAACCATTTTGGGGCCTTTTTTGATTTTTCGAAAAAATATTTTATCGACCAAAACTCATTACGCGCATCATGTTGTTAAGCCATTCTAAGTTTTTTTGGACGCTCTGTTTGAAAAAAAATGTCTCATGAAAAATCTCACTTATAGCTTAGCGGGTTATGCTCGTAAGCAATGGAACGTAAAAGGTTCCAAAAAGTGATGCTGCCTTGAAGTTTAGTTGTCAGGCCGAATTTATGTAATGAACAGCTTGGCAAATAGTTACCTGTTGTCAGTAGTTAAGGCTTGACCCTCACAGAACTGTCCGATCGCATCCTATAGTTTCACCGATCGGAGCGAGGTATCGGAATTTCGGACATTATCGATCCCCTTTTCCGATCGGAAAATCCAATATATCCTATTCCTAAATCCTATTGTATGCACGATGAAAGAAAAAATATTTTGCCTTAGCCGAGTATCGAACCCACAACCTCCCTGACTATAGTCTGCAACCTTCACCACCTCGCCACCATGTACTTGTTGAAAAGATAGGGAAGTAAGTCAGACTTATAGGCATCTCGTGAAGTTTACATTTACACTAATTTCCTATTTTTTTGATATACTAATTAGGTAACCTAATTGAATTTATGATGTTTCTAATATTTTTGAACTTGAAATTAAGAAAATAGCATTTGGTTGACCGAGATTCAAAATCTTCGCTTACATTTCTCAAAGAAACTACCCAAAAAAGGTTAAATCAGACATTATTAATTAAACTATTAATTTTATTGTTATTTGGAATTTATTAAGGCCATTTGCTGGTTAATCTGAACCATATGCAATATTTTTGAAAAAACTAACAATAGCATCCTATAGTCTATCCTATCGGTGAAACTGTGTATGTTTACTATGGGCAGTATTTCTATAGGATGCGATAGGATCCTAAGGGACACCTTGTCTCCCATCCTGTGGAGCTTTTTCCGATCGGATCCTAAGCTATATTTTTGCAAGGGGAGTAGCTAGATCATAGTTATTAGAATACATTACACGTTTTAAAAACATGCAAGTGCGATAGTTGCACTTTTCCAAAAAAATGGAAGCAAAAGCATTTTGCAATTTACAAAATAACATAATTTAGTGAGGTAAATTGAACATTTTTCATGTAATAAAAAAGTGAGAATATTTCATTTTCAAAAGTAGGCTTTGTAAAACATTTACAACCTTCAAAAAATCTGTAGTTTACATGTTACGCATCTATCATATATAATGTAAATAGTGTATTTATTATAAAGCCTAATTTGATTTTTGCCTAAATTAAATGAGCGAGTCATTTGGATTTTTGTCTTTGAACACAATTGTAATTGGCTAGAAATATGTTATTATGTAGGTAGATGAAATGACAAGTACTGCAATTTTTTTTACTTGTTACTATTTTAAAACAAAAAAAATTGGCGAATTTCAAACTCTTGTAAATAGAACATTTTACAGTTTTCACAAGCACTTTAGTAAAAACATAAACCATTTTTAACTTTTCAAAAGCATATCAATAAAAAGCATTGAAAACTTGAAAAATCCACAGTGTTTTTATCGTGCATTTATACATCCGTGACATGGTATTAGTTTGTTAGTTTAGTAAAAGTAGGGGCAGTGGACAGCGGATAGACATAGCGTACAGAATAAGCGGACAGAATTATTTAAATATTATTATTATGTAGATACATGCAGCACTAATATATAATGCACAGAAGTGGATTGTGCTAACGTTTTCGTTATAACGGAAGCAGTTATTACCATCAAAGTAATTAAAATTATTATTTTAAATTTTCAGATTCCACTTACTGAGCGAATTAGAAACAATTCTCAATTCATGAATTGTAAAAAAATTTTAATTTATAAATTTCATCAGCGATATGCAATTAATGCCTACTATATTAAAATTATCGTCATGATAAAGCTTATTTCAGACTCAATATATTGAGTATATACAGTATAGTTACATAAGATGACCGGATGTCGTTAAGTTGTGCCAGCGTATGATCGATAAATAGGTACAAATCGTATATAATGTGTTTATTCAACATATCCGTTTTTGTTTTTCACACTTATTAATTATCTAATTTCCCTTTACTACGCTAATTCCCCACAATTGTCATACCTTAAATCATGTTTTAATTACATGTTTTATTTCATGACATAGATACCATTCGACTAGGTTGCTTATCATAAATGGCGATCTAAACACAAGCTCGGCAATTTTCAAAAATTAAATACGTAATTATATCATACGCGCCGCATATTCTCTCTACTAGGACATACGAATTCTTTTCAATCCACTGGTGTAAGGATTCACTTAGGTACTGTAGTCACGATCATACTTCTTGTTAAATACTACGATAAATGAACAAATTTTTGAATTCTTTAGGAATTAAGAAAAAACATTTTGACAGCATCATCAAAAATTAGGTAAGATAACTATTAAAAAAATTTCCATCGCAAAATTCATTTAAATAATTGATAATTTAATTTGTTTTTTTTTCTTTTTGTAACTTACAAAAATATCAAGAAAAATCATTTTAAAAAAGCGTGACTTGTAATTACAAAATTTGAATTGCACCATTTAATTAAAACCAAAACTAATTTCCAATTTTAAACAACGACTAAGAAACAAATCAATTAAATCGTGTTTAGTTTTTTAATATGTTTATTGTTGCTCCGTTTTGCTTATAGAAACCGTAATTAAATACGAATTGTAAAAACAAGATGAATGGGATCATCCGGTTTTGTTGGCTCATCTGCTGCCTTGTAGTGTTGGCTCTTCTCAACCCGTCTGTGTCGGGGGATGAGTCGGCTGTTCAGAAGGCACAGATTGTGGCGAATTGTCCAAAAGGCTGTGAACCTAATCAAGTCTGTTGTGGAGGTAATACTTTTAGTATTAACTTAAATTGAAATGTGCATCATTTTCATACTAACTGATTCGTAAAAAAATCATGCAAGTATGAATATTTTCATTATCAGTTTAAATTAGAAGGAATTCAACAATTTTATTTTTTCAGGCAAATGCGTCAAAAGAGGCTCTTGTAGAACATTGGTTCCGTAGGATGAGGATGTAAATTACAACAGGAAAAAAAAATATTATTTTGCCACAAGGAATAAACAAGTTGAAAATTCAATAAATATGCACAAACGGTTTTTGCAGGGCAAACAAGTTATAAAACCATGAAACCTAACGAATTTAATACTGCATTGGTGTGCTTCTATACTTGTGGTGTCTAAATACGTTACCATATGCATGTTATATACATGGAATATAAAAAAAGAAGGATAGTCACGTTCATTGTAACGTGACCTTTGTAGCCTTCTACGTATTTAAATCCAAGCTTTAAAAAAATAAATTACATAAAAAAATAAAAAATATTGTTTCCTCTTATGGAATACACAATTTTAATGTTTATGAAATATACACAAACCCTTTCTGCAACGCAAAAAAGTTATAAAACATAAGTCACCTAACAAATGCATTACTGTCTTTGTATTCTTCTATGTTAGTAGTGCCTAAATACGTGTTTAGATTTTAGTTGCACCGCTAGCAATATGAACGAAAGGAGGTTAGGTCTTGTAGACATTTTTTTATGTACAAATTTGATAAATTTGATAAATTTGAATTCAGAAATTTTGCAAGATACTAAAACTACAAAACCAAACTACCACAAAGCTTGTGAGTTAGTCAGCATCAAATTCATTACAATATGTTAACGAGACAAGCAGTAGGTTACCTCGAAAAAATAGTGAACGTAGGCTACTACTTGGGTTTCCACCCTTACTACTGGGACGGGAAAAAGAAAAGTTTTACCCACAACTTTTCCATCGCTTAGAAAATTTCTCATTGGTTTCAACTCTGCTGCTCCATTTCTGTCTAGCTGTTTCTTCTTGTTCGCTGTTTTCAAACAGTTCAAAAGACAGAATAGACGGAGGAAAGTAAATTTCGCGTCATTTACATCACATTTGCAAACATTAATCAGAATGTGATGCATGTCGTGGAGGTCAAACATCGTGCTTACTTGCACGTCATCCTAAATAGCACCGTGGACGTCACCACATCATTTCAAAGTACATTGAAAAACTGCTTTTCCTAGCACAATACCTGTTTCTGCCTTTATTTACAAGTGTAATATTTATTTTTAAAAACTTTTAGACAAGCATGGTGGAACCTTTAAGAGAAAAGACAGCAACGGACCAATTCAGTTCATTAAGATAATGCTGAACCTTTGGATTTTTATTTCTTTTTCCTACATGCTCGGCTGTATTCAATCGCCTGGCCAAATGCAGCAGCTGACATCACTCGCAGACAACCCTGGAGAACTGTCGTTGGTTGTCAAGGCGCTCATTGGATACATTCATTTTCAAACTGCTTCTTTTCAGTGTTGCTTTGCAGCTACGTATGGCTGCACATTCATTTGCTACTTGCATGCAGTTTTTCCCATGATACGGAGGATGCGGTACAGCTCACACTATAGTAATATTAGTTCTACTTTAGTATTAAAATTCACAACTTCTACTTTATAGCACTAGCACAAGCACACTTCGTGGTTACTGAACATATATTTTAAGGTATGCATTGTGCATGTAAAATAATACATTTTTTTCTACTGTTTTTGTGTAGAATTTCTGGACCCAAAAATGAGAGTGAGACGAATGAAATGCGGGAGATGGGGATGGCTGACATATACAAATACTACACCCAGCTCGGAGTCCTTCAAAAAAGTGCAAACTCGTTCTTTGGAGACTTCAAAATTGGGGTCATTTTCATTAGTTACTACATTACAATTCTCAATTTGGCTCAAGCTGTGATTTATAAGAGTTTCCGTGGGTTGGTTGTTGGGACGGGGTAGGGACGATTGGGACGCAAGTGTACTGGCAAAGTGGTCAGATGCACGAGATCTCACAAGAAGTTCTCGAAAGCTGTAAGCCTAATGAACGACAACCAAAATGGTTCAGAAATACATGCGGGGAATTTTCTCTCAAAAAATCCACATCGGCTCTCCGTTTTTCGTTGACAAATAAAACACTCTTACTTTTCTAAGCATTGTCGTGCCAAATGTGGTTGACATTGTCGTCACTTATCGAGTCGGCTAGTTCTGTTTTGGAGTAGTGTAGCAACAAGAACAAAGCAATACCAGAAATGAACTAGCAATTCCGTCTGTATTATATTCTTAACAAACTTTGTATGTAAGTCTCATCATCATTTGGTAATAGGTCAAAACATTTATTTTGTCTAAACCTACCTAGCTGTGAGTCCACGTACAAGCCCTATTCATTCGAGCCCTTATACTTAATTGTCAAAGTATCAAAAGTAGCCTATTCCCAGTCACATCATTACCAAAATTAATGCGCATTGTAAATAATGTCACAAGGGTCACGAACTACTGCAATTATCAATAAATACCATAATGACGTCTTTTTGAAGGACGAAAAATGTTTAATTTAATTTTTTTTAAAGTGCAAAATATTCCAATTAAATGCATTTTAAACGTGTTAAATTTATTTTTAACAAAATTTTAAACTTTGCCAAATGTTGTATTTATTTGATTATTTTTTAAATATGGAAAATGCTAGATTTGCATGCATTTAGATTTATCATTATCATCATTATAATAATTAATAGGTGTGTGGATAGTACAGGCGATTTTTTAATTTTAGCTTAACGTGTTAAAGGTTTGTTTTGACGACATTTCACTAAAATTAGTCTAGTTTAAGTGTGTGTGTGTGTGCCAACTAATCTATGTGGATCACTTATTGTTTTCGAAGCAATAATTTAATTTGCTCATATAACATCTGAATGCTAATGTTTAACTATTATTTAGAAAAAAAAATTGTTAAGGCAAAACATATTACGAAAGCATTAGAAAAGCTTACATCCATTTTTAGAAAACAGGGTAAGGATTTTGAAACCATCAAATTTGGTCATTGTCAATGAAGAACCATACCATAGATGCTACACGGAGGGCAAGTTTTAACATTTAAGCTTTAAACTTTTGGAAGCCACTGGGTCCACGTATCACACGTAAATTGCGTTCCAGTTACTAACTATCGTACATCTAATGGTATCTACATAAGCTTTGTACATACCCAGTTGTATGTATTCTAATATGTGTACTTGCATATAATTATATTGTACAGGCAACATTCCAATAGCCGAAACTTTAATAGCAATACCACTTAAGTCACCACTCAACTTGCATAGAGACATTTCAACTTTGAAAACAAGTTTGCTCTTGGGGACTAATTAGTTACTTACCTGCCCTGCATACACTGCGGCAGAAGCATAGCAAGGCAAAGGCGAGACAATTCCAAGAATTAGGAGAACCAGCATGGCCGTTGTGCTTATGAGCTGCATGCAGCTAAATTTAAGCAAGTTGTGATCATATGTATGTTTTACGAGAACGGAATTAAATAGTGCAATGTTAATGTTGTAATTGCTTTTCTGCTTTGTTAAGTGGATTTTAAATTTGAGCAAATCATTGAGTTACTGCGATTTACGTTTTAAAATCATGTAGTTAAAAAGAACTATTTTCAGTTTCAAAATCCTTATATTTAGAACGTTTTGGGTATCACAATTGGCAATTTGACCTGATTGTACTTGAAATAAAAAGACAAATGTATTTTAGCTTTCAACCTGTAATCAAAGACATCTTGTTGTGTTACGCGATCATTGACCACTCGCAACACTGACTACCGATATATGAAACTCAACGTGCTAAATTGTGCAGCTAGATACTAGTCTAGTTATGTGTCTTTGCTGTGGATGTGTCAATTTTAAAAACAGAAACAACGAGCTTGTTGCACATTTGTTTTGTATGTTGTTGGTAGCTAGAGTGTGCTACTACTGCCTTGAAACGAGTTTCATGAGGGCAGAATCAAAAAAACATAATGGTATTTGCTTTCTGCGGTCAGTAGCAGTAGAGCATCTGAACCTCAACCCAAACATTTTTAACAATTTTCAAGAATTATGGAGCGACACAGAAAGTCTAGTCCATGTATATCTCTCTTCATTAAGAATAGTCAAACTGAATTAGATTTCCTGTACGATCCGATTATTTTTAGCAGCGAGAAACTGCATTTTGTATCCTAAATGCAGGTTTATACGCAGGAAGGTAGCAATGCCTAAGGTTGCGATCCTGTAATTTGCAGTTTTCAGGAATTCTTCTTTACTCGCAAAGGAACAGGCACTGGAATGGCAAAGGTTCAAGAAAAAGATGCTGCATTGTTATTCGGTTAAAGATCCGTGTAATTTGTAATTATATGCAACTGGCAGCTCAGCAAATACTTGTTGTTAGTCAGTAATAAAGCCATGAAAAGCTAGACTGAGTATGATGCATTTTGCGTACGCCCATTAGCATATAATTATGAATCCGTATGTTTGTAGTGTTTGTGTTTGTGGTATTGCGTGTCGAACTATTTAAGCTAAACACAACTCATACATCTCAATATCACATTAAAGGCAAGAAAGCAACAGAATACTACACAAATTGCATGCACAATAAATAATTTAAGCGTTATAAAATAACTACACGTTTGTCCACAATGCTACTGTCAACAACAATTACATTTACATCATTACGTTGACATAACTTTACGAGATTAGATAACAAGTTTGCTTGTGATAAGTAATTACTTACCTGCCCTACGGAGACTTAGACAGTGGCAAGACAAGGCAATTCTAAGAATTAGGAGAACCAGCCTGGCCAGTGTAAATATTTGCTGTATGTAGCTTAATTTAAGCAAGTCGTATCTGTAATTCGTTATGTATCACGAGAGCGAAAAAATAAAAAGCACTAGAAGAGCTAAGGCTCAAGGTTTTCATGCTGCATTGTTGTTTGGTTTGCGAGCTTTGTTTGTTTAGGAGTTTAGAAGGTAATTAGCTCGTAAAATACTTGGTGTAAGTAACTTAGTCATAGGAAGCTATTTTAAGAATAAATAAATGTGCACGTGCTCCTATTACTACAAGTTACCTAATTTTAACCATTTCTTGTTTCTTTTTAGTCTCGATAACAAATGACTCAAGAAAATGAATTTTTGACACATTTAACAACTATTATAAAAACTGTAAACAAAAAATTCCATTTCTGGCATTCAAATTGTAGTCAAAAGAACATTTTTGATTGAAAAATAAATTTAAATTGTTTACATCATAAACAAAGGAAATATATATACCATCTTGCACATTTTAAAAAACACGTCAGCATTTCTAAAACACTCGCGTAGGTGAGATATTTTGCAATTTGCTAACACATTAAAAATTGGTTGCATTTTTTAAACTTGTAAATGAAACATTGAAATTTTCCGAAGCACGTAAGAGGGGCATCTGGTAGTTTTTAAAGCATTTACGTACATAGATTATTTGCATTTTAACAAAAAAAAATTAATAAAGTAATCATAAGGGTTGGCCCATTCAAAATTCCCTGGGAATTTGGGAACTTTGGGAGGAAGGGAACTTTGGGAATTTTGAAAAGAGGGAATTTTGGCAAAATTCCCTGTGTATAAAGTACGGAGAAATTTAATATTCTAGGAATTTTCAGACAAGGAATGTTAGGAACTTTGGGAATTTTCAATGTTCCGGGAATTTTTAAACACGGAAATTTGGGTATTTTCAATATTTAGGGAATTTTCAGACAGAAAATTTTGGAAACTTTCGGAATTTTTAATATTCCATCGATTTTCTAACAGGGAATGTTTGAATTATTATATGAAAATTTTCAAAATTTCCAAAATTCCCAAAATTCCCTAGGGAGTTTTGGGAATTTAAGGGAATTTTGAAAAATGGGAATTTAACTAGGAATTTTGCCAAAATTCCCTTTCTTTGGGAACTTTGAATCGGGAAGGAATGAAACGCAGGGAATTTTGAATTAGCTATTCCTAGTAATCATACTTTTACTTTTAAAGAGCAGGTTTTGGAAAAACTTTGCCACTTGCGAAAATCGTGTGGGTAACATTTTATGCACCTATTAAATGCGGTACATTTGTTCCATAATTATCCTAATTTAATTTGACCCAAAAACAATGTAAATTGTACATTTTGCCCCTTTTGTGAATATGAAGATACAATATTTTGCACATTTCAATATGTGTTGAATTTCACATTTTGCACTGCTCAAAATAAAATTAGAAGAACATTGAAAAATATGTAAATAGATCATTACGACAGTGAAGTATCAAATTGGTTAACTTCCACGTTTTGCTAAAAGCAAATCGGATTCCTTCCACTTTTTATTAAAAGCAAAACGGTTTCCTTCCATTTTTAGCTGCGGACAGCATTTGTATAGGCATAGCCACACTAGGAACAAACCGGTTTTATTGGGATGATGCACAAATAACGTCATAGAAATTAGGAGTTGTCGACAAATGATGTCAAGGATCGTTGCAAAAATTGAAGGAGTGATCCATAAATGACGTCAAGGACTGTTGCAAAAATTAATGGGGTCGTCCATAAATGACGTCAAGGACTTTTGAGAAATTTGAAGGGGTCGTCCATAAATGACGTTAGGGACTGTTGAAAAATTTGAAGGGGTCGTCCATAAATGACGTTAGGGACTGTTGAAAAATTTAAAGGGGTCGTTCATAAATGACGTCAATGGTCATACCAAACATTAAAATGGTCGTCCATGGACCTCATTCAGGCACAGCCCCTTCGATGTTTAGAACGAACATAGATAGACCTATGGCAGTAAGCAAACGCACCACTAATCATTTTTGTCGCAGGTCACGTGTATCGAGCTCATAGGTCATTTGCCAAAAAACTACAATAGGGGGGACCACGTGTTCATTTTTAATTCGCATGTTAAATCCCATAAGAAAATTTCAATTTTTTATTTCGCGAAGAAATTCAAAAATATTCATTAACGCTATAAAGAACGAAAAAACAACTCCGTAGAGACTTGTATCTTTAAAATAGTTTGAAGTCGTCCATAAATGATGTCATTAAACTATATATATTTTTCGACCCCATAACGCCCATTTCATTGTGATCGTGTATCGTCGGTGAAGAGCCATTCAGTTTTAAATCTAGTGCACATCTAAAATCATTCTGTCCCAAGTCCACACGTTTCTTATAGTCATTCTGTCCCAAGTCCATTCAATTGGTAGATGCTCTCGAGGTCACATCTGCGATGTCCTTTGCATTAGGTAGGGGTGGGGTATTGCTGACTGTTGTGTACTCATAACGTACACTAACGGGTTGTCCAAAAAAGACATAATGTTACATACTATGTTGTACTCTTGATGTACACTTAAGGGTCTTCCACAAACGACGTAATAAAAATTCTATTGCCAGAGCATATTGCAATTTTCAAAAACATGTAAATAGAACATTTTGCACTTTTCAAAAACATGTAAATAGAACATTTTGCACTTTTAAAAATCATGTAAATAGAACATTTTACACTTTTTGAAAAAATGTAAATAGAACCGTTAGCAATTTTCAAAACATATAAATAGAAACTTCTGCACTTTTCTTGCCTGATACTTCAGTTTAAGCAAACACCCAAGCTACACAAGTTTAATACATGAAATTGAAATTAGGTTTTCACTAGTGTGACGCAGGTGTAAGAGTTTTAATAACATGTTTGCTAGTGTTTAATGATTATTTTTGTGCTGCACAGACTAATTACTGACAAACTGCAATTCAACGAGAAGCTGTAAATCCATAATTATTTTGTCTTTCACTATGTAATTCTAAGCATCGTATCGTGTAAGGTGTTTACTGCTAATTCACATTTAATGATGCATACCTTATATATGAATTAACCCTACGTAATAAATTGTGCACCTTGTTCCTAGTCTAGTTGGACAGCAAATACTTATCCTATACAACCAGATTTTTAATATTTACTTAGAATTTAGTTTTTTTTCTCTTAAACTTCATTCTTGTAAACACAATACGCAGCAAGTATTAATAGTAAACAATCAGAAATAAATTAGCATGGACATTTATGTGAGCGATGTGGAAATTCAAAGAACTCAGACAAGAAGCGTGGTGTACACATGTGCTGTCTGTAGCCTCTCTTACGCTCATACTAACTAATACCTAATTGAAACAGGTTGTATTTGATTTTTGTATTACGGCAAAAGTAAAGAACATGATACTATTGTTGCTGTCAGTGATGGTCACTAACCTTAATCTCAAAAGTCCACACAGTGTAGTCTGAGTACATTTCCGACTCCTGATCAATGAAGACCTGACCTACTGAATATAAATTACGTTGAAATCAGACCATTCTAGACGGCCAGAAGTTGAACTTTGTTCCAAGAAAAAATAATAAATATATAAAGTTTATTGTAGTTTCAATTCCATGTACGTAATTACATTCCAATTTGTTCGTAAATGGAAAATCGGAAAGTTTTTGTTCCTGGAAACCCTCCTAATGCAGTACTATGCAACAACGTACATTGCAGTCGTTACATACTTTGTGAGAGGTATATAAGAGTGAACGCCAGCGTCCAATATTATTCAATTCAAACTGCTCACTGCAGAAACATCACAAGTCCAAGCTAAACATTGCCCCTATAGTTACAAAAAAAGAAAGGCAGGTACGTGTATTAATTAATTTAATTAATCCTGAAATTGTTTAATTGTGTACTGAAAATGCTATTTTTAGCATAAACATCAATTCAACTACATATATCAATTCGAATTTCTGCACATGGTGCAAATGTTTAGTCAGGAAAATGTTTTCTACCGATCATCCGTATGAACGTATTTCTTATTAAAACCTAACGTGTGAATAGTTTGTTTCGATGTTTCCATAGAATAACTCGAGTGTTAATGCGTGTGTCAACTAGTCTGTGTGAAGCAATTCTTGTGTTTGTAGCAATAAGTTAATCTGTTTTCATAACATCCAAATGCTGATGTTTAACTATTTTTAGGAACAATAATTGTTAAGGCAAAACATATTACCAAAACATTAGAAAAGGTCAAATCCATTTTTTGGAGAACACGCTAAGGATTTGAAAACAGTCAAATTTCGTCATTGTCAATGAAGAGCTATGGATGCAACAAGGACGGCAAGTTTTAAAAAAGCTATAAACTTTTGAGAGCAAATGGATTTACGCCTATCGCACGTGCGGTCGGTACAAGTACCAGTAGAGGTTACGAAACTTAACATTAAAATAACCAGATTACGACAATTGTGAGGACTAGCTGAGAAAAATAAACAAAACAAAGCAAATAAAGCGCTGCTTAGCGCAACTACTTAGCATCTACATTGTTGTTTGGTTGGCGGGTCATGTTTGCTTATTTACTTGATAGCTCGTAAAATAAAAGTAACTAGTCTATCGTACAATTTTCAGTAACAAGTAAATAAAGCACTTAAAACATTAATAAAACACATAGGTAGAACCATTTGCACCTTGTAGAAACATGAAACATTGTGTGCATTTTCAAAACCTATAAATACAAAATATTTGTAGTTTCACGAAAAAGTTTAAAGGGCATTTTGTAGTTCTCAAAAAACAAAGGTAATAAACCGTTTAAAACATATTTAAAATAAGTAAGTCGAACATTTGGCAGTTTAAGAAAACGTAAACTATTTTGCATAATTATATTTGCAACATGAGCAATTGCAAAAACAGGTTATTAGAATATTTCATACTTTAAAAAAAATTAATATTAAAAATTTGCACCTTTAAAAAACATAATTTAGTGAATAAAACATTTTGCACATTACAAATACGTGTAAAAATAAAAATTACATTTCCTTGTTTCAAATAGCAGGTAATTTAATAAGAATTTGCATTTTACGAAAAACTAGTAGCTAAAATTTTATGCACTCATCACATGTAGTGAATTAGTCATATGGCGTAGTTTAATTTTTGCTTAAATTAAAACTATGGGTCATTTTTGTTTTTCATTCGCAATTTTAATGCACACAACTGCAAATTCGAATGAAAAACATATAACTATGTGGATAAATTTGAGATAATTTTTCTACTTGTTATTTCTAAAGGCGTTTTGCACATGAGTTAGTGTAGATATACCACTAAGAAATTGAATTTTAAGTAGATAATGTCAAGATCGTAATGATTTTAGACCTACATCATAAACACATGTAAATATAATTTTTAAATTCTGCCAGTTAATCAATATGCAGATAGAAGATTTTTGAATTTAAGCAAAAACTTATGAATAAAAGAATTTCACCAGTTTAAAACTAAATCAAACGAACATTTTGGAAATTTCAAGAACATGTTACCAGAGTATATTTTTAATTTTTTATTCGGCGAGCCCGCGTAGCTCAGTGGTTACTGCACTGATGTCTATAAACCTGCTGTTTAGGCAAATGGTCGCTTCAGGTCATAGGGATCGAGAGCAAGTTTTCCTAGTGTTTTCCTTGTCCACAAGGCAGTGAAGGGCTCGGCGGCGGGAAATGAAAAAATGAAGTTCGTCATAGAAGTAAAAGTACGACCGAATAATGTTGGAAAGACAAAAACCTGTATGATGGCACAGCACAAGAAGTGAATTCAAGGTCAGGCACACTCTATGAACTTCTGTTGAATCGGGCAACCTCAAATTTGTTTTTTTATTTAATATTTTTAAAAACATTTATATAAATTATTTTGCACTTTTCTAAACCATAAAACATTCATATTCTTTTCTTACACAGCTTATTTTGAATCTTCACCTAACCTACTCATACAAAACCGTCACACTTGAATTCTAAGACATGATAAATAAAAATAGACACAGAAACTATGCTGCAAATGCTTGAAAATTAGATGTTATTAATTCTTTGTTGACCTTCTGACAGCCATGTAGAGGTCATCTATACATTACGTTTCAAGTTATACGTTTTGGTAGAGGAGCCTCTATAAATGACGTTGTTTGTAATTGGGGAAATTTACAAAAAAATTCAAGCTATATTTAACAACATAATACGTACATTTGTATAATTATGACTTATTGATAGTAGGGGAGCTCGCATAAACCTTGTTTTATCTTTTAGCGTTACTTTAAATTATATTTCTGTGAAAGACGTGGCAATTCCAAGAACTGAGAAAATCAGGAGCTGGTTTACACAGGTGCTTTATGTAGTCTGTTTCACATGTAATAATTATACTACTATGGAAACTTTGTGTTCCCGGGAATTCTTCTAATGTAGCACTATGCCACAACGTGCAATACAGTCGATACAAACTGTGGGAGTAGTATACAAAAGTGGATGCCAGCATCCATTATTGTTTAAGTCCAAACTGATCGCAGAAGAAACACCACGAGTTCACCTTGAACGTTCTTACTCTAACATTTGGCCCACAGTTACAGGTAAAAGAAGACAGTTGCAGGTAACTAATTTGTTTAGCGTTTGTAATTTGAAATAATTTGACGACACAGTACCCCGTGCTAAAAACTAATTATTTCCTGAAAACAACAAATTCTGAAAAAATTTACATTCTTTGTATGCAGATTCGCAGTTTTTGGAGATTTTGGCAGATATCACATCTTCGAAATAAAAATATTACCATGGCCCGGATGTTCCACGTTCGTTCTCTCATCTGCCTTATCCTGAGTGCACTCATTGTCTCTGCAACATCCTGTAGGCCAAGTCCAATTGCATCCAGAAGAGGTGGTGATCATTTCTGTACGTATTACCCAGACGGAACTATAAGTTGTAGTTCTAAACAGTCACAACCGGTGGGGCAGGGGGACCCCTGTGATCCGCATGTGAAAGAATGTTAATTAAAGGAGTTCATCCATAGCTCGTCAAATACTTGATATCAGTTATACAATCATGAAAAGCTAGATCGAGTTCCATTTGTTTGTTAGACTACCTCAATCATTACGACTAACAGAATTAATTAGTAATTTTTTGTATCGGCTTTTGTTATCAAGAAAAAATTAATAAAAAAAATATACTTTTGTTTTACTATTATTAAAATCTGAAATCGTGTACACAAAATGTGATTTTTACCAAAAATACAATTAAGGCCACTGACAAGGGAATGGTTTCACATGGAACCCGCCAATTTCAAAAAGTCATATCTACAAAAAACAGGCTAGTTTTGAATAGTGGGGATCCAAAGTAACTCGAGTGCAATTTGCGTTGTTCGATCACAATAGCCCGCCAAAGTTTAAAAAAATTCAAATTTTTACATTTTGCGACCCTAGTACTTTTACAGTTCTTGTCCGATTTTGATGAAATTTCGTTTTTTGGGATCCTTACGCTTTTTACTGAAAAGCAATTTCAGGATTTTGAAAAATTGGAAAATTTTCATTTTTTTTAAAAAAATCCAAGAAATGAGTATATTTGAGGCCCAATTTTTTAACACTGTTTTTTCAAAAAAATTAAATTTTTTTAAAAATCCTGAAATGACTTTTTAGTATAAACCCTAAGGATCACAAAAACCGAAATTTCATCAAAATCGGACAAGAACTGTAAAAGTACCAGGGAGGCAAAATATTAAAATTTGAATTTTTTTAAACTTTGGCGGGCAATTGTGACCAAACAACGCAAAATGCACTCGAGTTACTTTGGATCCCTACTATTCAAAAGTAGCCTGATTTTTGAAAACATGACTTTTTGAAATTGGCGGGTTCCATGTGAAACCATTCCCTTGTGAGTTGTACAAGTTTCACGAACAAGTTTTCTAAAACCAAAACAACACTTACTTGGAGTTCCGTCTTATTTCTTTTTCAAGTTAATTCGTGGTCACAAATTACGCAGGTAAAAGCCACAGTATGAGCACTTAAGGATAAATTAGCACGGAAATTCCCCTAAAAGATGTGGCAATTCCAAGAACTGAAACAAGGAGCAGAGTGTACATAGTTGATGTATGTGTTATTTAGCAAGAGTATACTACTACTAACTTGAAACTAGTTTCATTTGTGTAGTTCATGAGGGCAGAATGAAAGAACAAACTTATCATTAATCATTGTTGCTCTCAGTTGTAGTTACTTACCTCAATTTCAAAAGTAAACACAGTGCAGTCAGAGTCGTATCTCTCTGTGTCATTTAAAAGCTCATTTACTGTGTTTTAAATTAAAATACGATCAAACCATCCTAAGCAGCTGGCAGTTGTACTTCATTTTTAACAAAGAATATAGTCAACAGAGCTTACACAAGTAGGCTGCATTTCCAATAACGTACCTACTTTTGGGTGAGTTGAAATCCAGAAACTTCATTTTTCTAGGAATCCATCGAATGCAGTATCATACAGCAACTTGCGATACATTCAATACATAACTTGTGAATGGTGTATAAAACTGGACGCCAGCTTCCGATATTACTCAAGTCAAAACTACCCACTGAGAAAACATCAAGACTAAGAGCTCACTTAACGTTACCCCCGCAGTCATAAGAAAAGGTACAGGCAATTAATTATTATCTCTAATTAATTCAAGAAGAAATCACGTAGTACAAAATTATTCTTCCTAAAAAACGTTTCTAGAATTCTATATTTTTTTAAATTTCCCTACAGAACTCGCATCTCGGAAATAAAAGCATCACCATGACCTGCATGCTCACTGCTTGGTCATTGCTTTGCCTTATTTTAATTGCCCTCATTCTCTCCGCAACACCCTCCTCGTCAAGTCCAATTGGATCCGGACATGGAATTCAGGGACCCCGGGGATGTACAATATGGTCAGGGTCAGACAACCCTATACACTATGCAGTGCCTTTAACACTACCATCCGAGGTGGGTCGTCCCTGTGATAGTGCTTCTCATGTGTACGATTGTGAACTGCGGCGGACTGTTTACTTTAGGGTTCCAGGAAATTTTAATTTCAAGGTTTGGCGCTCAGGGGGCCCACGCTGAGCCAAGGGGCTCAAGGCCTTCGTTTTTGTAATGTATAAGGAATTAAGGACCCATCTGGAATTTCACGAAATTGCTTATGGCTAGTCCGCCCCTGATTGTGAAAAAGAAACATAGGCAGTGAGAGCGCAAACGTTCAAGAATGTGATTCAGCACTGTTATTTGATTGAGGGGCCGTGTTTATGTTGCTACTATGTACTATTATTTTATTTTAAAATTTCTATATTTATAACTAATTTAACTAAAATTATTATAAAATTAGGGCGTAATTAAAATCATACAAATATAAATTATTATGCATAGGATAAGACATGCAATAAAAATTATTAAAAAATATTTATCAATGTTTAACAACGAGTCTCTCACGCAACTATACATCATGAGTGAAGAATCAAAACTACCCATTCACAATTATAAATAGAATTTAAACTGTGTTATACAGCACATACTAAACTCAACAAGCACAAAAGATGCTAATGCAAGATTGTGAAGAGCTCAAAATGCTCTAATTATAAGTTTTAAAAATTACAAAATATTTTTGAAGTATGCACACTTATTAATTTATTGAAATCTTGAAAATTTTATTATTTATTTACTTGCTATTAAAAACATAGAAAGAATTATTTGTTTTTGTGAATAGTGAATTTTGTATTTTTTATTTTATCTAAGCATGCAGACGTCTTGTTTTGACTTTTCACTGTTGTTACAAAAGTGTTTGAGTGTTGTTGGAGAGTAGCATTAGCAGAAAGCCAACTAAAAACGGCGTTACTCCTGTGTATGCCAACACGACATATTACATGAAAAAGTAATTATTTCATGTGCTGCACTTGTCCTATCCACTATTCGCCACTCCACTGTGCTACATGCATCATTATTGTTTCCATCTGCAGAGCTTTTCTATGCTTCTTGCCTCCATTCCATTGGCAATTAAATAAAGTCGACCTTGAACTTGTAATCAATTCTACGTTGTCTGTAGAAAAAAAACTTTATTGTTTTTTAAAAAAGCAGTATGTTGCCTTTCAATGCTTTGAATAAGTTTTCAAACAATAATTTCCTCCACATCCTGTATTTTTTTCTATTTGTAACTAATTTTTGAAAACAGGAAAGTTTTCTTACTTGTAATAAACTGTTTAAAAAACATATTGTAGGGATTTAAAAATTTTAAAATTAGTATTGCCTTAAAAATACTTTTGTTACATAATTTGTCTTTTTTACCTTTTAAAAAGGATGCTTTTAAAAAATAATCTGGAATTTTAAAAATCCTAGCTTACTTTTGATAAAATGTTGTAACAACCACTAATTTTTTTTTCAACCTGTTCAACCTTTTATGTAATGTAAGCGTGTAAAAAAAACTACCTCAAGACAAGAAATTAAAGTCAATATTATGAAAGAAAAATTTAGTAAGTTAGAAAAACGACTTCAAAGGGTTGAATCAAAAGTGAATGAACCTGAGAGACCGAACAGAAGTAAAAAAAATTTTAATCACAGGTCAACCCGTTAGTTACTTTAAAGTCGAGCATGCTAAATTAGTAATTATAGACACCCTTGAACTTGATTCCACACGTATTGTGAAAGCAAAACGAATCTGCAATAAAACTGAAGCAAACCTCCGCTTCTTTTTGTCCAGCTAGCTGACGAGGATGAAGTGGGTTTGGTGCTACAAAAAAAGTCTCGATTTAAGGAGTCTTTACCGCAAGTACACATTCAACAGTGCCGAAGTAAAAAAGAACAAAAAGTCTACATACACCTAACAGAACTGTTAAAATATAGATATACATACCTGCCAAGTAAGGAGGTATTATTACATACATATACATTATATACTATGTAGATAGGAGATATAGATGTAATTAATCATACATATTAGGATATCTTAATCATTGATATTATGTATCCGTTTATAATGCTAGTATTGAATCATGAGAGTTAATACGTAAGCACAAGTATGAATGTGGAAATTGCACATTCATTATATTATTGGTAAATCCCGTCCATGGTAAGGAGGGATGATTTCATTATGAACTAAATTCTTTAATGTAATATTGTATTGATCAGCAGGATTGTCCTTCCTTCTACAGAAGCAATCCGTACCATTTAAGAATCATTTCTATCTAACTGCAAATAGTTCTATCTCCTTTAACATGGTGAAGAATATTTGAGTAATTATTGTAAACTCTAAGGAGTTGATCTAAAAAGCTTTTCCTATTTAAAAGCATTGTGCATTGTTTATGCTGACGTTTGGGATCCTTTATCCAAACCGTCACTTTGTCACTCAGCCATTAAGTTTTATGACTTTATTGGTGAGCAGAAACCATCCGTAGTTTCACAATACAGGATGGACATTCTATGTATTATTTCGTATGTGCTGTGACACATACTCATATTATTTGAACGTTTCATGCCCACAGTACGTGGAGGAAATTACATGTATAAACATTGGTATACCTAAATTTCACTAACCGAGTTTTACTCAACACAAAGACTGATCTTAATAAATCAATTGGAACTTGAGACCCGAGCGAGCAGCATCTTATTATTTTCTGTTCCTCCGGAACTATTTACACATTTTCATTCTCATTTCAATTCACTCCATAATAGTCTTATGGATCATACCGCTGATAACTAGACATTATCCATAACGTACTATTTATTACGTTATCAGCACGGCTGAGACAAGTGGTCACCATCGACCCCACTTAGGTCACGAAAAGTCGTAGAAACGGAGAGAATATTTTAACCAAAGCCGCTGGCCAGCGCACCCGAAAAATATTCCCCGTATTTTCAAAAGTAGTCGAAAATCCCAGAGCTTCCTACTTCATTCGTGCCAACTGTTAAATCCATTGGAAAAGTTGAGCATAGCCACAATAATTCTGTTTATCCCTTGGAAAAGAATATTGTGAAGAGTCTGTTTAATCCGTTGGGAAAAGACTAAAAATATTCTATTTAATCCTGTTGGAAAAGAATATTTATAGATTCTATTTAATCCATTGTGGAAAAGAATCTCATATCCTATTTAATCCGTTGGGACAAGGATAAAACACAGATCTATTTAATCCGTTGGGAAAAGATCTCATCTTTACGGCAGCGAGCTAACGACACTACTATACTTAATTAAACCTAACGAACCGCCTAACAAGCGGATCCGACGGAGGTTAAGTAAGTAAACTCGAGGAAATAAGCTATCAATTATCCCCTAAAAAGGAAATTCTGATAGTGGAAATATCCGAGGAGAAGAGTAGCTCAGAAGAGGATCAAGAGGATCAACATTGAAAATTCGGAATTCAAGAAAGAATAGAATTAACTTCTGAACGCTACGTACCTCCGGTGAGGGCGCACTACAAGCCACACGCTATTTTTTGAGTGCATTAATAGAAATTTATCGGCCCTCGACCCGAGATTCAATAATCCGGGTACTACATTCATCTCGCCAGGCTAGACCAAGTCACCTGGGGGAATTTGAAACAAAACCTTCAACTTTGAAGTCATAAGGACGGTAGTGCTACCTCCTTCAAAATTTCGAAAATGAACCATCTTAGTCTAGGATCAATATCCGGAAGACGGAAAGCATGGGAACATCGGCCTCCCTTCAATATGAAGCCATATGAAGGAAACGAATTTAAAAGGCTGAATTACGACAATAAGGTAGGACAACTCGTGTATGAGTGGAAAAGTCCGAAACCGTACGATCTCCTGGCAGGGGCGAATCAACACTTCGCACACCAGTACGAGAAGCTGCAACAGCATTATACAGATGTCTTTGCCATCATGGAAAGACAATATCAGGAGCTACAAGAATCTGTAAGCCCTCCTGACCCCGTGAGTATTGACAAGAATATCACGGAGGAAATCCCACAATTGTCCGGAACAGGAAACTTTAAGAAATGGGAACATGAAATCATGAAGCTTCTATCATGCAACGAATGCTGGGAAGTCATGGAAGGATCGTGGCCGAAACCACAGAAATACCCGTATACAGGGGTAATTACAGAAGCCCTTTACAAGGCCTGGATCGCTGCAGATCATTATAACCGAAAACTCATCTTGAGAACGATAGATGACATCATGATTACGGAAGTCTCAACCTGTGAGACCTCTCACGAAATGTACAAAACCCTCAAGTCAAGGTATCAAGCCGTGAAGATCACGCCAAGACATGAATTAATTACACAGCTAGAAACGCTGAAAATGAAGGCATCCGGCTCAGAATACCTCCAGAAGATACTGGGTATTAACGCCATCCTTCACCGAGAATACGATGGATTCCCGAACGGGAACATCATCAAGTTGACGCTAAATGCTCTCAAGCAACGAGACATTTATAGCAATTTTCTGAAAGCCTGGGATCAATATTTGCCCCAGCACCAAACTATTGGGCGGCTCGTCACCGCATTACAGAAATACGACTCGAAAATTGATTCAAAACTGAAAAAGGATCTCAAGCTAGAGTTTCCGAATTACAGGGCAGGAAGAGTAGTCGATCCGAGACGAAACTCGAAATCCGTACCCACAAAGCCTGAACATACTTCAGCCACCACAGCGGCCACCCACACTGTTGAGACCGAACCGATTTCCGTGCTCAATCCAGTAACAGAGAAGGCAATACCGACTTCATCGTCATCGCTTCTCGAAGGCCCCGAAAAAGCAGGAATATCGATAATTCCGAACGCTCTCATTGATCATTCATATCAAAATTCGATGGAGATGTCACCAGTCTCTGAAGACTTGACACCCGAATTTACAAGAGGGACGTTTATCCCTGGTTTTCCAGAAACCGACATGATGGATATCCAGTCCACAGCGACGAAGGATACATTCCCTACCACAGGAACGAAGCCGGACACAAGTCATAAAGTTTATATGGTCCGCACCAAGCCCTACAAAAAGGCAGAAAGAGAAGGAGCATCTCCGTACTCTCATAAAACTGAGTCCTCCAGGGAAACCGTAAAGCCTCAGTCATCTCATAGTCCAGGATCAAAATCCGAAAGACGAAATAGAAGCGCAAGTCCGAACTTGCCCGCTGAAAACATGAGTGTTAACGTGTCCACTCGAAACAAATACATGTTGATTAACGATGGAAGCTCACAACTGTATAAGAATTCAATTGCTATCAAAGCCAAGAAATGGCAGAGGGAGAATAGTCACATATTGGACGTATTAGAAATTCCCGAATTCGCAAGAGTACCACTCTCAGAGTCGATTCTCTACAAATTAGAGAGACTCGAAAAGAAAAATGTTGAACTCAATAAGCCCTACATACCTAGGCCCTTCAACAGAGTCTACACAGACTACTTATCTGAGTACGTGCCCATGCACACTCAAGATACAAGACAGGACGAAACACAGTCAGAAACCTTCGATCAGGACGACACCGAGTCCGAAGATCCCACTCAGGACAATTCAGAGTCCGAAATTTCCGATCAGGATAGCGAAGATCCGAAAATCGAACTGCAACAATTAAAGCAGAGAATGGCTGACATTGAATCTATTCTCGATGACACCGAAGCCGAATTAGGAATTCTGATCCTAAAGGCAAGAGCGAGACGAGACACTCTCTACAAGCTCAAATCTCATTTCCATAATAACGGGAAGTTCACTGAAGAACTGTCAGACGATGACCTATACAAAGGATTAGCTGCAAATCCGTTCTCGCCAGTATTAAGCCGAGAAATGTACATGAATCACATCCTAGGATATTATCTCCTCATGGATAAGAAATCTGAATTACTTCATCTACTTGAACCAGATTTCAAGGACTGGTATGCCAAGAAATACTCCAGTCATAAAGCCCATCGGCAAGATGGCCCTCGACACTTAAAATTGTCATTACAGAAGAGAAAAGGAGCACAGAAAGTCTCCTTTACATCTCCATTGCCAAGAAAATGGAAATGTCATAGCAAATCGTACCTGGGAAATTACAAGAAATTTACCCAGAGGAGAAACGCTAAACCTTCACTCAAGGAACTACAAAAGAGATTAGGATTGACCTTTAATCCGGAGTCTCTGTGCGCCAGAATTAAGCCGCACCCAGAATTAATCAAATTAATTCGAAAAGCCCCAACAGAGGCAGATACAGAACATAGATGTAGCCAAGATAGTTGGTGCATCCCCATCAGAGGAGCCCTGCTCCTAGATATCTATCCCGAACTGAAGAAGGATCTAGATAATACCCGGAAGGCTCACACAACCAAGAATTCATCAAACCATGCATTTATGCTCAGATTCAAGAATCCAGAAGTTAAACCTGCGGGTTACTGGAATTCACATCTCGGTACAAGACACGAAGCCCTCAACTCATATCTGTATGATATTGACAACTTACAAGAGGCAGCAACGAGAGAGAGCATCAGATACCCCAATCCAGGGAAGAGGCAACGATACAAAGCCCTTCAACTCAAGAAGGCCCAGACACTTACAATTGAAAAGCCCTTCATACAGAATGAATACATTTCAGCTCTCCTCTCTCAACAACCTGAATTTCACTGGACATGTGACTCAGGTGCTACCGTCCATCTCTGCGGGAGACTGGACTGGTTCCATGATTATTCGGAATTCTCCGATGGAGAAAGAACAATCACATTAGCCGACGAGAAAGAAGTCTCATCACCCGGCTGCGGATCGATTATAGTCTCCGCCTACAATGGAAAAGAAGATTGGGAACCCCAAGTACTGACGAATGTCTGGTTCCTACCGAAAGCAACGAACATCTTCTCAGTTAACTATGCATGCAAAAGCATGGGACTGACTTACACGGGAAACGAGAGTAGAATGCTATTCTACGAGTCACCTTCCACTGGTAGGGGGGACACACAGATACCACTGCAAGTGATGCAAGCCACAACGCTACACGAAGGCAGCAATGAAATTCAAAGCCTGGTCATGACATTCCAGCAAATTCCCGCAATCAAGCCCATCGGCACTCAACAAGTAAGGTCAGTTCCCACAACCTCAATTCAGAATTATAAGCCACTCAAGTGCAATTCTCAGAAAGCAAAGGAGTGTGAAGCCACAACTCCAGGGACAATCAGAAAGCGCAACATAGGCCGTACTGTCCACAGCGAAGAGAGTGAAGAGGAACTCTCACTCAATACTTTACAAGGAAGGTTAACACAACCACAAATTGAAGAAATTACGCTCCTCGATGTAGAGTCGAGCCTCCTTACACTAAGCCCGTTTCCAACAACGGCCAGAATTAACGAAGTAAATTATTTCTTGGGATCTACTGCTCTACAAGCAAGAGAGACAAGAATACCACAGGAATCTCAATATACCCTACTGAGATCCTTAGGCTACTTAGCCGGTGAATCATATTCACAGAAGGGAAGATTTAACCCTCAAGGCATTAATTGGGATATTTTTGCCATTCATGGAAAACAAAGGATTACCCATGAAATAGCCCAAGGCGTATACAGACTACCGATAGTCAAGATTTACTCAGCTAGAGGAGGGATCAAAGTCCAGAACAAGGATCGTAAGGCTTATCACAGCCTCCTAGAGAAGCTAAAAATACCCTCATACGAAGGAGAGAAAATACAGATTCCCAAAACGTTTCAAGAGGCACTAAAGTCCTCAGAAAGCCTTCAATGGAAAGAAGCAATGAATACTGAAATTCAAGCCCACATGAGAAGTGGCCAATGGACTCTGTCAAAACGTCCTACTAATCAAGGAGTTTTGAAATCCTCATGGATCTATGACCACAAGGTCGAAACAAATGAATATATAGTCACACTAGTCAAGAGTGTGGAAGGTAAAGAGAATCTATCCTTTGATATTCTCAAGACTACCATAGCAAGACTCATAACGTCAAGGCTCATTCTAGCAGATGCTGGAATTCGGAGAAGATACTTAGCAAAGTTTACATTCAGTCCATTGCCCCATGAGGCCCTCACAGAAGGACCAATACTATTCCTGGAGCCACCAGAAGGGATCACACATTCATACGATTTAGTCTACCGATCAGACACAGCCTATCAACCAATCTATTTATGGGAAAAGGCACGAGCTGGAGTCCAACAGTCACTGAAGGACCTTCAGTATCATCAGAGCAGGTACCAGACCGCACTCTATATACAGTCATATACTGACGAAGATCATGAAGTACACAATACGTACATGTTACTGAATAGTCAAGAGGCATTAGTCTCCGCGACTCACCTGAACGACATACACATTTTGTCAAAAGAATTAAGCCGTAGCATCAGAGTGGACTGCACACTCAATCCAAAGAAATGGAGGAAGATGGACATCTTCCGGACAGCCTCATACATAAGCCTGTCACAAGAATCCCAGATTCGAAGCCTACGCAAACAATACAAACAATACGAAGCGATTATTCAATCTCAGTATTTTCAAGAAAAGGTTAAGAAAGCTCAGCATCTTTCGGAAACGGAGTATATGGCCTACCACGACATACTCGGACAACTGCTAGAAATTCGGGACTCTACCCGACCAGACATTTCATACGATGTCGAACAGCTAGGAAAGAATACAAGTATTTCTACAGCCAAAGACCTACAAGAGGCATTGCGAATAGTGGAATATCTGTACACCACTAGTTCGGAAAATATTCGGTATTACCCGGATCATGACTATCAAAAGTCAAGGACTCAGGTCGAATCCCAAGAAGTTAACCTGGAAGTCCACACGGAAGTCCCAAGTCTCTCGACTAAATACTTAACTACAGTGAGTTGTATTATATTCAATGGGACTCTCATACACTGGCAAGTCAAGGCATTTCTTTCTAAAGAGAAGACTACCATTAGACGAGAAGTCGATGTCATTACAAAAGCCCATCAATTGGCCCTATCCCTGCACACTCAATTGTGTGAAATCGGACTCAGACAGAAGAAGTCCCCGATATATTACATGCTACCTAGCCAAATCGAGCATAGGTATCCTATCGAATTCCGGAGGGAAATTCAGGTGAGCAGGAACACTGATCCGAAGCTCCAATTTCTCTGGAAATTAATGACAGAAAAACCTATGGAAGAAATACACTCCATAAACCCTCAGCGCTCCTACGCGCATACCCTGCCTTGGACAGCAGCCAGCAAAACTGATAGAAGACGAATATTAAAAAGTCGTATCTCTTTAGGAGACAGACTGGAAGGTGAAGAGTTCGAGCATCAGTTTTTGGAAGGAACTCATCCACATCATTTTGTGAGACTCACCGATAATAACCCAGTGTCAGAAGACCTTCAGTCAGGAGGGAACATAGAAGACACTAGGACTCCTGAGGACCAAGTCCGAACAGGAGAGTTTAACGAAAATACAGCCATCTCTGAGGACCAAGTCCGAACAGAAGAAAGCAGAACGACTCCTGAGGATCAAGTCCGAACAGTCGAGTCAAGAAGTGAAATTAATTCTACTTCTACATCAAGGGACCAAGTAAGTCCATTCACATCAAGTGATATTCGCAACTATTGGACAGACTCATCTGATTCCGATGAGCCCACACAACAGCAAGTAAGCGCTCCACGAGCCATCACTGAACCATCCGTGTCCAGTCATAAGAACTGCACGAGAAAACAAGTCAGGAGAAAGCACTCCGAAGATAACAGTGAAGAAAGCAATTCTCACCAAGAGAAAAGAACGAAGAAAGGATCTGTGACATTAAGAGACAGACTCCAAATGGCATGCATCATATTACTTATGATATGCCTGTACATTACGAACGGAAGAGCACAAGAAGACTCTAGTTCAGTGAAAGCCTACCCGAACTCCGCAGACAGGAGAAGTTTTCATACATTTACATGGGTAGCCAGCAATCAGCAGAACAAGACGAAGGAAGAACCACCTGGTCGTCACTCAACTCTGCAAGGCGATGACATCTGTTACAAACCGAAGTCACCCCTCACAATCAACTCTACTATGAAAAGGAAGGAAGCAAATCGATACACTCGATCAATTTCCGGTCCGGATACAATACAAAAGACTATACTATCTTTTGTTTCTATTATGAATTTGTTTTCAAATACTCACGTATCAGAACCAAAGTCCCGACACTCGGGGACAGTTACCCTTCAGGAGGGTTACCCATGGTCCAAGACCGGAATGGCTAAATCAGTGTTTGAAACAAAGTATATTGTTCATTATTATGACCTAATAAAGAAGTCAAGTCACAAGATGTCAACTCATCCAGCAATTAGGATTCGAGTCACAAAAGCCTTTCAACAGAAGAAAGCAAAAGAAAGCCGCCGAGCCAACATGAAGAGCAAGCGGGCAAACCAATGCAACATTGGTAGTCTAACAGACGCACCATTTAATCCGAAGAAGAGCACTTGTATCGATAAACATTTGAATGGGAGACGTATGCGAAATACGACACTGAAAAAGTCCGAACGGGCGAAACTCTCATTAAATCAGATGCCAGCCCTGCGAAAGCATCCAATCCCTGTACTCACAAAAGAAGTAAACAGAAGTTTCTCCAGTGATCAAGTAAGCATATCACGAAGTACCCTAACTACGGAAAATGTTAATCCGGAAGACACCTTCCGAAAAATAGAGTTCACATTTCCATTTGTCCATGATTACGAATCCTTGATAGTGTTCGGATCCGTAAGGGGGGAGAAAGAAGAAAGACAAACGAAAATGCAATCATCATTGACCTTCATCCCATTGAAGAGGGAACAAATAAAAGAACAAACAGAATCAAGAAATTTTCGAAACATAAGCCGTGGAGATATAGAAGAACCACGCACCCACCAAGTAAATAGCAGAAAGTTACTTTCTGAGAATGGACAGTGTAGGAACCAGGTTCCGAAGCACGTACTTAAGTACTCAAATGAAGAGTCACCTGAAACTACCAGGTTCACCACCAAGCTAAAAGAAAATGCTTCACTCACACAAACGAAGAAAGCCCCACCAAGTATGCAGGTGGAAGAGATTAAGCAGAAAGTCCAGATAGAGATAAGCAAGCCAGCTATCTTTACACTCTGGCCCCGTAACCGAATTCAGGGAGTGCGAGCCATGCTATACATCAAAAGTACAACGCATGAAACCAGTCGACCCCGAAACCGAACTTTACACAAATTAATAAAGTGGAAGACTATAACAGTCAGTAATATTGAAAAACAAGCCTTCTGGAACAGAAGCCAATATATTGTGTTCGAATCTCCTATTATTTCCTATAACAGGAGTACAATGAAAGTTGCCCTATCATTAAGCGTACAGATAGAGCCCGCACCTTTCACCAGTGATAAGACGTATCCACTATGTCAAGCAACAAACAATAGTACAGTGTGTACGGGAATGTTGAAACCGAATTTTCCTACTGAGACGGAAATTCGAAACAGTCCACATCCAGAAGTCGATTACGAAGGCCTGGACAGTACAGAAAGAAAACCCCGACACGGGTCACAATGGCAAACTCAACTACAAGAAAATAGTAGAGCCAGCAATGGGGGATATCAACCCGACAAAAGACCTCCATTGTGCACCATGATACATCTCCAGAAGTTACAGATTGGAGACAAATTGAAACTAATTCAAGAAAACAGTGATAACCATTTGACATCACAAAAATTCAAAACAAGAATAAAAGGAGAAGGGAGCCCTGAACTACGGTCTCAATCTCCGGCACAGAAGACAGATCGCCCAGTATCCATCCATGTCTTCAAGGGATGGAAGTTACCTCCCGTATTGTCTTACTCCCGGTATTTGCATTTTACCGAGAAAAAACACGTGCTCCAAATGCATGGCGTGTTCTTAACTAGTAACGCATTAAGTGGTTTTGCTATACTGGCTAAAGTTGTAGCAAAGGACGTATACAAGTTCAGGCACATCGCCGAAGAACAAACAATGAGAAAAAGATTTTTAAATACAATTTCGAACCAGCTCGGAGAAAACAGTGACCGGACAACCCGACGTCAGAATCTCCTCGAGAAAGATACATTCACCTCAGGTGAAAGTATGCTTTTACCCAATCAAAACAAAGCGGTAGAAAATTCGACCCGAATTAAGTGCAACCACAGGGATATCTTTACCCTAAATGAACAGCGAATTTCGAATGACGTTTTTAGTCCAATCAAGAACTTGAAGTACGGACATAGTGGTCCTACTTCTAACCTCAAGTTCAATCAATGGAACAAGCCGAAAACCGAAGAAGGTTCCTCAAATCATCATATCCCCAGGGCAGATAGTCTTTCACGTACTATATCTGACTGGATATTGAACCAAAGTATTAACATTGACGACCTTGGTACTCATACCGAAAAGGACTCAGCAAAAGAATTAATGAAATTACAAGCACCAATAGGTCAATCAGACCACAATTTGATAGAAAACATCTCTGAGTTAAAGTCACAACACTCAGAAGATCCACCTGATCGTACTCCTGAAGCTGCTAGGACAGAGACCCCAGAAGTCAAGCCTGGCATAACAGTGATTTGGAAGAATTATGATTTCCAAACTGACCCAGAAATTTCCGTAGGACGCAGTAAAACTTGGAAGACTTATACCCCGTTTTATAGTCAGGAAAGCAAACAATATGATTATACAGCAAACAATTATTATAATCATCTGATGATAACTAATCTACTCAAGGGCACAGCCATCACATGTTTTTGTAATTGTTCCCCAGAACTATTGTCTCTGGAGAAAATACCCGAAAGGCTAATCGAAGGGAAAGATCTTTGTTTTCTTTCCGTATTCTATCCACCGACGAAGCCTATGTCAGTGTCGAACCACAATTCCTTTGACGAGAAAAAGAAAAGAGAAAGTTCTGAACCCACAACTAGCGAGCTAGAGGACCTAGTTGATTTTAAATACAAGAAAAAGGAAGTTGAAAGCAAACCGAAATTTACACTTTATTCCCACTTCCGAGATAACTGGATGACATTGGCCTGCACTGCCGCATCTCAGAAATACTCAGCCTCAGCCTTCAATAGTAGCCTTATTGACCATGTAAGCCTGAGCCGGAAAATCGGACTAGACCTCACCTTCAGCCTAAGCATATCAAAGCAACCTGGAGGCCCGCAACTACCCTCGTTCACAACGGGTAGTACTCAGTCTGTCCTGGATTACAACCAAGCCTTTCCAGACGAAAGCAGTTCAGTTCTCATGGAACTCATTGAACATATCATTGTCATTTTTACAATGATCAATTTGTACATACATTGGTTAAATTATGGACAACCATGTATCAAGAGAAAGAAATATCATGCAAATTGGATATTTCTACCTGTCATATATAAACCTGGAGAGTCGAGCGATGTTCCTGCCGACCAAGACCCAGTACAACAGTTCCAGCCCATCAGACGGTCTGTCGAACTCCCGTTACCGGATTTACTTGAACACATTCAAGCTCATTGGACCAGCTCCAACCTAAGTGGCTAACAGAAGACCCACCGAATTTACTGGACAACTCTAAAAAATACAGACACACCTGGATTATCTCATCAAGGAGACGGATCATGTATATGGTGTAGTATATTAAAATATAAATTGTATATTTTTTGTTGAAATTTTTAATTATGCTATCATTTCAAATTGTTCAGATTCTATGTATGTTAATTCTATATTAGAGATTTATCAATTCTCGGATCATTTCATTGTTATTTTAATTCATTTACCTCAAATTGAAGGAGGGTGTTAAAATATAGATATACATACCTGCCAAGTAAGGAGGTATTATTACATACATATACATTATATACTATGTAGATAGGAGATATAGATGTAATTAATCATACATATTAGGATATCTTAATCATTGATATTATGTATCCGTTTATAATGCTAGTATTGAATCATGAGAGTTAATACGTAAGCACAAGTATGAATGTGGAAATTGCACATTCATTATATTATTGGTAAATCCCGTCCATGGTAAGGAGGGATGATTTCATTATGAACTAAATTCTTTAATGTAATATTGTATTGATCAGCAGGATTGTCCTTCCTTCTACAGAAGCAATCCGTACCATTTAAGAATCATTTCTATCTAACTGCAAATAGTTCTATCTCCTTTAACATGGTGAAGAATATTTGAGTAATTATTGTAAACTCTAAGGAGTTGATCTAAAAAGCTTTTCCTATTTAAAAGCATTGTGCATTGTTTATGCTGACGTTTGGGATCCTTTATCCAAACCGTCACTTTGTCACTCAGCCATTAAGTTTTATGACTTTATTGGTGAGCAGAAACCATCCGTAGTTTCACAATACAGGATGGACATTCTATGTATTATTTCGTATGTGCTGTGACACATACTCATATTATTTGAACGTTTCATGCCCACAGTACGTGGAGGAAATTACATGTATAAACATTGGTATACCTAAATTTCACTAACCGAGTTTTACTCAACACAAAGACTGATCTTAATAAATCAATTGGAACTTGAGACCCGAGCGAGCAGCATCTTATTATTTTCTGTTCCTCCGGAACTATTTACACATTTTCATTCTCATTTCAATTCACTCCATAATAGTCTTATGGATCATACCGCTGATAACTAGACATTATCCATAACGTACTATTTATTAAGAACAATACTAGATGAAGAAACGCGACCCTTTAATTAGAACTGTTAAATATGTTGGAAGTTACTCTTTTGAAGCTGATGGCATCCGATACACTAGTGACAAAATAATTCTGACCAAATTGCATCTTTGAAATGATCTTATAGCATAAACCATATAATTGAACTAGTTTAAACTAATAATATTGTCAAATGCGTCGATGTTAAATAAAGTAATATAAATTACTGAAATAAGTGAATGTACTCAAACCTATGAGTAATAAATGTGCTGTTATCGAAGGTTTTTAGTTGACACCTACAAGGACACAATATTTCTGAAAAATACGTTAAATAGTTTCCTATAACATGTTTAAACAGCTATCTTTACAACCAAGATTATGAGTGACAAATATGGGTGCAACAAAACTGTGAAATTTTGAACTTGTAGTGCATTGTTAGAAAGTGATTCATAAGTACAGCTGCTTGTAGAATATGTTCAATAAATAAGATTAAAATAAGAGAACCAACTATTAATGATAAGAATTAAGCTAGACATAAATTGGTAAATACGATAGATTATAATTAGTAAGTGAATTACAAAATATTACATTAATATTGTATTACATCAAACATGTTAAAACTTAAGAACAAATATTATATGAGCTTCGATGGTTAAACAATTAATTTGCTTAACAAAATAATGTAACTAAAATATTATTCAGATTTGTGTGTGGGCTAAGGCCCGTATATGCAATAAATCAATACATACATACATACATACATACATGTAATGAACTTATCTATTTTAGTGTTATACATTCAGGGATCGTCCATAATGTCGTCCTTCAAATATAGTTTGTAGTACCCATATTTTCAACATTAAAACTTTTTAAATGCTAAGCAAGAATCTATTGTAAAGGTCATATCTGAAAACTCTAAACAGAAAATGTCATTTTCACTATGAAAATCATTAAAGCACAACTACATCTAAAAAAATATATTTATTAGCTTTAAAAGATAAAAAAACAACGTAATATACTAATTTTAAGAACTGTCTCAACTGCGGAGTCACAAGAAGCTATTCTCGCCATACAATCACTGTGTAATTCATACACAATCAGAATAAACAATCTCGTAGAACCTAAATAAATCTACAAGCAGTACACATATCATAATCCACAAACAATGTAAATAGAATAGTAAGCGTTTAAAAAAAAGAATATTTTTCACTTAAAAAAAAAGGTAACATTTTTACAACTCATAAAAAAAGTTAATAAACCATCTTGCACTTTTCAAACAAACACGTTATGGTAAAACATTACAATCATTTTCAAAATATGTAAGTAAAACATTTAGGTATTTTCTGAAAGATAAAACACTATGTGGGATTTTAAAACTTGTGAATAAAACATAATGCAATTTTCACAAACAAGTTAGAGGGGCATACTGTAGTTTTTAAAGAACGAAAGTAATGAAACTTTTGAAACAATTTTAAAACAAGCAAGTAGACATTTTTGAATTTAAGAAAAAATAAACCATGCTGCATATTTTTGAATTGCAACATGAAAATTACAAAAACAGGTAGTAGAATATTTCATACTTCCAAAAACCAATGCAAATGAAAAACTTATACCTTTCAAACGACTTAAAAGCAACTTAATTTTGTAATTAAAAAAAAAACAATTTACGTAAATAAAACATGTTGCATATTTCAAAACCGTGTAAATATATAATAAATATATGTTCACTTTTAAAAAGCAGATTATTTTGTAAAACATATGAAACTCACGAAAAACGCGCAGATAACATTTTATGCACGTAGGAAAACAACATTAAAAAAAAGAACAATTAGTCTTTCCTTCGTTGATAATATAATCAAGTCGACCTTAAACTTGAAATTCCTTCTACGTTATACTCTGTTATCCCAAGCGTCGGTTACTGTTACGTCTTGACTGCTTATCTACATCAAATAATACAAGTATGTTAAACCGTAATTACGTACTCAATTGTACAGCTTGTTCCTGATCTGGTTCGACACTATGTACTTTTATATCTAACTAGATTCACAACATCTAATTGGAATTCCGTTTTTCTTTTTCTTAGAGTTCATTCTTGGCAACAAATTACGCAGTCACTATCGAGTATCGACAGTTGCAAATTTGCAACCCAACAACATGGATTTCTTCCACGAAAGTCGTGTTTCACTAATCTGCTGGAGTTTTTTGAAGACGTTACAAGACTTGTTGATGAAGGAAGTACGGTTGACTGTGTCTACATCGATTTTTCTAAGGCCTTTGATAAGATCCCTCATAAACAGTTACTCAACAAGTTGAAAGAGCGTCATCACCTTGATCCATACCTTACAAAATGGCTGAACTGCTTTTTAACAGACAGGACATACCAAGTGGTAGTGAATGGAGAGACGTCCAAAAAAACAAAGGTCATCAGCGGAGTCCCACAAGGAACTGTTCTAGGGCCAATTCTGTTCCTTCTTTACGTTGATGAAATGGGTGAAGTAGTTCAAAGTTCTCTAAAGCAATACGCAGATGATTCCAAAATCTATAGAGCCAGGAAAACAGATGGGGATTTTCATCAACTTCAACAGGACATAGATAACTTGGTAAAATGGTGTAACAAGAACCACATGGAGATGAATATTGGGAAAACCCACCTAGTTCACTTCAGTGTGAGAAAAACTGAAAATCCTACATACTCCTGCAATAATGCTGAGTTGCTAAGCTCAAATTGCGAAAGAGATTTGGGAGTTTATATTGACAGCGAGTTAAAGTCTTCTCAACATTGTCAACAGGCTATAAGAAAAGCCAAATCCATGTGCTTACAAATTAAAAGAACCTTTAAACATTTAGACAAGTACGGACTTCGTACGCTTATTGTAACATTTATTCGCCCATTGCTCGAGTATTGCAACAGTATTTGGTGCCCAATTTTAAAAAGTGACAGTGATGAGATCGAAAAAGTTCAGAAGTTAGCCACTCGGCTTTTACCATCGCTTAAGAACTTGCCTTATGAGGTGAGATTAAAGGAACTTCGAATTCTCTCACTTGAGGACAGAAGGAAAAGAGGAGACCTGATTGAGACGTTTAAGTTAATTAACAACAAGTATGATATCGACCCCTCTGCTTTTTTCGAAATCGACATGCAGAGCCGAAATGCTCCGTTTTTAAAGAAAAAACCTGTGATCACTAACTTAAGACACCACTTCTTTACCCAACGTGTAGTTACAGAATGGAATAATCTTCCAAGTGACGTGAAAAGTGACAAATCAAATTTATATTCTGTGAATTCGTTTAAAAATAAGTTAGATAAGTTTAAAGGGTGGAGTTTTGGCAAAACTTCCGAGTGACTCAAGCTTCAAAGTGTTTAAACAGTGACAACCGGGTTTTCAAGAGACTTGTCTCAAATCCTTTAGGATTCTTCCCGGGAAACAATTATTATTATTATTATTAGTATCAACGAAAAAATTAGCATTTACATTTGGGTCAACGATGTGGCAATTCCAGGAAATGAAACAAGCAGCGTGGTGTACATAGGTGCTGTATGTATAGTCTCGTTCACGCGTATACTACTTAACTAAATTAAAACAGGTTTTATTTCATGTTGTTACAGGTTACAGTTTAATTTTCATGTGGTTACATTCCTATTTGTTTGTAAATAAAAAATCGGAAAATGCATTTTCCTAGGAATTTATCTAGCCCAGTATTATACAACAGCTTACTTTGCAGTTGATATCTACTTTGTGAATGGTATATAAAAGTGGTCACCAGCTTCGATTATTATTTAACTTAAAACTGCTTGCTGCAGAAACATCACGAGTCCAAGCTAAACGTTGCCCCAACAGATACAGAAAACTAAAGACGGGTAATTTATTTGTTAAATTTCGCAATTTTAAATATTTGAAGGATACAGTACGACGTTCGTAAAAATTGTTAACTTCTCAAAAACATTTTTAGAATTCTTTAAATTGTATTTTTTGTTTCTAATTCCCTCGCAGATCTCGCATCTCTTAATATAATATCAATATCACCATGGCCCGCATGTTCAACGTTTGGTCACTGCTCTGCCTTATTTTGACTGCACTTATTTTCTCCGCATCACCTTCCACCTCCACGTCGAGTGTAATATTTTCTAAAGAACGGCGCATAGCTGGTCGGGATTGCAAATTTACAGCAGGTGGAATACGTTGTGTTCAAGATGATCCGGACCGGAAGTCCCCTGTAATGAAGACGAGGAGGTGACTTGTGTAGAAGCAGACTGAGCAGTGAAAGTTCAAGGGTTCCAGAAAGTGATGCTGAATTGTTAGTTTTTAGATTTACAGGCCGTGTGTATGTCATCCACAACTCGTCTAATACTTGATGTCACCAATCCAGTTGCATTTGTTTGTAAAAGTACTTACCTCAATTACGACGAATTACCAAAAGAATTATTATTTTTTTTATTTAATTTTATTATTTAGAATAAAGAATTGAATAAATACACTTTTGGCATATCCATACTATTAAATACTGAAATTGTGTAGTTAAAATGTCATTTTCAGCATAAACATCAGTTAAACAACTTACATTATTTTCCGCACATAGTGTAAATTTTAAGTGGAGAAATTCTTTTCTACCCAGCATCCATATGACACTTTTTGAAAGCTACGTTTTACTTCAAAATAAATTAATAAGAAACTTGGAATTCTAAAGTAGGAGTCTTTGGTCGGAACACAATACAGAACATTTTCCACTTTTTTAAAACGTAATTAAATTAATTGAAGTATCAAAAAAAGCCACCAACCATTTACTACTACCAACACTTATTGTGAACAACACAAGATTTGAAACTATTAAAAATATGTACAGATACTATCATAGATAGCGAGCCCGCGTAGCTCAGTGCTTACTGCACTGATGTCTATGAACCTGCTGTTTAAGCAAATGCTCGCTTCAGGTCTTGGGATCGAGACCAGCGGCGGTGGCAAGTTTTCCCACTGGGTTTTTCTTGTCCACAAGGCAGTGAAGGGCTCGGCAGCTCCGAACGTCAATGTAAAATGAAGTTCGCCATAGAAGTAGGCCCAACCAATGTTGGAAAGACAAAACCTGTGTGATGGCACAGTGCAAGAAGTGAATTCGAGGTCGGGCACCCTGTAAGAACTGCAGTTAAATCGGGGCAACCTCAAATTTTTTTTTTACTATCATAGATTATTTTGCATACTTAAAAACACGCGTAAAAAGAAAACTTTTCACTTTGCAAATAATGCTAAAAGAATATTTCGCACTTTTAAAACATATTTAAATAGAATATTTTACTGTTGTTAAAAACTTTCGAATAGACAATTTTGCATTTTCGTTGAACTATTTAAAAAAAGCATATTAGTTTTAATTCTTTGCAAAAAAAGTCAATCGAACGTTTTGCAAGTTTTAAAAACATTTACAAAGAAAGTTTTTAGCTTTCTCGGAAAATGTAAAAACAAAGCATTTTGCACTGTGCAATAAATGTAAATAGAATACATGTTTGATTTTTAATTATCATGACAAGCAGACAAAAACCAATTTGCATATTTAAGAAACATATTTGCATCTAATTTAATTATTTTATTTCTAAGAAAGCTCGTATTTACTCTTCACTTGTGGTATACATAACGCTTAAACGTGGTTTATTGTTTTATGTTCAGCTATAGACAAGTAGATGGCTTGTTTTGAATATTCACAGAATATTGGCGAGTGTGTGAGTGTAAATGTGGTGTGGGATTAAAATTGGCAGAAAGTCAACTCACAACGTGACGTTTCTTCTGCGTATGCAAATAAAGCATATTACGTGAAAAATTATTACGTGTGCTGTACTAATCTTATCTCATATCTACCACCCAAATGTGCTACATTTACATATAATTTTTAATTCCACCTGCGCGCGGAGCTGTACTATGCGTCCTGCTTCCGTTTGACCATAAATTAAAGTCGGCCTTGAACATGTGCTCACTCACTTGTACGTTATCTGTGGAATAGACGAGTTCATTGGACTCACTTGTTGTTGTAGTTGTGGTGAGAAAAGGCGAAAGGGTGATCTTTGCAGTTACGTACATAATATGTAGCTCACAGACTGAATCACTGGAACAAAAAGCAATATTTACTCAGTTGCATCGTGTAGCGTTACATGTTTCCTGCCTACTTGAAATCTATACTACAGATACATTCAAACCTACATACAAAATTGTGCACCTTGTTCCTAGTCTGATACGGGTTTGACTGTATGTGCTTTTCACTCAATTAAAACAGCACTTACTTGGAATTACGCTCTTTTTCTTATTAGAGTTCATTCTTTGCAACAACTCACGCAGGTAATATAGACAAAATCAACTCCTGAGGATGAATTAGCATTCAACTATTCCTGAAGAAAGTGGCGATTCCAAGAAGTGAGACAAAGAGCATGGGGTACATGGATAATGTATGTAGTACGTAGCACTTGTGTACTACACTTGCTGTAAAGCAAGTTTTATGTTCTTGTTTCATAAGAGCATAATAAAAGAACATAGTATTATTGTTGTTGCCAGTAGTCGTTACGAACAGGGCCGGAAAAAAAAATAACTTTTAGGCAGCAATTTTTTTCCACACAAAAACCACCATTATGATTTTGTTTAAGATTGTCTTTGCTATATCAAAATGTGGTATCTACATGTTTTTGAAAAGTGCAAAATATTTAATTCCCTTGTTTTTGAAAATTGCAAAATGTTCGATTTACATAGTTTGAGAAAAGTGCTAAATATTTTATTTGCATGTTTTTGAAAAGTGCAAACAAAAGTTATTTGCATCCCGTATGAAAAATCGAAGTTTTTTCCTGCACAAATAATGTGTCTAGTTATGCAGAACAAACGTGGCGAGAATTGTCCCGTTTATCTGCATAAACTGCTCTGCAGTTTATATTGTGCAGAACCAGTATGCAGGATATAGTCGTGGCTAATTTTGCCCCCTTTTTCTGCACAATGAATTGTGCAAACATTTTTGTGCACAATAATTTACGCACAAAAAAATAACTTAAATTATAAAACATATGCCCGAACCCAGTTTCGAAACCTAGACTTCTGCCTCCGAACTTGCATCCTTAGCCTCTACCCTACTTGTACTTGTTATACGTGAAGGGCCCAGCAAACCGGGGAAGGCAAATATAAGTGCGTTTTTGGTCAGATTATGAGTGGCTGGTCGGAAAACGGTTGGCAGTTAATAAAAGTCTGATTTTAAAGTCCAAAAGCTAGTGGCCGGACATTATAAAACGGCAGTTGGCCCTAGGGAGATATCATATGTTGGCCCACTGTCTTAAAAGTGTCCGTAAAAAGACACAATTTTCCCACCCTAAATCTGCCTATACACCACCAGAGCTTTCCGCTTGGAATTAACGGGTGGGTTTTAGTTGGGTGGCAGCGGTGGACCGACAGTAGCTTTATCGCTTAAATAGCTCCCTGCAGACATTAGAAGTACGCGCTGATATTTAGTTCAGTCAGTTGGAGCGTGTAGAATACCTCGCAACACAACGGAAACCGTAACCGACAAAATAAGTCCTGTAAATTAGTATGTGAATATTTGTGATAGTCATAATCATACTAAACTACAATTCTGAGTTTAAATGTATTTATAATCCAGTATTTGTTTAATTAGTGTGATTTTGCAAGACTTATCGAAAATCGCATCAGAAAAATCAAGTGAACACTTTTATTGTTATCAATATTGCCACAGTTAGTGTAATGTCGTGTAGTGTGCATAGCTTGCTCTTTATCTTAGCATTGTAGAAAAATCCTAAGTTAATCTGCAGTTCATAATAGTTAAGAATCACATATTTCAGTGTTAAATACCATAATATTCAACAAAATAACCCTGCAGAGAGAGAATACAGCAATGCACCAATGTCGGCAGCGGTTTAGTGGCAGCGGTTCAGTAAATTGCAATTAATTGCAATTTACTAAACCCCTACTGCACACAACAGAACATTGCAAGTTCCTGAATTTTGAAGCATAGGAAAAAACTCAATCAAAAATTAAATTAGGTGCAGTTTAAATGATATGTGAACTTGCTAAAACTTTGATGTTGGAATAAGATATACTGTAATGCTGGACATGCCGACATTTCAACGTGCAGTGTTGTATTCTGCGCAGGGATTATTATGTTTGATGTTTTATTATTTAACATTGAAGTATGTGGCTCACAACTATTATGAAATGCAGAATTTAACTTAAAATTTTTCTACAGTAGTAAGTGTCAAAAGATAAAGAGCAGGCTGTGCACAAAATAAGACATTACACTAACTTTGGCAATACAGAAAACGGTACAAGTGTTCTTTTATTTTTCCTGATGTGATAGTCAGTGAGTCTTGAAAAATCACACTAATCACTAAAAAAACTAGATTTTAAGTACAGTAAAATTCAGAACTGTAGTTTGGTATGATTAATTAAAACAATTATTAATGCTATTCATTTGCAAACCCTTATTTCTGTGCGCCATTTACAATACTCGCCGAATTTTGTGCTCAACGTATATTTGAGTTACAAACCTTGTTCGTAATAATCAGTGGAATATGTTTATGCGAAAGTATAAAAACAGTGCTTGATGTGAATTGATGAATTTAAGGCTTTTTTAATGATTTAGGAGTGGCTAAAGGGGGAGAGTAGAAGTGGGTGAATAACAGTCCAGAACAAAGATGTATTTGAATGGATGAAAGTCTGAAGTTGGGTGGATATTGGATGGGTAGCAGTCGAGTATATATCAGATAATTGTCGGTATGAGAATTAAGCGGTGTAGGATAACAAGCGCCCATTGGCGTTTTAAAGTCGTTCCACCGGTGGGCCGCTGGTATTGTAAGATAGTCCGGCCACCAGTGTTCGCGGCGACATTTCCAACTTTCTGCCACCTCAAATCGGGACCAGTGGTCCAACCAAAATCCCACTATTATTTGCTTAATGTGGTTTGCTGGGGGAATATTATTTGTAATTACTTATACAAATCGAATATTTTCTATAACAAAACTAACTACTTTTTGAAGACTTTAAGTGATTGTTTACTCCAAATCAACATTTTATGGTAATATAAAATTAAACATTTCTGTTAGGTCAATTAGTTCATCGGTCAGCACTTGTTATAACTAAATAAACACGTTTTTACTATTTTTCACAAATATATGATTTTCTACTCAAATTTGGAAACCTGTAAGACTTAAAGTACAAGTTTGATGAATTACTGTAAAATTTAAGGTCAAAGGTCCAAGTTCATTTTCAATTGTGAATAAAAATATTTGCATAAATGCGTATGCATAATCTTTTAATGCATAAATGCGTATGCATAATCTTATCATGCATGCAACGTTATGCAGAGAAAAGTATGGTAAGAGCGTTGTGCAGGATTTAAAAAAACAAATAATGCATACATTTTTGTGCATACGATGTTGTGCATAACATACTATGCTAATTTAGGCCTTATGCATATTAGGGCACAATATTTTGTGCATAACGCATTGTGCAATACCAGTTATGTCGCGTTCTGCATAACACGACACAATATTTTTTGTACAGGATGTTTTTGAAAATTGCAAAATGTTCGATTTACATGTTTTGAGAAAAGTGTTAAATATTTTATTTGCATGTTTTTGAAAAGTGCAAAATGTTCCATTTACATATTCTTGAAAATTCAGACAGCGGGGGCTGCCTCAGCTGGCTGCAGTATCCGGCTCTGGTTACTAACCTCAATCTCATAAGGCAACACAGAGAAGTCAGAGTCGCATCTCTCTTTATCAATGAAGAGTTCACTCAATGAATTCAAACTAAAAGATACGATCGGACCATTTGCATTATAAGAAGCCAGTAGTTGTTCTTTTTTTCTCAAAAAATTCAATAGTCACATAACGTAATATTTACAGGTTATGCACATTTTGGTGTGCATAGCTATTTATGCCTGAGAAAGAAATTAGAAATTGTATTTTCCTAGGAATTCTTTTAATGTAGTAGTAAACAACGTAGAAAACAGTAGATACATACCATGTAAATGCTATATAAAAGTGGACCCCAACTTCCGTTATTATTCAAGTCAAAACTACCCGCAGAAGAAACATCAAGACTCAGAGCTCATCTAACATTATCCCCGCAGTTATAACAAAAGGTACGGCTAATTAATTTGATAAACTTTTGTTTTAATTTTCATTATTACAAGGATTAATCACGTGGTAAAAAATTATCGTTATTAAAAAAATAATATCTAGAATTCTAAAAATTATATTTTTTTTCGATTCCCTGACAGATCCTGCATCTCTCAAATAAACAAATGACCATGGCCCGCATGTTCACTGTTTGCTCACTGCTCTGCCTCATTTTGAGTGCACTCATTCTCTCTCCAACACCCTCTACGTCAAGTCCAATTGCATCCAGGGAAGGACGTCAGGTAGCGTATTCAACGAAAATAACACCATCAACCCAACCAGGGGCCGTAATGCCGGTGGTGAGGCAGGATCAGCCTCATGACTGTGAAGTTGAACCTCATGACTGTGACGAAGAAAATTAAGCAGTGGAAGAGAAAACATAAATTTTAATGCCAAATTAGGCACGATAGAAAAAGCAGCGTTGATTCTTTTGTGTATAAAGGTGGTAACAGCTTTAAAATGAGAACTGAAAAATGGCGTAAAACTATTTAACAAAAACAACATGAATGCTTATGGCCTATACACGCCATGTCAAAATATTAAAGTAAAATATACTGGCTCTAGATATACTTGTGTAAAAATTAAAAAAAAACTGTATCCCTGTATCCGCTGCACGCTCATTGCTCATATAAAAATTAATTACTTTAATGAGTTTTAAAATAATTTCAAAATTTGTAGACGAGTATTGAACTCAAATAAAGGTAGCACTACTATTTAAACATATATTTCATTGTCGGGGTAGTAAAAATTGGAAACTCAATTTTCTCTGTCTACAGCATATCCTACGCATGGCGCGTTCCCAGAACACAACCTTATCTTGCAACTGAATTGTCCGTGAAATGGGGCGTAGAATTTAAATAGGAAATATCAGATGAGATACATATGTATTTCAAATTTTGTTGGCATATTAATCAAGATACAACATAGGAACTTGTACTGTACGTAAACGCATATCGTCAGTGAAGAATAAAAATCAGTCACATCCAGTTTATTAAAAATTCCATTATTATGCCATTGCACATAACACTCGTTGCAATCGTAAGATGCTAAAACTACACTTCGAAGAGCTTCAAAACGTATATTTACAAGTTTTTAAAACGTAAAACATATTCTATTTACGAGTTCCTAAACAGTAAAAAATATTCTATTTATTAAAAAGTACAGAATATTCCATTTAATAGTTTTTAAAAAGTGCAAAATATTATGTTTCGAAATTTTTAAAAAGACTAAAATATGATATTCACAAGTTTTTAAAAAGTAAAAAATATTCCATTTAAAATTTTTTGAAAAGTGCAAAATATTATGTTTCGAAGTTTTTAAAAATACTAACATATGATATTCACAAGTTTTTGAAAAGTACACAATATTCCATTTAAAATTTTTTAAAAAGTGCAAAATATTATGTTTCGAAATTTTTAAAAAGACAAAAATATGATATTTACAAGTTTTAACAAAGTACACAATATTTGATTTACAAGTTTTTAAAAAGTGTAAAATGCTCTTTTTTACTTCTTTTTCCTATTTTATCAAGTTCCTATGATTGTAGACTAAAAGTAAAACAAAAAAATTCTCTATCATTTTGTACTATTTCTGAGATTGGTAATACATTATCTTGTACCTTTGTCATGTATGTATAAATAATCTGACCTAACAATGAAATAAAACCCAGAATAATATTTTAACATTTTGAAGAGTTCAGAATATTTTATTTACAAAATTTTTAGAACTGCAAAATAGTCTACTCAAGAGTTTGTGAAAATTGCATAACTTACTATACAAGCGCTTGTAAAATGATTCTAATATGTCATTAAGATGTTTAGTTTTTTTATTTGCATTTAAAAACCAGACGAAAATTATTTAGTTGTGTGGATGGTGCGTTTTTTATTTTATCTTTAGCTTACGATGTAGATGGCTGGTTTTGATTCTTCACATAAAATAGGTGAGTGTAAATGTAAATTTAGTGAGTAATTAACATTGTGGCATAGCCAACGGACAACGTATTGCTCCTACTGTGCTGTGAACGCAATCACAGTATTTTACGCAAAAAAATATTCCATATGCTGGACCCACATATCTCGTCCACCACTCTTCTGTGTTACATGCAAAATTCGATCTGCAGAACTCTCCTACGCGTTCTGTGGTTCTGTCTCCGTCGTTAATAAAACCAAGATGACGGTCAACTCACACGTACGTTGTTTGTGAACCAGTTCAGTAGACTCAATTGCCGTTGTGGTGAAACGGAAAGCGATACTTCTACCCAAAAAGTTGCGTGCATAATAACAGTATATACGTTAGTCCGTATAGAATAATTAATGTGCCTTTGCTAGTCCTATGTGTATCCTCTCCACGGGCAATTGTGTATAATTTTGAAAACCCCTTTTTATTTTGAAAATATCAACAGCATAATGTGTATGTAGATTTTTTTCGCACTTTTGAAAAAAAAACACGTTGATAGATTATTTTGCACACCTAAAAATGTGTATATCGAACATTATTAACTTTTTGAAAAACATTAAAGTATAACTTTTTCAAGTTTGCAAAAATTTTAAATAAAACATTTTGCACTCTCTAAAACCATCCAAGAAGAACGTTTTTAAATTTTTTAAACAATGCATTGCAATGTAAATAGACCATTTTGCACGTTGTAAAAAAAGGAAATTAAACATTTTGCATTTTTGAAAACAATGTAAGCGGAGCAATTTCAACTTTTGAAAACATCGTAAATTGAACATTTTTCACTTTAAAAAACTGGTTTTGACCAAAAACTTAAATTGTAATAAATAGATAACCCTGAAATATTATAACAAACAAAACTAATGTAAGAACTAATTATGTGAGTGCAAAAACTGGAAGCCCGGAAAACGGAGACTGAAATGCCCCATTGGAATTTTAATTTTATAGTCATATCAATTGTAGCTTTATTTAAATAAAAACTTGCCAATTTACTTATAAGCAGATTAATTTAATTTAATTATGAGCATTGGTTTTAATTTTGAATTTTGTATTTTTATTAACAATTTAAAATGATATAAGGAGCTGTGTGTACGATAACCAGATTGGATAATTCTTATATTTTAAATAACAAAAGATGTTTAGCAATTGAGAAAAATGAAACCAAATTTTTACGAGAAAACACAATAAACTATTAGTTAACCATGTCACTATTTCCTCGCGATTAGAAATTTGATACAGGATAATTGGCGACGGGATGGAAGCGGAAGCTACTGCTACCCCGTCTGCAAGTAATTTAAAATAAATACATTATTAATAATCGATAAAAGTATCCACAGAATTAAATTGAATCAAAAAATAACATATATTGTTACATCTCCGTCTGTAGAAAATGATTATCTAACTATGCGCATCATTAACTCACCTAACTACATGTGCCCATCATCTGACTTGAACATTTTGAACCCGCACAACATGCACCCATCAGCATACCACACGGTTTTCCCTTACACTAAATTTAACAAAACAAATTATTACGACAAACAGTGATGTTGCACAAAGCGTTCTCAACTCTGCTTTCTGGACCAAGAGACATGTCGTCAGTGAAGAGTCATTATTTCGTTAGTCCAGTGCACGGCTAAAGTAATTCTGTCGCAAGTCTATTTAATTGGGTGCTGCAGTCGCGGTCGCTTCCGCGTTGTCCTTTGCATTATTGGGGGGGGGGGGAGGGCGATGGTTTGTTACTTACTGTATTGCACTCATGTCGTACACTTAGTGGTCGCCCATAAAAGATGTAATAGGAATGCCATTTCAAAAAAGTGTAAAATGTTCAATTGACATGCTTTTTAAAAGCGTAAAATGTTCAATTGACATGCTTTTTAAAAGCGTAAAATGTTCAATTGACATGCTTTTTAAAAGCGTAAAATGTTCAATTGACATGCTTTTTAAAAGCGTAAAATGTTCAATTGACATGCTTTTTAAAAGCGTAAAATGTTCAATTGACATGCTTTTTAAAAGCGTAAAATGTTCAATTGACATGCTTTTTAAAAGCGTAAAATGTTCAATTGACATGCTTTTTAAAAGCGTAAAATGTTCTATTTACATGTTTCTCAAAAGCGCATAATTTTTTGGAAATTGAATTTTGAATACATATTTTGTGTACAACCCTTAGTTTTTGTCCTAGTTCAGTTCAGTCCCAAGTAGATGTGGCTCATCTTGATTGTTCGTCGACAATACAAATTTTTTAACAGCTTTAAAAAACAGTGTCATTAAATGAACATGGCGGAGTAATGTTAAATGAAAAATCTTTGTAAAGTTACGAACCTTTGATGCCTTTGTTGTAGCCTTTGTAGTAGTCTTTGTTGTGGTTGTAGTCGTGGTAGTCGGTTGTCCCTCCTAATCCACACCAAATCACACCAAAGAGTAAAAGAAAACATTTAAAAAAATGCCAAGAAAGAAATTGAGAAAGTGGCATCGCCTCATGAGGAGCTTCATTGCATCTTTTTAAAATATAATTAGGGAATTCACTAGATTAGGGGGCACTAATATTAATTCACGCATTGGGTTTAAAATCTAAAAAAAACATTACTAAATCGAGGAAATATTTCAAATCAGAGTGTTGTGTAAAGCAACGAACCGTGGAAGGTGATTCCGTGTTCGGTTCTTCTGTCTGCGGTCCTTCCGTTTCTTGAGCCGTAGCGAGCTGCATTGCAATTGCCACAAAAACAAAACAGACTACGCTCAACTGGAGGCAGAAGCTGATTCTTGAGGATTTCATCTTAAAAGATTTACTGTGTGGATAGCTTTAGTAAAATGAGCAAAAACCTACAAAAAATAGATGCAACAGAAAACAGATGCTTCAGTTAAGGCTCCAGTATTTAGTCGACACCGGGCAGCGAACAGCCCAGATCAGACACCGTTAATTTTATTTTATTTTTAATGGATTTAAATTATGCAAATTAGTTAATACCTTGACTAGCGGACAAATAGTTGGAAACGAAAGAGTGCCGAAAACTAATGCACAAGTCTTGAAATTGTTTTTCTGAAATAAATTTGCGACAGTGAATGGAAATCAAGATCGTTGCTTAGCTGGAAACAATTCAATGATAAAAAATGTCTACAACTTTTTTTCTTTTTATACTATTCACTTTCAAGACTTTTTGCTGTTTATGTTTCATGAAGTTAAAGTTAGTTTTAAAACATTGTTTTCCACGTTTGATACTAAGCGTAATTTATTATCTATTGTGAGCTGTTATTTTCGGCATTTGTATCTCTTAATTGTATTTTACTTTACATAAATCAATTTCATTGACGTCAACAGGGGAATTGAAACAATATTATTTATTTAGTTGGTGAAAAAACTGTAATTACTCCCAGCGTCGGCTATTTTTCTGTGAAATAGAAACGTGAAAAATTGTTCAACTTGTTGACTGACAAATTTTGCCTATGACTTTAAAAAGTATAATTTACAAAGTATGTGTAAAGAAATCGTCCACAGATGACGTCATCACAAATCTCATTGGTAAGTAATCTACGACTTTTCCGTATTTCCCTTAGCTTTCGTGCTATGTAATGGCATTCCATAACATGAGATATGATCAATAGCCTTGCAAATGCATTGACCTTATATTGACGTCATTTGTGAAGGATCCTTCATTCGTCAAAGAATATAGCAAAATTACAGGTGATTAAACAATCTTGTCAAGGGGAAATAAAACAATGTCTTGCTGTCTAACACAAATAACTAAAAGTACTTTCCAGGACTCAGCGTAGAACAGATGCGGTAGAATGTTCAGATCTGTAAAAATATGGCGCAGTTAAACATTAAAACAGGAAAAAGTAATTTACACGTGCAATAAGCGTAAAAAAGTATAAATAATAAAAATATTAACCTATTGTTGTACTACAAAAATGGCAATATTTCATCTTGTTATTCAAAGTGAGCAGTGATGAATTTGAAGAATGGCACCTGTTTAATCAAGATTCAACTTTAATATCAAATCCAGATGAAAACACAATGAGAGACACTACGTCACGTCTGGATATATAAGGCGCGATAGAAAACTAAGTCACTAGTCCGGGACCAGCTATGAAACGGCCACAAATTGTATAATTGAGTGTCGTTCTTTCCCGGATTCATTTTAAAATTACAAAATTGCACATTTTTCCTCGTTACCACATCATAAAGCTATTTAACTAAATTTGATAAATTTAAATTCAAGTCACGTCAGTTATTTAGTTATCGTTTACAGGAATTAAAACAATTTGCCTAGTTCATTTATATTTATTAAATATTTATATTATATATAATTATAGTATATTATTATGTACTCTTGGCTATTCCTAGAAATCTGTGTAATTAAACTGTGCGATTGTGACAATAAAGCAATAATTACCTACCTACTGACTTAAATTTAAAATAAAGAAATTTTTTAAATTTTTTTAAAATATGTAATTAGAGCATTTGACACTTACAAAAAATTAAAATAAAACAGTCTGCAATTTTTAACTTTGTGAGTTTAGCATTTTCTAGTTTTTTAAAACATATATAAATAAAATATTTTGGTCCTTTTTTTGTACAAGTGGGCAAGGCATTTTATAATTATTAGGAAGTTATTTTAGTTTTCGTACTATTTATTTAAATTTATTTTGGTTGTAAAATTCTATAATTTTAAACGCACAATTTTTGGTTGCTAGTCAGCAACCAAGACCAGTCAAAACCATATAGCATCAGACACTAAAAAACTTTCCAAAAGGGTTAAGTTACATTTGAATGAAAAAAATAAATTGGGCCGTTTGCCTATTAGTTGCCCGCTAAAGTTTCAAAACCACTATTTTTTTTTAACTTTACCGCCCTGCAGCTCCAACATTTATCATCCAATTTTCAAAAACATTGAGGTTTGAATACTTTTACACAATTTTCCAGTAGGTAATTTCTGCATTTTTAAAAATTAAATTTTTTATATTTTGAGAAAATGAGGTATTTTTAAAATCCACGAAACAAAGGTTTTTTAACTTTATTTTTTAAAAAAATAAAATATAATAATAAATCTTTGCATGACTTGACTTAACATTGATTATCATGGGGTTGCCACTGGCTTAACAACTGTAGTGTTGCTACTACAAGTGAAAAATCTGATCGCAAGCATCGTGTACTGTTACTTGTTTAATTACATTAAAACCTAAAATTACACAAAACATAAACTGTGCACCTTGTTCCTAGTCTGGTTTGACTGCATGTAATGTTGACAGTATCAACACTTGAGGATAAATTAGTATTCAACTTTTCCCGAAGCATGTGGCGATTCCAAGAACTGAGACAAGGTGCGTTATGTACATGGATGATGTATGTAGTACTTAGCACGCTTATACTATCAACTTATAAACTAAAACAAGTTTTTTATGCGTTTTTTTTTGCGTGTTTCATGAGGGCAGAATGAGAAAAAACATAATATTATTGTTTGGTGCGAGTAGTGGTTCAAAAGTGAACACAGTGACGTCCTAGTCGAATCTCTATTTATTAATACATATTTAGTATAGGCGAGTCGAAAACTAGAAACTTGGTCTTTCTGAGAATTCTTCTACTGCAGCTTGATAAAGCAACCAACAATACAGTCGATACATATTTTTAATTGGTATATAAAAGTGGAGGCTAGCTTCCGTTGTTATTCAAGTCAAACCTACTTGCAAAGGAAACATCACGAGTCGGAGCTGATCTAACGTTACCCCTACAGTTAAACGAAAAGGTACGGGTAATTAGTTTATTAAACTTGTGTTTTTATTTCAAATAATTCAACAATAAAGCACGTAGTAAAACATTTATCTTTTTAAACAAAATTCCAGAATTCTATAAATTTTAATTTTTTAAATTCCCTTACAGATCCCGCATCTCTGTAATAAACAAATCACCATGGCCCGCATGTTCACCGTCTGGTCACTGCTCTGCCTTATTTGGAGTGCACTAGTTCTCTCTCCAACACCCTCCACGTCAAGTCCGATTGCATCTAGAGAAGGACGTCGGGTACGACTAGCACATAAATGTTCTTTTCGACCACAAGAAGCTATAACCATTCGCTGTGTATTGTTCTCAACACCAGCACCCCCAGCACCCCAGCCGGAGAAGAGGGAGAAGAGCGACGAGGAGGTCGTCTGTGATCCCAATGTGTACTACTGTGACCAATAAAATTAAGCTATGGAAGTGCAAACGGACTGGAAAGTGGTGCTGCACTGTTATTCGGTTGAGGGGCCGTGTTTGTGTAATACACAGATGGACAAATACTTAGTGTCAGTGTTTTTTTTAGTCATTGGATGTTAGATCGTATTTTATTTTTTCGTGAGAGTACCCTAATAACGACGACTTACAGAACTACCAATTTTTTTATTTTTTTGTGTTGTCAATAATAAATTAATAAAACTTCAATTTTGGTATAATATCATTTTATGAATATATAAGAAAATGTCATTTCAAGCATCAAAATCAAAGCAAGGGTTAAGACTCTTGTTTAATGGCAGCCTTTGCTTTAAAATTAGGCAGTTTGACTATTATTATTATTTTGTTTTAATTATTTATTGTTGGAATATCAATTAAAGTACAATCACCACCCAACTGTGATACATGCATAATAATCTCAACTGCAGAACTGTACTATGCTCTCCTCCATCGCTAATAATAATATTACAAATACGACCTTGAACTTGAACTCACTAGTACGTTGTGTGTGGACATGTTCAGTAGACTCAATTGCTGCTGTGGTGAAAAAGATAGCGATACTTTATCTAAACAGTTGCGTACAGAATAACAATGCCCAATGGTGTATAATTTTAAAAGGGCCTTTGCTTAGCCATTTAACATAAAAACGATTTGCACAATTTGCCCTCTACAATTTGCCCTTTTTCAAAATATGTTTGTACATACAATATTTTTGTATATTTTGGAAACATGTGAATAGGCCAAGTGTTTGTCCTGCTCCAAACCAAATCAAAAGAACATTTTAAAAATAAGGTTTTTTTAGCACGTTACAAAATACGTTGATCGAATATGTATAGAAAACATTTTCCCTTTTTTTTAAACAATAAAGTATAACTTTTTAAACTCTACAAAAATTGTCTATAGAAAATTTTGCACTCTTCACAAGCATTCAGGTAGAACATTTTGAAATTTAAAAAATAATGTAAAACGACTATTTTTCACTTTGCAAAAAATGCAAATAGAATATTTTGCACTTTTTCAAACGGAACAATTTTTAGTTTTTTAAACAATGTATATAGAACATTTTGTACGTTTTAAAAACATGAAATGAAACAGCTTGCGCTTTTTTGAACATTGTAAGTAAATACAATATTTCGCACTTTTTGAAACTATTGTAAATAGAACAGTTTAAGCTTCTCAAAAACATTTAAGTAAAAATTTTTAAATTATTACGAGTTTTAAAAAAGTGACAGTTTAATGGCGACTGGATAGAGTAAACGGGTCTTGATCAAAAACTTAAATCGTTGTACACATAAAAAATGTACAGTTTTGAGGTCCAATTTTTAAACAATTAAAAAAAAATGAAAATGTTTAGATTATTTTAAATGTTGATATTTCTATACAGAATACGGACTAGAGATCACAAAAAATTAAATTTTATCAAATTCAGATGAGAGCTGTAGAATTTATAGGGCGGAAAAGTTTTAAAATTTGAATTTTTTTAAACTTTGGCGGGCCGCTGTGACCAAACAACGCATAATGCTTTCGAGTTACTTTGGATCTGTGCTATTGAAAAGTGGCCTAATTTTTTGAAATGGGTCTTTGTCAAATCTGGGTGTTGCATGTCGCGTCATTCCCTTGTAAGTGTAAAACAAAACATTCAAAAAATGCTAAAAACTAAATTTAGAGAGTAACAACCTCTTAAGGATCTTCATTGAACTACTTAAAAAATATTTGGAATTTCTAAAACAAAAAAAATTGAATTTATATGGTCAAAATGTTAATTAGAAATTTCAAAAATTCGCGCAATTATCTATTTAAATGTGGCTGAAAAGTTTCAAAATACTTTGTTTTATTTTAGTTTTTATGTAAGCTTTGTGATTGGACGCGTCTTAAAATTACAAAATGTTCTATCTAAATGTATTCAGCTACTGTGATTGCAACTTAGAATTAATTGCAACTAGAAAATACCTTTGGTTTTTGATAAAAATGGATAGGAAAATTTTTGACTCTTTGCAGACTGTAGTATTTAATAGTTCACGCATTCGGTTTAAAAACTAGAAAATCGTTACTAAATTTAATATAAGGAAATATTTCAAACCAGATTGCTTTGTAAAGCAACGAACCGTCGCCAGTAATTCAGTCTTTGGGCTATTTGTTGTCTGCGGTCCTATCGATGTCGTTGGTCCATCCGTTTCCCGACCTGTAGCGAGCTTCATAGCAATTGCCGCGAATACAAAACAGACTACGCTCAAGTGGAGGCAGGAGCTGATTCTTAAGGATTTCATCTTGGAAGATTGACTCTGTAAATATTCATTTTAAAATTACAGCATTGAACATTTTTTCTTGTTTACACCTAAATTCGTCATTGTTTCATCCGATAAATCAAAATTCAAGTCACGTCAGTTATTAAGTCATTATTAACGGGAATTAGAACATTTTGCTCTGTTTATTGAAAATACACAATTATCTATCCTATTTTTGTAATAAGTAATTACATTTGACACTTGACAAAAGTAAAAACAAAACAGTTTTCACTTTTTAAACTATGTGAATTAAGCATTTTTCAGTTTTCAAAAACATTTAAATAAAATATTTTTGCTCCTATTTAGTACAAGTGGGCAAAGCATTTTTTAGATGCTGAGCATCTATTGAAATGGTTTTGTCTTTCCGCCTGTCTGTCCGTCCGTCTGTTTGGGTTGCTCTACAGGTTACAGATTTTTTAAAATTCAAATATTTTAATTTTTTTCGAGAAAGTTTAAAAAACGTTTATTTCTAAGGCCCAGAGTTGCAACTAATTTTTTCGAAAAAAATTAAAATTTTCGAATTTTCAAAAATCCTGAAATTACTTTTTAGATAAGCGTATAAACATGTTGTATTTCAAATTTTATGAAAACTGGACAAAAATTGTGGGAGCTAGAGCGCGGTGAATTTCGAAAAAATCGATATTTTTGAATTTGCGCGCGCGATTGCGCCCAAACAACGAATTTTGCATTCGAACGACTATACAAGCAGAAGTCACCTATAAAGGTAGTATACGTTCCGGGTAGTTTCGATTGATTCTGCAGTTTCAAGTAAGGTAGGTTCCCTTGTTAGTGTTAGTGTTTTAGTCATAAGATGTTAGATTTATTTTGTTTTTGTGAGAGTACCTGAATCACGACGACTTACAGAATTACAAATTTTTTTATTTGTTTTTATTATCAATTATAAATTAATAAAACTTCAATTTTGTTATAACATTATGTCGTTCTAAAATTGTTTGAAGATAATGTCATTTTAAACATAAACATCAAAACAAGAGTAGAGACCCTTGTTTGATGGCAGCCCTCCAGCAGCCCCATTAAAATCTGTACACAACTAAACGAAAGTAGAAACCGGGAACAGCTAGGAATTGGCGGCTGCTAAATGGATTTGCTATTTTCTCAATGTTCAAAACATAGTAAACAGTGTGACGTACCATGTTGAATGTTGTGGAGATAGTACAGAAATAAACTGTGATATGTATAATTATGTGATAGTATGCAATAGACTGTGAAACGAAAAACAAATAATTATGTTACAGAACGTTAAACAAAAATGAACAACATAATATGTGAGTAGGGTTTTTTAACACCTATAAAAACAAGTAGATAGAATAATTTGCACACTTGAAAAACATGTATATAGAACATTTTCCACTTTTTTCAAACAATAAAGTATAAACTTTTAAAAGCAAAAACTGTCGTCAATAGAAAATTTTGCACTCTTCACAAACACCTAACTAGAACATTTTAAAATTTTAAAATTTATGTAAAAAGATCATTTTGCACTTTTGCAAAAACAATTTGGACGGAACATTTTTCAATGTTTTCAACAATGTACAACGACCATTTTGCACGTATTCAAAACATAAAATGAAACATGTTGCACTTTTTAAAACAACGTAAATAAATAGAATATTTTGCACTTTTAGAAACTACCCTGAGTAGAACATTTTGCTTTTTTTTGAAAATAAAAAGTGACAGTGTAATGACAACTGGATGGGTAGAAAGGGGTTTAACTAAAAACTTGAATCGTAATATAATATTGAATAGTATAACAAACAAAAATTGTCAGTGCGAAAACTAGAAGCACGGAGAACGGAGGCTGAAATGGCCCATTGGAATTTTAATTTTAAAGTGATATCAATTGTTCAAAAATCATTATTTTATTTAATAAGGCGCATCATTAACTCACTTCACTACATCTGCCCATGCCCATCAACTTTTTTGAACATGTAGAAGCCGCACAACATGCACGCGTCATCGTCAGCATAACACACTCTTGTCCCTCGCACTAAAAGTTCAACACAAAAAATTAAAAGTTTTTATTACAAATACAGTCCACTCTCTACATAGTGTACTTCAGCGGACCAGCAAGATAAGTACACTATGAAGAGAGTTCACTATGTAGAGAGTTACAGATTTTAACAAAATTAGTATTATATAAAATAGAAAAAATAAAAATCCTACAGCTCAAAGTAATATTGGTTCTAAACAAATCATTCGAAGAATAAATTTCGTAATTTTGATTGAAAACTTTCGAAAAATCAGTTATATCAAGAAAAGAAAATAGTAAATTTTTAAATTTCTGAAAGTAAACTATGGAGCGACGAAATTCACACTTAAATGTTATTTTGGGCCTCCAAAATTAGAACACTATAAGGAGGTTTCCACTATGTAGAGGTACACTATTTAGAGGTATTATAACATGGAAAGCATAGGAGTTTAGCCAGGGATACAAGCTCAGTACACTATGTAGAGGTATCCACTATGAGGAGGTACACTATGTTGAGAGTGGACTGTATGACAAACCACTTTCATGCTGAAAGATCGACTGTGTGTAAAGCTTGTGAAAAGTGAGCAAAACCCTACCGAAAAGAGATGCACAAAGAAACAGATGCTTAAGTTAAGGCACAGCAACGATTTGTCAGCAGCACAAACTACTTCTTAGGATCGCTCTTAAATAATGTCCTCGGTTGGTTTAGTGGACGTAGTTGGGAATTAAAGAAATAATATACTAAAAACATACTGATTAGTTATGTTATAAACATACTAAGGGAGTGGGTCGGTAGTATAATTGTGGTAATGTGGGTGGCGTTTTTTTTTTTTTAAATTTTCCGGGAAATCTGAAAACCAAAATTTCGACATGTTACTAAATGACAAATGGAATTACACATGAATGAACGATATTGAAATCAGGATGACTAGCTGAATCTTATTAATTTACTGTGTCTCCGCTGATCGTGATCAGTTGTTACATATAATTAAAAACGTTTCAATGAATATTTTTCAAAATTTCCTGATTACAACAGCAAATTGTACATCATTTTAAAATCCTTCAAAACTGAGAAAAACATATTCTTGTTTTAGCCATCAGATCTATACAACACTTTTGAGATGAAATGTTCTAAAACGTGACACTTTTTTTAAAAAAAGTGCTAATCTTTTGTCAATATAATTTACTGATTTAATTTTCGATATTTAAAATCTACTCACCATTAATTTTTTAATGGTACAACACACATTTAAATGTTTCATATATTTCAAAATTGTAAAAATTCCGCTTAATTAGGTGATAATGGTAATAAACAATATATTGCATTCAATAATTCCCATCGCCCTATCTTACTTCTGACTTCTGGTGAGTTTTTGCGTTCGACAAGAAAATCAACAGGACATCATTTATGCCTGTGGTCTGGTCCAACCTTCGGACCAGACCAGACCAGACCAGATTATTTCGGACCAGGAAATTTAAAAAAAAAATTATAATAAAATTGACCTAAAATTGTGCCCCAGATTTTACGAAAAATAAAATTACTTATCCTAAAAAATGATTTTCAATGTACATAATATAATTATAAGCACATCCATACATATCGTGAGCAAAGTATCAAATCCGTTAAGTTCCATTATTGCTAAAAGACAATCCTCTAACTACCAATTTTGCAAAAAAGCAAATCTGCTAACTTCCGTGTTCGATTTAAATATGCGATGTATCTGACAAATTCGTAGCTACATGGTTTTGAAATAGTGCAAATTGCTATATTTGCATACTTTAAATAGGGAAACGTTCCATATGGGTGTAACCACTACAGTTCTAACTACATAATTTTAAAACGCGAATTGCTTTAACTTCATGATTTAAAAACATTCAAAACGCAATAAATTGAAATAAATTTTTTTAGTCGCAAACTGTTACATAAACTGACTACATAATTTCAACCGCAAATTGTTCTAAATAAATGGTTTTAAAAAGTTGAAATTGTTCTAACTATACGGTTTTAAGTTTCAAACTGTTCTAACTAGATGGTTTCAGAAAGTGCAATATTAAGTACCTTAATAGCATGTTTAAATCACGTATGCGGATTTAAAAATGTTCTACATAAATTTACAATATTACAAAAGGCAAAATGTTCTAAATATAACATTTTAGAAGTGCAAAAAGCTCCAACTACATGTAATATTCTAAAGTGTGTAATAACAACATTTTGCAATTATCTAAGTCACGTACTTAGAGCAATCTGCCCTTTCTAAAATCACTTAATAGATTACTATGCAACTTAAAATGATGTAGTCTTAACTTTTTGGTTTTCTTAAAATCATGTAGTTACATCAGTTTGCAACTTAAAACGATGTGGTTAGTACATTTTTTTATTTCTTAAAATCACGTAGTTAAATTAGGTTTTTTAAATTTTCAGTGTTCAACCCCATAGCTTTTATGTAGTGAAATTTGTGATTCCAACTTGAATAGGAGTGTAAATTGACTTTTTTCAAAAATTGCTGAGAGCGGCCTTCAAATTTTTTTTATTTTTGAAGCCTGCCTTTCTAAGGCCAGTGGTAAACGCATATGCGGTCGTGAACGTAAAGAAGCTCGGTACCTTGGCTTTGGCTGACACTTACAATTAGCACTGTTTAAATGTGTCACGAAGCACAATATAGCTAAAACGTAATTTAATTTGTATTTAAATATCGTGCGTCGTACTAAAACCTAAAACGTGATTACTTAACTTAATTGCTCACATAACTTCAGATGCATAACATACAAGCACAAACAAATATAAAATTACTCAACTAGCAATGGCAAGAACTAAGTTCTTTTTAATCTATTTATCTTTAGGTTTCTTGCCCCTTTTCTTATGTTTTGAATTAAACCTCATTACAGAAATCAAGCAAATACTACGCCCTCTCAAAGAATATCAATTTGTTATCATGACTGAAACCAAAGTTGTCAAAGCGCACAATTTTCAAACTGAAGCGATGACATTCTTCAACGAGGTCATGCATGACTTTTCATGAGTAGTTCAAAATTACAACAATTTAAGTATCGTCTACCGCAAGAGTCAGTACCTGCGTCACCAGGAAATTTGTTTCATTCACATCACTATTCCACCCCACTCAACAAAAAGTCCCGTTATACTAAGCACACCATTCTCCATGACAATTGACGGAGACCTAGCTCTAAAACAAAATATGCGACATGTGGAGGACATCTTTGTTCTAGTTACAGACCGCTTGGAAGGGAACCGTTCTGTTACTTACTCGAACCAATTCTTTTTTTTCCTTTAAACTACAGTCACATGTATGTTGTACTTGGACGAAATACAAATCCTCATTTCCCTCCTCTGACTGTTATGAGAACCAAGATAGTTTGCCCGGGTAAAAGCTTCAGCGAAACGTTTGACCTGAAAGCGTTTATATTGGAGAGTCCCCATTTCGGAATTTGGGTGACCTATAGGAGTATCACTTCCTGGCTAAAAAGGTCTAGATACAACTTTTATTTATCCCCGGTTCAAATATTTCCTTCATGCAATAAATCCGGAGGACAATGTCAAAATTTTACTGCACCATCAAAGTAACAAGAAATGGTTTGGAGCAAACAGCAGTATTCTGAATTCTAAGTCACTACAAAATGCTGCTCAAGTACCATGTGAAAGCTGAATATAACGAGACAAGACTTGAGTTATTCACACAAGACAGGATCTGCAGCTTCAATGAAAAACGTGATAATGCCGTCTACTTAAGAATCATGCGAAAATGGCTTAAAAGAGGATCCTACACTGTCAAGGAAAAATTTATGCATTTTCCACTTTTTTGCGGGTATTTACTGCACCCAATGTAGACGTTTGGGTGGATTCATTCAAGAGCCTGTATAGCATGGGCATTTACAAATACCTCGAAGACGTTGAGCTGCGATTTTATGAACGCCATGTAACAGAAGATATTCAACTTCAATTACTTCAAAATGGGTTGAGCAATTTGCAAGAAACCGATAATAATGCAATGGAACTGCTACTAGATGACTCTATGATTGTCGCAGCATTTGTTTTCTTTCTAATTTGCAACGGAGTTGCAGCTTTTGCGCTTTACTGTGAAACTAGTGGAATCCTGAGAATGTGGTTAGGGATCAAAAGATGTACTCGTCATTTCACTCTGACAATTCCTAATTGGATGTATTTGACATGTTTCCAGGAAATGCTTTACTAGCGACATCTGATTGATTAGCAAAGGTAATTGTATGTTTTGTAAAATTTACAAATTATGTCTCTAGCATATTATCATCTATCTTTAGATTCTGCGCACAACGTTTTTCTGTAAACATTTACAAAAAAATAATATTTAGGAATTACAATTCTTGGAAGTTGTTGTATCTCACATACTGACTTTAAATGGATTATTGCAGGTATCGTAGATTATTGAGCTAAATTCCGATCGCTAAAAAGCAATAGATGTGTATTACTTTGTGTGAGAATTGCGCATTTCAATAAAGCTTACAAACAAGCCAGAACATTTTGCTCAATTGTGATTTTTCTCTCTCTAAAAGTATAACATTATTTTTACTAGTATACATGACACTCAATAAAATTAATGTTATTCAAGTGAGAATGGGAGCATTACTTCTATGTATTACACAATGCGATTCAAAAAACAGGCTTTCACAAGTTTTTAACACAATTCTACAACTTGCATGGGAAGTATTCCAAGTGTAAAATCCGAAATAAAGCAAACCATATCAGATCATGTAATACGTTGTGGGGTCACTACAACGTATAATTATAATTATATCGATGAAAATTGCGTTTTGGCGCCAAAAACGAATATTGAAATTCATAAAATTCATCGAAATGAAAAATCACGAAAACCATGTGGGAAATTGAATAGGAATTTCACCTTACCACTTTTTCAGTTTCCTGATTTTTTCTAAAACTATATGCCTTGTGTTATTTGAATTTTAACAAGCCTAAAATTAGTAAAAGGCCGTCCATAAATGATTTCATCCAAATATTTTCATTTTTAGACCCTATGACGCTGTCATCAGCTTTAACAATTATGTAAGTAAATGGCTATTTTTCACTCAAGGTGCAATCCAATATCCAAAGAGACCCAATTATTTAAGCTTCTATTTAATTTAAATCAATTTAATTTAGTCGACTAGGGCCCGAAGTAGATGCAGAGCTTACAGCGCAATTTGGCTGTAATGAAAGACCAAAATCTTATTGTGGCAACCATTCAATCATGTCAGTACCTATCTCACCTCTACTACTTGAATTTCTCGTGTAAATAAATGTGTTGTCACATTTGATGTCACATTTGTGTCACATTTGTCACATTTGGAACGACAAACGATGATAAACTGAATAAAAAATAAGTTGATCAGCACTCCCCAACTGATCCCAAGCATCGTGTACTGTTTCGTGTTTACTTACTACCTACTTGCAACAAATACAACGGCTACATTTGAACCTACATACTACATTTTGCACCTTGTTCCTAGTCTGGTTTGACTGCATGCGCTTTTCCATCTAACCAAAACAGAACTTACTTGGAATTCCGTCCTTTTTTGTCTTTGCAACAATTTACGCAGCTAATGTGTACAGTATCAAAACTTGAGGATGAATTCGCATTCAACTTGTCCTTATGGATGTTGCGATTCCAAGAACTGAGACAATGAGCGTCGTGTACATAGATGATGTATGTAGTACGTAGCACGCGTATACTAGGTACTACTAAATTGAAACAAGTTTTATTTGCGTGTTTCATGAGGGCAGAATCGAAAAAACATAATATTATTGTTTGGTGCGAGTAGTAGTTACTAACCTCTATCTAGCCATTCAACACAGTGCAGTCACGGAGTCGAATCTCTATTTATCAATACCAATTTATGAGCAAGTTGGAAACTGGAAACTTGGTCTTCCTGGGAATCTGTCTAATGCAGTTTCATGGAGCAACCTACAATACAGTCGATACATATTATTTAATTGGTATATAAAAGTGGACGCCAACTTCCTTTATTATTCAAGTCAAAACTACTTGCAAAGAAAACATTACGAGTCGGAGCTGATCTAACGTTACCCCCACAGTTATAAGAAAAAGTACGGGTCATTTATTTATTAAGCTTCTGTTTTAATTTTAATTTATTCGAGAATTATTTGTGTAGTAACAAACTTTACTTCCTAAAAAACATTTCTAGAATTCTATAAATTTTAATTTTTTAAATTCCCTTACAGATCCCGCATCTCTGTTATAAACCAATCACCATGGCCCGCATGTTCACCGTCTGGTCACTGCTCTGCATCATTCTGACTGCACTCATTCTCTCTCCAACACCCTCCACGTCAAGTCCGATTGCACCCCAAGAAGTACGTTGGGTACGGCCTGCGCATAAATGTTCTTTTCGACCACAAGAAGCTATAACCATTCAGTGTGTATTGTTCTCAACACCAGCACCCCCAGCACCCCAACCGCAGAAGCGGGAGAAAAACGACGATGAGGTCGTCTGTGATCCTAATGTGTACTATTGTGACCAATAAAATTAAGCAATGCAGGTGCAAACGGACTGAAAAGTGATGTTGCACTGTTATTCGATTGAGGGGCCGTGTTTATGTAATTTACAGATCGCTAATACTTGGTGTCAGTGTTTTGGTCATTAGATGTTAGATCCAATTTTATTTTATCGTCAGAGTACCTGAATTACGACGACTTACAGAATTAACTATTTTTTCATTTCTTTGTGTTACCAATAATAAATTATTAAAATTTTACTTTTGTTTTAATATTATTTCATGCTCAAATTGCCTATAGAAAATGTCATTTTTAGCATAAGCATCAAAACAAGGGTTGAGACAATTGCTAAATGGCAGCCCTTTTACATCATAGCTATTCAGTTTGATCATTTTGGAATATCTACCAAAGTTCAATTAAGGGACTTTTACGCAACTTTTAATCTTGAGTGAGAACTCAAAGCCGGTCACATCAAGTTTAAAATACAATTCAAATTATGCTATGGCATATGATTCTAAATGGAATAAATTCGTAGAATGGTGAAACGGCGCTTTGAAGTTCTCAAAATCGCCAATTTACAAGTTTTAAAAAAGTGAACACTGTTCGATTTAATCGTTTGGAAAATGTCACAATGTTGTCAAGATAGTACAGATACAAGGTTAGACCAGAGACAGTTATATAGTTGTAGTACGTCTACTGCATAAGAAAAAATTAAAATAGAATAGGTCACAAGTCAAAGAGTTATAAATTATTATATTTCATTACTGCACTTTCCTTCAACTATTACGTTTCGCACTACTCATTTTTACACAAAATATGTTGAAAAAATGAAAAAATTGTGAAAAGTACTAAAATAATTATTCCCTTTAAACGTTTATGGAATGTGCAAAATGTTTTTTAACAAACAATTTTAGTTTTCAAAATGTTCCATTTAGATGATAATAAATGCAAAATAATTAATTGATTCTGTTAGTAGTGCATTTTATTATGCTAGTTTACGCTAATTAGGGAGTTAGCTCGTTTTGTTTCTTCATAGCAAATAAAACAAATACGACCTTGAACTCACTCGTACTTTGCCTGTAAACAAGTTTAGTAGTCTCAATGGCTGCTGTGGTGAAACGAAAGGCGAGAGTTTTATCGATACAGTAAAATACAGTTGCGTGCAGAATAACAATGTCTAATGGTGTATAATTTCAAAAAGGCCTTTGCTTAAACATTAACCATAAAAATAATTTGCACAATTTGCCCTTTCAATTTGCCCTTTTTCAAAATATGAATGTACGTAGAATATTTTTGTATATTTTGGAAACATGTGAATAGGCCAAGTGTTTTTCTTGTACCAAACTAAATAAAAAGAACATTTTAAAAATATCAACAACATAATATGTGAGTTGGATTTTTTGGGACCTTTAAAAACACGTAGATAGAACATTTTCTACTTTTTGAAAACATTAAAGTATAACTTATTATTTGCAAAAAATTCCAATGGAAAATTTTGCACTCTTCACAAACATCTAAGTAGAACATTTTGAAATTTTAAAAATAATGTAAAAAGATCATTTTGCACTTTGCAAAAGTAGCAAATAGAATAATCTGCAATTTTTAAACAAATTTTGGACAGAACAAATTTTAGTTGTTTAAACAATGTAAATAGAACATTTTTTACGTTTTAAAAACATGAAATGAAACAGTTTGCACTTTTTAAAACAATGTAAGTAAATAAAATATTTTGCACGTTTCGAAACTATTCTAAGAAGAACAGTTTTTACTTCTTAAAAACATTTAAGTAAACATTTTAAAATTATTCAGAGTTTTAAAAAAGCAACGGTTTAATGACGACTAGATAGGAAGAAAGGGTTTTGACCAAGAACTTGAATCGTAATATATGGTTGACCCTGTTATAGTATTACAAACAAAACTAATGTTAGGAACAAATTAAGTTAACGCAAAAACTGAAAGCCAGAAAAAGGAGACTGAAATGCCTCATTGAAATTTTAATTTTTGGCGATTATCAATCGGAAGCTACCGCTACTCTGCTTGCAATCAATTCAGAATAAAAACATTAAAAATAATCAATACAAGTATTTACAAAAATACATTGAATGAAAAAAAAATAGTTTTGGACCTCCATCTGCAGAAAATCATTATTTAATTAAACGCATCATTAACTCACCTAACTACATGAGCCCATCATCTTATTTGAACATGTCAAACCCGCACAAGGAACCGTTGCCGGTGATTCAGTCTCTAGGCAATTCGTCGTCTGCGGTCCTTCCGACGTCGTCAGTCTATCTGTTTACTGCGCTGTAGCGAGCTGCATAGCAATTGCCACGAATACAAAACAGACTACGCTTAAGTGGAGGCAGAAGCTGACTCGTGAGGATTTCATCTTGGAAGATTGACTTTGTAAATATTCATTTTAAAATTACAATAATTAAACATGTTTCCTCGTTCACACTTGAATACGTCATTGTACAATATAATAAATTAAAATTCAAGTCACGTCAGTTATTTAAATATCGTTTACAGGAATTGATACATTCTGCCCTGTTCATTTAAAATAAACAATTATCTATCCTATTTTTGTAATTAGAACATTTAAAATTTTAAAAAAATTAAAATAAATCAGTTTGCACTTTTTAAACCATGGGAATTGAGCATTTTCCAGTTTTTTAAAACAAATAAATAAAATATTTTTCCTTTTTTTAGTACAAGTGGGCAGTGCATTTTTTATGTTGAAGTTAATATAGCTTTTGCACTATTAAGAAATATTTTTAGTAGTAAAGTTCAATAATTTAAATGGAAAACAATATGCATATGATGTGCAATACGCATTATAAAGAACTATTTATCAGTGTACATCAAAGAAACTCGCACGCAATTGTGTATCGTGAGTGAAGAATTAAAACCACCCTATTCTAGTTTTAAATAGAATTCAAACTCTGCTTAAGTACATACGAATCTCTATGAATTCGAAGGATGCTAATACAGGATTGTAAAGAGCTCACAATGCTATGTATATAATTAAGTTTTTGGAAAATTCTAAATGTTTAATTGTTCTCCAAAAATTAGGTATTTGTGAAAGCCTTAAAAACGAAGGTTTTTAAAATTATTTTTGGAAAACGTAAAATTAAAAATACAAACTGCGCGACTCGACTCAACATTGATTATCATAGATTTGCCACCTGCTTAAGTATGAGCTTAAATCATAGGATTGACAATACCAAAATACACTTTTATATACATAATTGATTTATTTTCTAATACAACTTCAATTTCATATTTATATTTGCTGGATTTTCAATTTCCAATTTTGGAGGGTAATAAATATTAAATTAATTACATTTACTGACGATTCAATAATTACCGTTTAGTTATTTGTAGTTCATGTTAACAAGTGAGACTCCTAACTTTCTGTGGTGAGTCACTCAGAGTATTGCAGTGTTGCTACTCCAAGTGAATGATCTGATCGCAAGCATCGTGGGCTGCTACGCGTTTGCTGCTTACTTGCAACAAATACTACGGATAAATTTGAACCTACATACTAAATTGTGCACCTTGTTCCTAGTCTCGTACTGGTTTGACTCCATGTGCTTTTTTATCTTACTAAAAGCAAAACAGTACTTACATAGAATTTTGTCGATTCCAAGAACTGTGGCAAGGAGCGTAGTGTACATAGATGGATGATGCATGTAGTACGTTGCACGCGTATACTATGAACTACTGCATTAAAAAAAGTTGTATTTGCTTGATTTATGAGGGCAGAATGAAAAAAACATAATATTATTGTTTGGTGCGAGTAGCGGTTACTAACCTCTATCTAAATCTTCAACACAGTGCAGTCGGATTCCTATTTACTATGGGAGAGTATGGGAAACTGGAAACTTGGTCTTCCTGGGAATCTGTCTCGTGCAGTATCAAACAACAACCCACACTACAGACGATACATATTTCTGAATTGGTGTATAAAAGTGAAGGCCAACTTCGTTTATTATTCAATTCAAAACTGCTCGCAGTGGAAACATCACGAGACGGAACTCATCCATAACGTTGCATCTACAGTTAAATATAGAAAGCGACGGAAAACGACAAGTGGGTAACCTATTTGTATAATTTTGGTAATTTTAATTAATTCATGGGTACAGCATGTACTATAAAATTTGTATTTCCTAAAAACAATTTCTAGAATTTTATAAATTTTAATTTTTTAAATTCCCTCACAGATCCCGCACCTCTCCAATAAACGAACCACCATGTCCCGCATGTTTACTGTTTGGTCACTGCTCTGCCTCATTTTGAGTGCACTCATTCTCTCTCTAACACCCTCGACGTCAAGTCCGATTGCATCCAGAGAAGGACGTCGGGTACGGCTAGCACACAAATGTTCTTTTAAGCCACTCGAAGCTATAGCCATACGCTGTGTATTGTTCTCAACACCAGCACCCCCAGCACCCCAACCGGAACCGGAGAAGCGGGAGAAAAGCGACGAGGAGGTTGTCTGTGATCCCAATGTGTACTATTGTGACCAATAAAATTAAGAAATGCAAGGGCAAAAGGACGAGAAATTGAGGCTGCACTTTTATTCAATTCAAGAGCCGTGTATAAGTATTTCACAGCTCCACAAATACTTGGTGTCAGTGATTAAGTCAGGAACAACTAGTCATGTTCCTGAGAGTAGCTCAATCACAATGATTTAATGAATTATACATTTTTACGTTTATTTGTATTATTAATAAAAAAATAAAGAAACCACATTTTTCTTATATGTAATAATAAATCTCGAAATTGTGTACCTAGGATGTCATTTGAATCATTAACATTAAAACAAGGGCTCAAAACCCCTTGTTAAATGGCAGCCCCACTATCCAACGGTCCTTCCACTTGATTACGTTACTAGTTTTGTGACTTGTTTCAAAATTTTAGTAGTTTAGTTATTTGATCACCAGCAATCATTTGAGTAATTTATTTTTATCTATGCATGTAAATGGCTAGTTTTGACTCTTTACGGCTATTAGAAAAGTGTGAAAAAACTAGAAATAGTAGTTGCTACTATTAGGGGCTCTTGTCGAATAGCCTACAATCATTTATTTAAAATGAATTTATTTATTATATAATTATTTATTGAATACACTAATTACTCATCAGACTAACAATTCAAATTGTTTACAATAGGTTGTGGACAAAAAATTTCCGCATTTAAATTGTATTGTTGTTTTCTGAGTAGCGCAATTTAATATTCATAGTAGGATGCGTTCAGTCCCTAACAGCCATTTAAAATTATTTGAAGCCTTGTTGGTTTAATTGTAGAGGATTGGACAACTACTTCAAGTGATTGCTTCACAAATTTAAATCTGTAGAATTTTTGCAATTTTAATAATTCCGGAAACATAATTTATCATACATTTAAAATAAAGCGCAAGATTTTGTGTGTCCGTCTTAACCTCCCTTTTGTCTTGCCAGTCGTCTGTTTGATGGCAAAAATTGGTAAATAATTAGTTCAAAAATACTATTCTTGAATAAAAAAATTTTTTATAGGCAATTGGCGAGTCATTAAAGGTCATGTCTTGTAAATAATGTTGTATTTTAAAACAAACACAAAATCAGAACAGGTAATGAGGGAAATGTTTGTAGTAAAAATGTTCTACAGGCATGGCATTTAAATTCCATAAAGTATAACATCAAATAGATTTAAATCACCACAATTGCATAGCTCCACCAACTATAAAAACAAGTTTGCGCGTGAAAAATACTTGCTTACCTGCTCTACTGATGCACTGAGGAGTTGCAAGACAAGAAATTCCAAGAATTAGGGAAAAAACATCCAGCGTGGCTGCGGTGCATACGTGCTGAATGTAACAAAATTAAAGCAAGTTGTATCAGTGAATTTCACAAGAGCACGAGCGGAATAAAAGAGTGTATTGTTGTATGTGCTTCCTCCCGTTGGAAGCAGTAGAGCTTACGAACCTCAATCCAAAAGTTCCAAAAAAACATTTACCGTCACACAAATTCCAGTTGTTTCAAATCTCCTTTCACCCAAAAGTATCACATTAAATATTTCCTACCCCAGCCAGAAATTGTATTTTATTCTTAATAAACAGTTAAATGAGCACAGACCTATTCCAAGTTTTTTGAAATGTGCACATTATTAAAGTTTTTATTTTCAAAATTTTTCAATTTACCTATTATTCAAGACAATAATTTTTTTCGTGGATAGTTCATTTTTATATTTTATTTTTAGCTAAACATGCAAATGACTGGTTTTGACTCTTCACTGTTATTATGAAAGTGTGTGTGTTACTGTGAGGGGAAATATTTATGGGCAGGATGCCAGCTGACAATAAGACGTTACTTATATGTATGCAAATACGACGTATTACGCGAAACAATAATTATGCCATGTGCTGCAATTGTCTTATCTACCATCCACCACGTAACTGTACAAGCAAAATTACATTCCAGAGCTGTACTATGCTTCTTGCCTCCGCTTGCAATATAGTTAAGCCGACCTTGAACTTGCACTTGCTCCTACGTTGTCGGTGGACGAGTTAACTACACTTAATTGCTGTTGTGGTTACAGAAAGCGAGAGGGTAATCGACGTAGAATGTTTTACTTACACATTAAAGAAGTGCAAAAAGCTTTGACCTAATGTAACATTCAAAAGCACTGAATAGGAACAGAACAATTTGCACTTTCTAAAATTTTGTTTTAATAGCATTTTGCACTATTTAATATCATGCTGTTAAATAAGTTTTCAACTTCAAACTATTTTGTTAGATTATTTTGCAACCTTGAACTATGTAATTAAAACCATTCGCGTTTGAAATGATCAAGTTAAAACAGTGTGTAACTAAAATTTTGTATTTTGTCGATAATGAATTTCGGTAAATCATAAAGCTTGAGAGTCACTTTTTAAAATCATGTAGTAAACACCGTTTGTGGGTATAGAATCTTTACAATTAAAACGTTTCGGGCTTTAAAATAGGTTATTTAGTTCAATTTGCTTTTTTACAACTACGTTATTATTAATTGGTGAGTTAAAACGCTTTTTTAAATCAAAAATAGAAAACAGCGGATTTTCTTTCAGCGAAAAGTGAAAGCTTTTGGATTTGATCCTTCAAGTAACAAATATTTTAAAAAAATATATTTAAAACAGTAATTCAGGTGAGTTGCACAAGTTTTAAAAACAAGTTTTCTTGTGCGTTATAATTCTTTACCCGCTCCACTCACGACACTATGCTAAGTGTAAGTCAAATAGCACCACAAACGATGAGAAACTGAATTATTATTTTTTTTACCAAGCTTTCCCCAGCTGATCGCAAGCATCGTGTACTACTAAGTGTTTACTATGCCTACTTGCAATGAATACTACGGATACATTCGAACCTACATACTTCATTGTGCACCTTGTTCCTCGTCTAGTTTGACTGCATGCGCTTTTCCATCCAACCAAAACAGAACTTACTCGAAATTCCTCTAATTCCAAGAACTGAAACAACAAGTAGTGCCGTGTACATAGATTATTTAAGTAGTACGTAGCACGCGTTTACTATGAACTACTAAATTAAAAAAAGTTGTATTTGCGTCATTTATGAGAGCAGAAACTTAGTGTTCCTGGGAATCTGTCTAATGCACTATCATACAGCAACCTACACTACAGTCGATACATATTATTTAATTGGTATATAAAAGTGGACGCCAACTTCCGTTATTATTCAAGTCAAAACCACTCGCAAAGGAAACAACACGATTTGAAGCTGATCTAACGTTATTTCTACATTTATAGGAAAAGGTACGGATACCTCATTTATTAAACTTGTGTTTTAATTTTAAATAATTCAAGAAATAATTACGTAGCAAAAAATTATCCTTTCTAAAAAAAATTTGTAGAGTTCTAATAATTGTATTTTTTTTTAATTCCCTCACAGATCCTGCATCTCTCAAATAAACGAATCACCATGGCCCGCATGTTCACCGTTTGGTCACTGCTCTGCCTCATTTTAAGTGCACTCATTCTCTTTCCAACACCCTCCACGTCAAGTCCGATTGCATTCAGAGAAGGACGTCACGTACCAGGAGCGCATCGATGTGCTTTTCAGGCACAATCCACTATAACCATACCATGTGCATTGTTCCCAACACCAGCACCCCTACCCGTGGAAAACGTTCAGGGAAGAGCCTGTGATCCTGCTGTGTACGCTTGTGAATAAGAAAATTAAGCAGTGCTGTTATCTAGATTTTTGAGTATATAGTCCTTAAAAACCGACTTTTCAGTAAATCGTATTTCTGAATAAATGTTTTCAATAACAAGGAAGTGCAAACTCTGCAAACGGACGAGAAACTGAGGCTGCACTGTTATTCGATTGAAGGGCCGTGTTTATTTACTTCACAGCTGGACAAATACTTTGTGCCAGTGTGTTAGTCATTAGATGCTAGATCGAATTTAATTTGTTTGTTAGAGTACTTTAATTACGACGACTTACAGAATTACCAATGTTTTTATTTGTTTTTATTATCAATAATAATTTAATAAAACTTTACTTTTGTTATTATATTAATTAATTCTAAAATACGGTGAAGAAAATGTCATTTGAAGCATAAACATCAAAACAAAGGTTCAGGGGCCTTGTTCGATGGCATCTCTAGAACAAAACTTTATTTTGCAACTGAATTGTCTGTGGATTTGACGGTAAAATGCAAATGGGAAATAACAGTTGAGATATGAGCATTTCAAATTATGTTGAAACATTAAGTGTAGTACAATGAAGAGATTCGTACGCAATTGTGTATTGTGAGTCAAGTATCGAAACCAGCCACCTTCAGTTCAAAATAGATTTTAAATTATTATTATAAACATTCACATGCTTATAGACATTTTTAATGTTTGTTTGATAGATGGTTATTAAAACTAGATGATAATTATTTAGTTGTGTAGATAGTGCGTTTTAATAAATGAGTTTTAGCTTGCAATGTAGATGGCTCGTTTTGATTATTTCAAGAAAATAGAAGTGTCAGTGTGAATGTCGTATAGGTATTACCACTGGGATACACGGCTGGACAACGTCGTCTTCCTACTGTGTTGTGTATGCAAATACGACATATCACACCAATGTTTTTTTCCATGTGCTGCATGTATTGTCTTAATAAATCAAGTCTGATTATTGGATATATCTAGTTTAGAAATTCCAGTTGGTCCTGTGCCGTAATTACCTTGTTAGTGTAGTGGCAATGTTATGATTTTGTAGGGCTGAATACGCCAATTTAATTCTATAACATTACGATTAAGGTATTACAACTAAATACGCACTATGCATTAGGCCCGCTCCCTTAAAATCGCTTTTGGCATCCAGTGCCATTTTGCATATACATAACTGGTTGCATGCATCTAAATAAATTATATGTGGTTGCATGGATGTTGTACAGGCATAGCATTTGCATTGCCTAAACTACAATAACAAATAGATTTAAATCACCACTGCTACATAGCTCAACTAACTATGAAAACAAGTTTGCTCCTGAGGAATAACTACAAACCTGCCCCACTGATGCCCTCAGGCAGTGGCAATACGAGCAATTCCAAGAATGTAATGCAGCACAATGCAAAATTGTGCGCCACAGTGACAGTAGACGCATATTTAAATAGTATAAAAGCAGAAAGAATTTTTTAATCTTACTGAATTCAAAACGAATACTGCTCGCAGAAGAAACAGGACAAGGCTAGAGATTTATCTAACGCTGCCCTAACAATCTCAAAAAATACAAAATGGTAATTATAGTTAGTTTATTTTTTTTACCTTGTGTTATTTGAAAATATTTTCGTTAAGAAAGATATTTTACTTTAGTTAAGTTGTTTTTCAGGTCAGTTGTCAGTACCAATCTCACTCTAGAAGACCAGCTGAACAACCTTATCTAGAGTTAATCAATATTTCTTAAAATATTACAAATTCCTTTGCATGGGTTGTTTTGTAGGTTTGAAAAATAAAGGTAATAAGCCATTTTTAACATTTTCAAAACGCGTATGTAGAAAACTTTGCAATTTCCAAGCAGAAAAACTATTTTGCATTTTGAAAAAAACATGTAATTGAAATATGTTCTCTTTCTAAAAACATGCAAGCGACATCAATTTTCTATTTAAAAAAAAATACGTAAAATAAACATTTTGCATAGTAATAACGTGTAAAAATATGACATTTTTCTCTTTTCAAAAGCATTTAAGTTTTCCAAACCATTTATAATTCACGATAAACCGGCACTTACTAGTGTATGCTCATACTATCTCATGTGGTGTATTTGTCATTTAGCCTTATTCAATTTTCGCTTAAATTGGAAACATAGATAATTTTGATTTTCAATTCGCCATGTCTGCGCACGCAACTACTGGCTTTGCAGCAAAATAATTATGTACGAAAGTAGTTATATTATTGTCAGGAAACGCATTTCCTCTCCTTGCTACTTTGATTATATTTGCTACATGCGTTAGTATGGAAATACTAATAAGGAACTAAAGCAAGTGGAGTATTAAAAGAAGCCACTATCCAGCAACTGCATTACTACAATTGACACCTATGTGGGTAACATATAGAGGATAATGCTTCAAATTGACAAACAAAGTAAGAAACATGATAAACATTAATTTTGCTATTTTTGTAAATATAAAGATAGAGTGTTTTGAAAATTGAATAAGCATGTAAACAATTTGGAATTTTTAAAAACATTTAAATAAAATATGTTCCCCATTTATCAATACGAGTGGGCTCAGCAATTGTCATAAAATTAGGTTACTTCAGCTTTCGTATTTTTAAAAACCAAGGTTATAAAACATTTAAAACATTTATAACACGTAAATAGAACACCTTACAATTTGCTAAAACATTAACAATTTTTTACTTTTTAAAAGCAAGTTTTGCAAAATCAAATTTGGAACTTCAAAAATACCGTAATTTACATTGTTTGCACCTATCTCTATGGTGTATTTGTCATATAACTTAAACTATTTAATTTTTGCTTAAGTAGGATGCTTACAATCAGATTTAAACGGAAACAAAGTTGTAGGTAGAACTATAGAGACGTAACTGGTGTGTAAACTAGTAAATAGTACATTTTTCCATATTTCGCAAATATGTGTAAGGGACATTTTGTAAATTTCAAAAACATATTATGTAGGAAGAACATTTATTTTGGACTTTTTTAAAATATTTTTTAAACCGTGTATTAAATTGTTTCCAGTTTCTAAAAATGCATATACCTAATGCTATTTCTTCTTTTCAATACAAAAGTTGCAAAAAACTTTTCATACAATTGAGTTACAATTGTGTGAATAGAAAAGAATAGACATAATTATAGGATGAGATTTTCTGCACGGATTAGGAAAAAATACCAATCAGTGTTCAACAAAATGTATAGCATGCAACTATGTATCGTGAGTGAAGTATTACCACCACATAATTCCCCCTGTGGGGCGTTACTATGCGTCCTGGCTCCTTTGGCAGTTAAATGAAAAGCCGACCTTGAACTTAACCTCACTCGAACGTTGTCTGTGGACGAGTTCAGTAGACTCACACATTTGATGTTGTGGTGAGGGAAAACAAGAGGGTCATCTACGCAGATACAGACACAATAGTATGTAGCATACAAACTAAATCACTGAAACAAAACATTTACTCAGTTTACATCGTGTATTCTGACATGTTTCCTGCCTACTGCCATTAAATACTGCCAATAATTACATTCTACCATACATACTAAATTGTGCAGTTTGTTCCTAGTCTAGTTTGACAGCACGCAGTTCTCTATCCAACCAGATTCACAATATGTACATGGAATTATTTCCGTTTTCTTTTTGGAGTTCACTTTTGACAACAATTTACGCAGGTAATGTCGACAGTATCAAGACTTGAGAATAAATCAGCATGGATAATTCTGTGTTAGATGAGACAATTCCAAGAACTGTGACACGGAGCGTGTTGAACATAAGTGCTGTGCAGACGCGTCTACTACTATTTCTAAATTGAAAAAAGTTGTACTTGCGTTTGTCATGAGGGAGAATAAAGAAACATAATATTATTGTTTTTGCCAGTAGTGGTTACTAACTTCAATCTCAAAAGGCATCACAGTGCAGTCAGAGTATGTTCTTTCTATATCAATAAGGAGCTCACTTTCTAAATGAAAATTAAGATACGACCAGACCATTTGTATTATGAGCAGCCAGTAGTTGCACTTTATTCTCGAAAATGTAAATAGTCACATAATGTAGCATTTACAGGTTAAGCACATTTTCTTTTCCTAGGAATCCTTTTAATGCAGTAGTTAACAACGTAGAATACAGTGGATACGGATACATGCTTAGTAAAGGTAAAGGGTACAAAACAGTGGACGTCAATTTCCGTTATGTTTAAGTTAAAACTTCTCCCAGAGGATACATCAGGTTCCGGAGCTGATCTAACGTTACCAACACAGTTATAGGAAAACTGACGAGTAATTACTCTATTAAACTTTAATTCAAGGATTAATCACTTAGTTAACAATTATCCTTGCTTAAAAAATTTCTAGAATTAAAGGAATTTGATTTACTTCTTTATCCAACCAGATTCACAATATTTACTTTAAAATACTTTAGTTTTCTTTTTCACTCTTGTTTTTACTCTTGGAAACCAATTACGCAGGTAATATTGACGTTAGTATCACTTGAGATTAAATTAACATTAACATTTTCGTGAAAGATGTGACAATTCCAAGAACTGATACTGATACAACGAGTGTCGTGTACATACATGTATGTGTTGCCTGTAGTCTTTAAACAGCGTGTACTATACTACATAATTGAAACAAGTTGAATTTGCGTGTTTCATAAGGAAATTTTAAAAGAAAAAAACCTATTGCTGCCAGTATATAGTTGTTACTAAACTCAATCTCAAAAGTCAACACATTGCAGTTATAGTCGACTCTCTCCTGACCAATGAAGAGATGACTTAATGAATTCAAATAAAGATAGGATCCTACCATTTTCAACAGTCTGAAGCTGTAATTTATGCTAACAAACCAGTAAGTAGTAAACAGAGCATACATAAGTTACGCATGTTTTGATTTTGGTACATTCTTGAAGTTGTTCGTGATGGGGAAACCAGAAACTTGGTATTCCTGGAAATATTTTTAATGTAGCAGCATAGAATACAGTAGATACATATTATGTGAATAGTATAAAAGTGGATTCAAGCTTCCAACGTTACTCAAGTCGAAAGTGCCCGCAGACGACCAAGGACAAGTCAAAGTTAAACGAACTCACGCTGCCCCTACAGTTATAAGAAAGCTAAGAAAGGTAGTGGTAATTAACTTTTGTAGTATACATATATTTAAGGATACAGCGCTAACTTGGGGACGTTTCTGCATGTCATTTTAGGATTTTATTGATTGTTACAAAAACGTTTTCTACTGACCCTATGCACTTTCAATAGTAATTATATCGACTTGAGTACATTTAGCGCTGTTCGTGCACAAAAACCGCGCGCATTTTTGAAACAGGATCGAATTTCTAAATATTCAAATACTTATGGAATTAAGCATGTAAAACGCATTCGTATATGAATTTATAAAAATTTATAAGTGATGTTTTTGCTTAAAACACGCAATTATTACAACTCGTTGCAACTAATTTCGGTATTTTTTCAACAAACAAATAAAATACACGAGATACTTGAATGTTTTGAATTTCACATGCTAAATCCTACAAGGATTTGCGGGTAATTTAAAAGTCAATCAGTTGTTTAAAATGCGCGCGCCTCTTAAGTGCAAACAGCGCAAAATACACTTGAGTCTTTAATTAAACTATTGGAGGTGTATAGGGTCAGCCGAAGTTATTTGACTAATAGTCAGTTGGAACCTAGAGTGACATGCAAAAACGTTTCCAATACGTTCAAATTACGTTAGTTCAATAATTAATTATCGATTAGTAAAAAATGATAACTTTCTGGAAAACATTTCAAGAATCCCTTTATATTTATTTTTTTTTAAATCCCTGACAGATCTTGCTTCTCTTAAATAAACATATCACCATGGCCCGTATGACCCACGTCTGGTCACTGCTCTGCCTTATTTTGGCTGCACTCATTCTCTCTCCAACTCTCGCCACATCAAGTCCGACTGCAACCAGAGAAGGTCGTCAGAATTATGGAGACTGTATTGATGATCCAGACAAACCTTGTGTATTACCAGGACCAGAACTACCACCAGTGAAGCCGGTAAAGCCAGAGGGGTCGGAGGGGTTAGAAGAAGGCTACGCAGTAGAAAACTGTTATGGCAAAAAGTAAGCAGTGGAAGTGCAAACGTTCAAAAAATTGATCTAGGATTGTTATTTGATTAAGTGGCCGTGTTAATGTTGCTCGTGAAATACCTAATGTCAGTATTTACGCCATGAAAAGCTAGATCTAGTTTCATTATTTCTGAGTGTACCATTATTACGTTGTTACAAATTCAAATAATAATGTCCCTTATTTGTTTTATTTTTAATAATTAAACCACACTATTTTTATATATGTTTGATTAGATGTTCAAATTCTGCACAAACAAAAATCATTTTTAGCATAAACATCAATTTTAGAGCATGTTGTACGTACATGTTGAGTCAGGAAAGCGATTTCTACCGAACACTACTGTATCACACTTTTTGTTAACTACGCATTACTCACAAATGAAGTATAAAGTTGCTTACAGTTTTAGAATAGAAGTCTATTTAAAACGTAATAAAAAACCTTTTGCGCATTGTCGAATGTCGAATTATAAAACCCTTAGTGTATTTCGAAGCCTTTGTAATAGAAAAGTTTGTTGTTTTCAGAAGCAACTTAATAAAAAATTTTTAAAAAAAAGTTTAAAAAACACACAAAAACAACTTCTTGCTGTGCTACAACACACTTTATTTTTTACTTTTCAAAAGCATCATATACATAGAAAAGTTCAAGTAATACTATGCCCCGCACCTTTTGACTTCCACTCGTTCGGCCCTGATGTATTTGCCCCCTTCTCATGCCTAATTAGTTATGTGCATCGTAATAATTTAAGTATGTCATACATGATGCGAATTTCTTTATGAGTATGTTAAACCAGGTTAACTGTCGTCAGTTTATTACAAAACTAAAATCACAATACAATGAAATTCAATGAAAATCCAGTGTGTCACAACAAAACGTACTCATGTAATTACAGTTCAAAATTTTTATTCTAAAATTTGCAGGACATTTTCCCATTGGACATATTCCACTGGGGCATTTTCCCCTTAAGGCGTACCGGGGACATCAGACTATCACAAATTTAAAATAAATTTCCATCCAAACTTAGATTCGAACCCTTGCCCTCTAATTGTATAATTACTCAGTACTCATTTTACTAGTCTACTGAGCTAAAACGACTTGCAATTGAAATTAAGACAATGGTGAAATAAGTAGTAGTAGAGAATTTAACAATTAATGAAATTTTAAAGTTAAGCTTATGGCTAAAATAAAGCAGGCGTGCTTGGGTGAGTGGTTAGGACTGCAGACTGTAACAAAATTTACAGCCTCAGACCCGGCTTCTATCCTCGGCCACTGCTAATCGTTTACGGCTCGGTGTTGTACGGTAAACGTCACTGGATGGTTGATTGAAACCCAATCTCCTTCGGTGCTCCTTAGTGACCACTACTTACTGTAGGGGCCTAGGGAATGAGACTTCTTTACTGTGGAGGAGGGGACGGGGATAGGTGAAAGGGTACAAAGACCGAGACGATCTAACGCGGTAGCCTCCTATTTCCTCACCCACAGTGACTGGTTGAGTCTGGTTGTATGAACTTCGGTTAAATCGACCCAATGAATAAATTATTATTATTATTATTATGGCTAAAATTGTAGATTTTTGCAACTGATTTTTACATTTTATGAGTCTTGTTAAGTTAAATTATTGTTTGTGTATAATTATACTTTTCATAGACCCAGTCGGCACACAACTTCATAATGAGTTCGCAAAGCCTTCTTGTTCTTTCACTAAACATTTGAGCGCTTTACTTTATTATGATATTATATGATCATATCATATCTAATACACACATATCTACTTTATTATGAGCCCGCATTTAAGAGTGCATTATGCGGTTCTACACACTTGCTTCGGTATAACAACAGTGTGCTGAAGCTTCATTTTTTATCATTAAGAATAAAGTTAGTATAAAGATGCAAATACATTGTTCGTAATAAGTTCATTTTGGCTTCATAATCGCGAAGGCGCGGCGCATATCTAACACAGATCACTTAAGCGGGACTCACAAAATTCCAACTGTCACTTGTGCTTGGGCTCTGCACAACTGCATTTGGTTTTCTACTTCTCTGATTTATACGTACCTACCTTCTTAAGTGCCTACAATATTACCTTCGACATTCATTTCAGCTACATCATTTAATTGCTTTCCATTTCAGTATTAAATGTTCTTCTATAGACTAATAATAAATTTAATTAAATAAATTCATGTCGGTGTTGCGCTTAAAATTGAATTTAAAACGCAATTTACAACAATGTTTATTCAACACTTGACACTATCAGCATCAGTTCAGCTGAAGAATTTAGCTAAATCATCTCGAGCTAAGCTTTATTATTTTGTGACAATAGTTGAACAATTAGAAAATAGTGATTAATGTAATTTCACAAATTATTTGAGCATTCGAGCCTAAAAGTGCAGTAGCCTCAATATTGCATATTGAATTAAGAGGTGGCGGCACTATTCTTATTTGCTTCGTAATCTGTTCGTCGCACTGAGGGAATTCTGATTCCTAATGAATAGTTTCCGACACAAAAAATCCGGCGCTTCGCGCCGGATTTGTCGACTGGGGGCCCAAGTAGATGCTGAGCTTACAGCGAACAATTGCTTTAATAAAGGAGTAGAACCCTATTTTTGCAACGCTTAAACTACGTAAGCGCCTAACTCCACTTAACCTTTTTCTACATGAATTTCTAATTTGATAAAGTCGCAACAAATAACGGGGAAATTTTTAAAATAATACTTAGGTAACGTGATTCATTTATTTTTACATACATGTATTTATACATTTTATTTATTTACCCTTTTTCCGTAACAAACAAATTGCCTGTTTTAATTTGTTTTGTATTGAGTATATTTGAGTTAAAATACTGCATTTGTCATTGCTGTCCTTCTATGTACTATTTCTGAATCAAATATTACAACTTACTTGTATCCTATTCATGTATGTATTTTATGAAAAAAAATGAACTTAATAAGGAAATACAAGTCCAGAATAATAATAATAATAACGTCATTTATAAACGATCCGTGTATGTTTTCTTGTAACATCCTGCTTTCCAAGTATCTGCTTACCTAATTCTTAAACAAATGCCGAGCGGATCCTTAAAATAGTGATGTTTAGATTTCGTCATTTATGGAAGTTCTCAATTTGAATACTGGAAGCATTTCATGATATGTGTACCCGTTTACATAATTTCAAAATTAATAATATTTGGGATACTTAAAATAGCAATATTTAAACAACCTCATCTGTGAACGATCTCATATGAATACTAGTAAAATCCTATGTTAAGGATACGTCAACCTAATTTCTGAATTAATGACTGTGGTGAGTGTGGTGATTCCTAAAATAGTAAAATTTGCAGGGCGTAATTTATGGACGAACCCCCTACGTACGCTCAAAAAATCCAATGTTGAGGATATATGTTTACTTAATTTTAGAACTATAACGGCATGGGAATATCTAAAATGGTAAAATTTGAATGACGTCATTAATGAACGATCCCTGCATGCATACTAGTAAGATCCTATGTTAAGAATATATGTCAACCTAATTTCTGAAATAATGACCGGGGGTCCCGAAAATGGTAAAATTTTTATGACGTAATTTATGGACGACCCCTGCATGCATATCAGTAAAATCCTATGTTAAGGATATATTGTTAACCTAATGTTTGATCTAATGACAGTGGGGGTCCGAAAATGGTAAAATTTTTATGACATAATTTATGGGCGGCCCCTGCATGCATACTAGTAAAAACCTATGTTAAGAATATATATCAATCTAATTTCTGAAATAATGACAGTCAGGGTCCCGAAAATGGTAAAATTTTTATGACGTAATTTATGGGCGACCCTAGCATGCATATGAGTAAAATCCTATGTAGAGGATATAATATCAACCTTATTTTTGATCTAATGACAGTGGGGGTCCCTAAAACGGTAAAATTTGTATGACGTAATTTATGGGCGATCCCTGCATGCATATTAGTAGAATCCTATGTTGAGGATATAATATTATTATGTCAACCTAATTTTTTAACTAATGACAGTGGGGGTCCTGTAAAACGGTATAAGGTGTGTTTGACGCAGGAATATATATCGAGGGTGAAGTATCAAAATGGTTTGCTTCCACTTTTTGCTAGAAGCAAATTGGTTTCCTTTCATTTTTTGTTAAAGGCAAAATGGTGTCCTTCCAAAAGGCTGTCTGCAGCTGATAGGAAGGACACCATTTTGCCTTTAACAAAAAATGGAAGGAAATCAAATTGCTTTCAGCAAAAAGTGGAAGCAAACCATTTTGATACTTCACCCTCGATATATCATAGTATAATTATATTATATAAAGCTAATTACTTTTTGAACGCTTCCTGATGCCTGACATGGGGTTTTCTATGGTATGTGTTATATCTGAAGTTTTCTGTGGTTTGAATATACACTGAATGTCAGGTATATGGAACGTGCGGCGCATGTACCTACCTACTTAGGTTTAGTTGCAAGTATTGAAATGCATGTAAAGTCGTGCCAGAGACCCGTTTATCTAGCATTTATTTTAATGCTAAAAAGTTGGTCCAATATTTCGTTAATTGTTAAAAACTGGTAAATCTGTTTAAATCCAAAAACAACAGGGTTCTATTCCATCGCATTCAAGATCATTTAAAATTTATTTAAACCAATTAAGTTGAAAACTGTGACCTGTGGAGCACGACAAAAAAAGACACATCGACAGACGGACAGACGGACGGACATAGCCATTCCTATAGGTGCTCAGCATCTAAAAAGCAGACATTTTCTACCTACAGCGAACGCATTATGAGTAATTCTCGACTCATTCGCGTCTTCCTAATGAATCCAGGCTTCTGAGCCGCCGAAGCCTTTATGAATTCATTACAAATAAAAATTGCCGACTGGGGAGTTATTTACTATATTAAGGTAAATTTGCAAAAATGTTGAAAAAAATAATTTTTAAAATTTCCTCGTGTAAAAAAACATTTCTAGTGCCATATATGGCTCACAAACCACAATTATTTAATCACCTAGGTCAAACATTATTTTATTTATTAATCGTAACAGTTAAGTCCGATTCCAACCTATCCGATTATTTCCTATAGTCAGAATTAGTAATTATTGGATGCCATAGCATATTATTGTTGACCCTGGTAGTGGTTACTAATCTCAATCTTAAAAGTCTACACAGGGCAGTCAGAGTCGCATCTCTTTTAAGTGATCAATGAGGAGTTAACTAAATGAATTCAAATAAGGATACGATCATACCATTTTAAACAGCCAGAAGTTGTAATTTATGCTAACAAACAAGTAAATAGTAAACCGAGCATACACAAGTTACGCATGTTTTCATGTTTGTACATTCTTAGGTGTTCGTAATGAGAACACCGGAAACTATGTGTTTCTCAGAATTCGTCAAATGAAGTAGAACAACTTACAAGCAAACCACTTACTATGCTACCTCGGGATCTGAAAAAGCATAGCCAAAAACGTTTCCTTGGACCTCAGAATAAACGAATAGTGTGATAACTCCAGTGCATTTTGCGCGGTGCTTTAGCAGCAGCTGGCCAAAGTTCTAAAAAATCCGGCGCTTCGCGCCGGATTTGTCAACCGTGGGCCCGAAGTAGATGCTGAGCTTACAGCAAGTTAATTTCATCATTGAAAAAAATGCTTTTGTAGTACGGTTAACAAAGTCCTAGCTTAACCTTAAGCAGTTACCGCTAGTGAAAACGGGCTGAATACGAGCTATGTTGGCACCAGTGGGCTAAGTAAAAGCTCTGCTGCTCCAAGCGAGCTTAAATTAAATAGGACACAACTATAGTTTACGTACCTACCTACCTACGTTCAGAACCAAGTGTGTATATCAATGGAATGACGTTCTAGACACCCATTTTTAACAGCATTCAATTTAGGCAATGCGTAGGTATTGGTGCGGCAACCGAAAATCAAAGGTCTAGCAAGTATAAAGCTGCCGTTTACTTGCATGCAAAATTTATCCTTGCCAGACCTCACTTTCGGTTGCCGCTACTGTAGTTGTCTGTTATTTTAAGCATATTCGTTTACATAATTCATAACGTAATAACAATGGGATCTTTATAATAGTAGTATGTATATAACCTCAGCAATGGACGATCTCTGTATGGGTATTAGTAAGATCTCATGTGAAATATATCAGAGTACCTAATTCTTGAACTAATGAAAAAGAGGGTCTCTAAAGTGGTAAATTTTAAATAACGTCATTTATGCACGATCCTTGTATGCATATTAGTAAGATCCCATGTTAAATATATTTGATTTCTCAATTCAAAACTTATGATAAAAGTGATATTTAAAGTGGTATTGTTTGAATGACGTCATGTAGTGACGATCCCTGTTAATTCCTAAACTAGTGACAAAAGAAATCTCTTAAGTAGCTATTTTTAAATAACGTCATTTATGGACGATCCCCGTATGCATATTAGTAGGATCCCATGTTAAATATTTTTGATTGCTCAATTCCTAAATTAATAATAAAAGGGATCTCTAAAGTGGTAATGTTTGAATGACGTCATGTAGGGACGATTCCTGTATGCATACTAGTAAGATCCCATAGTAAATATATTTCATTACTAAATTCCTAAACTAATGACAAAGGGGATCTCTAAAATGGTAATGTTTGTATACCGTCATGTATGGACGATCCCTGTATGCATAGTAGTAAGATCCCATATGATTGGCTTGTTTTAATTTACCCACCCTCAACTTGAATGACCTCAATTGTGTCTGGCCCCTAAGCGACTTTTTCCTTGTCTATCACGTACGTACCTAGAAATGGAGGTAATTTTAAATTTTTATGTAATTCAAACGGCTGGTTTTTCTTTGAGAGAAAAAAAAGGATAAAAAAATAATTAAAGTTGCTCCAGTTAACTGGTAACTCTGCAAAAAATATTCATGCGATCCAGCCCAAAAACTATACAGCAATGCGCGGGCGCTTTTTCTAGCGTTAAAAAAATATTCAAAGAAAGAAGGTTGAAAACTTCTCGTACGACCTACAGACATTCAGACAGACAGAGCGACAGACAGACGGACGGACAAAACCATTTCAATAGATGCTTATGAGCTAAAGCTCAGCATCTAAAAACCGAATTTTTTAAAGTTTGACACGCTGTAGCTTCTACAGTTTTTGTCTGATTTCAATGAAACTTGCAGTTTTGTGATGTTTAGACTTTTATCTAAAAAATAATTTCTGGAAATTTTGAAATTCGAATTTTTTTAATTTTTTCGAAAAATTAAAGAAATGTCATACTTTTGAGACCCATTTTTTAATTACGGTTTTTTGATAAAAAATTAAAAATTCGAATTTCAAAATTTCTAGAACTTACTTTTTAGATAAAAGTCGGAACATCACAAAACTGCAAGTTTCATAGAAATCCGACAAAAACTGTGTAAGGCAGGGCAAAAATTGGTTTGGCCGAAAGATGCCTTTGGTCTGGATGTCGCCGTCAGGCAGGAATTCTTTCAGGCTTAAGTTCGACAATGGGCTTAAGTGGTCTTTGAGCCGTAAATCACTCCAGCCGAAAGACGCCAATCTTATCTCCACACGCGGTTTCACTCAAAAATAGGATCGGGGCCGGGGTAGAGTCGTCTTTCGGCTTGAGTGGTCCACGGCCCAAAGACCATTTGAGCCCATCGTCGAACTCAAGCCTGAAAGAATTCCAGCCTGACGGCGACATCCAGACCGAAGGCATCTTTCGGCCAAACAAATTTTTTGCCCTGTCTTACTAGAAGCTACAGCGTGTCAAACTTTAAAAAATTCGGTTTTTTTAAACTAAACTTTGGCGGGCTGTTGCTAAAGCACCGCGCAAAATGCACTCGAGTTATCACACTATTCGTTTATTCTAAGGTCCAAGGAAAAGTTTCTTGCTATGCTTTTCCAGATCCCGAGAAAACATAGTAAGTGGTTTGCTTGTTAAAATACAGCAGATACATACTTTGTAAATAGTATGTAAAAGTAGACGTCTGCTTCCAATATTACTCAAGTAAAAACTGCTCCCAGGCGCCACATGACCATTCGCAGCTGAACCTTATAACGCTTTAGCCACTGTCATAAAAAAATTAGGGAAGCTACAGGTAACTGATTTGCTTAACGTTGGTCATTTAATTTTATCGACAAATACCTAGGACGTAGTACAAAATAATTATTTCTTAAAAAACATTTCTAAAATTTGTTTTAACTACATCAATTTGTGCACACGGTGTAAAGTGTGTGTGAAAAAAGTTTTTTGTACTGAACATATCTTTAAACTTTTTTATAACTACGTAATACTCACATATCTACGTGCTACGTAATACTCACGCTTTAATTTTAAATGAAAGTTGTTAAAAATAATTTTAGGATTCACCAAAAAATCTAAAAACTGTGATTTTTATTAGCTGGACCGTTTTGCAACTTTTTTTTAACTGATTTTGAAGAATGAGATTCCAAAAAAATCTTCTAGAATTTGTATTTAATTTAGTACATTGTTGGTTATATTCGAATAATAAACTTGGCTTTTATAGCCTACTAGAACCTCAGAAAATAATTGGTTGATCCTGTATTAAACGCAGCATACTAAATTGTGCACTTTGCTTCTAGTCTAGTTTGACCGTTTGTGCTTCCTAATCCAACCAGCAATAATTACCTAGTTGGAATTCCGTTCTTTTTCTTATAGGATTTAATTCTTGGCAACAAATTACGCAACAAGTGTCGAGAGTATTTAGACTTGAGAATGAATTAGAATTGACATTTCCCTGTGGCAACTTTAAGAACCGAGACTACAAGCGTGATGTACATAATATGTGCTGCTTTGAGCTAGCATGTTCAACCGCTACTACGTTAAAACAAGTTTAATTTACGTGTTTTAAGACAGCTGAATGGATCGACAAAATAATATTAATGATGTCAGTAGTAATTACTAACGTTCATCTCTAACGACTACACAGCGCAGTCGGAAATAATCTCTTTTGACCAATAAAGAGCTGACTTACTTGGGAACGCTTTCAGGTGTAACACTGGGATTTGGCTAAATGTTACCAAAGTGTATTCTAACAACCCTGGACACTTTAGCTAGCATAGAAACTAGAGTGCATTTTTTGTTACTATGCAACTAAGGCCCGGGACATTCTGAAAATTTCATTAAAAATTTAAAACTTAAATTCTAACATACGAATTTAAATGGGAAAAAAAAGGCACCAAAGCGTCCCCCTGTCAAAATTTTTAATTTTACTAGATTTCCAGTGTATCGATAAAAGTCAAAAAATGTCATTTTGCATTAAATTTCACCACCAAATACTACTCTAGCACACATTTAAAGCAGATAGGAATCGTACATACATGACGTCATAAGTTGGGTCGATGAGTCCACTTGGGCACTGGTGACATACTCTATGTTAAAACTTGCCATTTACGCAATAGTTAGGCTATAGAGCCCTAAAAGTGGTACATGTCGATGACGTCATTTGTGAATGCTCCTTTATGCTTTTTTTACGTTCAGTAAAATGTCATAATAAATTACAGCGGCTGTTGTAATGATTTCAGCTGTTAGCAGTATTTCACATGCGTCTCTAGTGAAAAATAACGTGTACTGGTAAATGGAAATTTTCATGGCGGATATTTACCCCACCGGAATGTATTTCCCCGGACAATTCCGTACCGCACAATCGCATGTCATAAACATATTGATTTTAAATTTGTAGTATGCGAGTATAGGCACGGGGTAACGTACTGTTTGTAAAATTTATAATAAGAAATATGGAGGTTATAGTTTTTCGGAGTTCACCTAATGGCACCTTTTTTCATACACCCATTAAATGCAGACGTTTTTATTGACTAAATGTTTGGTAACAAATACTGGAACTAATAAGAAGCTTGAGAAATTGTTTATAAAAGAACTATTTGAGGAGTGGTATGTTTTCGTAGTGTGAATTGCCTGATTCTTGCGCGGAATTGTATTTGGTGTGTTTGTTTCGTTTTAAATTTATCGTGATTTACTCGTTTTTGTTTTTTTTGGTTTTCGAAATATTTGGCATAAAGCTGCCAAAATGGTATGATCATAAGCGTTTGGCAGTCAGCCCAAAAATGTAGTAATTATGTAATGAGCGGCAGCTCTAAAAATATTGGTCACCTCTTATCTTAACTTTCAGCGTTGACAGCGTTTTTGATCTTACTGTTCAGCTAACAAGCAAACCACTTACTATGTTACCTCGGGATCTGGAAAAGCATAGCCAGAAACGTTTCATTGGACCTCAGAATGAACAAATAGTATGATAACTCGAGTGCATTTTGCGCGGTGCTTTAGCAACAGCCCGCCAAATTTCAAAAAAGTCGACCGTGGGCTAGCCCGAAGTAGATGCTGAGCTTCAACAAAGACACAAGACAATTTATGTTACGCTAAAAGATGATATGAGATTTATGGAAGCTCCCCTACAATCAATAAGACATATACGAAAGTTTGTAGCTTGTAACTTAATATAGCTGAAATTTTGTTATAAATTGCACTATTCACAAATAACGTCATTATTGACAATCCCTGAATATCTGTTACGCATATAGGTAAGTACGTGACATGTTGTTAAAATAGGATGAAAACAAATTTAAAGTTGGGACTCAGGATACTAGAAACTATAGTTTTTGAAGGACGTTATTATAGACGATCTCAAAACATCTATAACACATATAGGTCAGTCCGTGACATGTAGAAGAAATTTTCACATGAGATCATTTTCACGTTACCCTTAACCTGCTTACCTAATGTGAATGCAATAGCAGCTTAGTGGGGCTGTCTAAAAGAAATTTTCACGTGACGTCATTTGCGCGTCACCCCTAGCCTGCCTACCTAATGTGAATCTGATAGCATCTGAATGGGGCTGTCTAACAGAAATTTCCACGTGACGTCATTTGTGCGTCACCCCTAGCCTGCTCATCTAATGTTATTGCGATAGCAGCTGGGTGGGGGTGTCTATAAGAAATTTTCACGTGACGTCATTTGCGCATCACCCGTAACCTACAACCCTACCTAATGTCAATGCGATAGCAGCTGGGTGGGGATGTTTAGAAGAAATTTTCATGTGACGTCATTTGCGCGTCACCCCTAGCCTGCCTACATTATTCGAATGCGATAGCAGCTGGGTGGGGGTGACTAGAAGAAATTTTCGGCTGAGGTCATTTGCGCGTTACCCCTAACCTGCTTACCTAATGTGAATGCGATTGCATCTGGGTGGAGGTGTGTGAAAGAAATTTTCGCCTGACGTCAGTGGCGCGTCACCCCTAACCTGCTTACCTTGTGTGAATGCGATAGCAGCTGGGTTGGGGTAATTAAAAGAAATTTTTACGTGACCTTATTTGTGCGTTACTTTTAGCCTGCTGACCTAATGTGAATGCTATAGCAGCTGGGTGGGGCTGTCTAACAGAAATTTTCACGTGACATTATTTGCGCGTCACCCCTAGCGTGCTCACTTAATGTTAATGCGATAGCAGCTTGGTAGGGGTGTCAAAAGAAATATTCACCTGACATCATTTGCGCGTAACCCCTAACCTAATTTAAAGTTTCGTTAGAAGTGCATTTAAACTTGTAAACCTATACAAGGCACGTATTTGGGGTCGTTCGCCAATATCGCCACCCACCTTTACGGTGGATGACTTTGAAAAAGGTGATAGGCCATATTAAAGATATAGCCATGTACGCAAGTCTGAAAAGGTTAGCAACTTAGGTGGGGGGTCCCAAAATCTGGTAAATTTTGCTGGCGCCATTTGTGAACGGCCCCTTCACTGGTTTTTAGATGCGCATGCTTTCCATTCACCAAATTGCTTTTTGACATGGGTCCATTTAACATTTAATTGTCAAGCAATGGTCAGTCCGATTAAAGTGAAAAAACAATACAGACCTGCCTGCTCGCTTTTGTGGTTGTTTAAGAAAAGTTTCATGAGAGTTGAGTAGACGGCTTGACCTGTAGCGACGGACCAACCGACAGACAGACAGACAGACAGACAGACAGACGGACGGATATGACAATTTTAATAGATGCTTAAGCTCAGCATCTAAAAACCGAATTTTTTAAAGTTTGCCACGCTGTAGCTCCTTTAGTTTTTGTCTGATTTCAATGCAACTTGCAGTTTTGTGATGTTCAGACTTATATGTAAAACGTTTTGTCTGGAAATTTTGAAATTCGAATTTTTAATTTTTTATCAAAAAACCTTAATTAAAAAATGGGTCTTAAAAGTATGACATTTTAGTAATTTTTTGAAAACATAAAAAAATTCGAATTTCAAAATTTCCAGAAACTGCTTTTTAGATAAAAGTCTGAACATCACAAAACTGCAAGTTTCATTGAAATCAGACAAAAACTGTAGAAGCTACAGCGTGGCAAACTTTGAACAATTCGGTTTTTTTGAACTTTGGCGGGCTGCTGCTAAAGCACCGCGCAAAATGCACTCGAGTTATTATACTATTTGTTCATTTTGAGGTCCAAGGAAATGTTTCTGACTATGCTTTTCTACATCGCGAGGTAACATAGTAGGTGGTTTGCTTGTAAAATTACAAAATTTAAACTGACAAATTGGCCAGTGTGACAATTATGTAGACCCGGCGGTTATATAGAATCCAGCTTTTGTTTCACAGGGCAGCCGTCTTGTGATGAGAACAGTAAATCTATCAAAAAATAACACTGGTCAAAGAATAATTTTAAAAGTGAAAAAACTTTTGCTGCATAAAATTAGGGGCCGGACACAAAATGACTCTAGCGAACTTAAGCATATCGTCGATGTAGAATGAAGTTTGATCATCTCCTTTTGGGGCTAAAATGAATTATGATCATCTCCATTCTGCTTAAAAATCAATTTTGATCATCTCCATTTTTCATAAAACACGGCTAATGGGATATGTTAATGAGTAGTTAATGGTTCAGTAATTTCAAACTAAGTACATTAAGGGTCACTTATAAATGACGTCATCAAAATATCCCCATTTTAAGTCCATATGACCCCCCTGTCATCAGAGTACCCGTTGGGTAAATGGCTATCTTTAGCATGCGATACTATGAATATCCAAGTAGGCTGCTTGGCCATACCCATGACGTCATTTATGGGCGACCCTTTAATTTTTTTAACTTTCAATAACGATTTATTGATGAAATAATTTAATCAAATTAATAAATTAGTACACCATTCATGAGACCAGGGATTATTTCATGAATAAAACATTATTGAAAGTTCAAAAAAATTAAGGGGTCGCCCATAAATGACGTCATGGGTATGGCCAAGCAGCCTACTTGGATATTCATAGTATCGCATATGCTAAAGATAGCCATTTACCCAACGGGTACTCTGATGACAGGAGGGTCATAGGAACTTAAAATGGGGATACTTTGATGACGTAATTTATGAGTGACCCTTAATGTACTTAATTTTTAATTACTAAACCATTAACTAATCATTAACATATCTCATTTGGCGTATTTCATGAAAAATGGAGATGATCAAAACCAATTTGTAATCAGAATGGAGATGATCATAATTCATTTTAGCTCCAAAGGGAGATGATCAAACTTCATTCTTCATCGACGATATTTTGGGACCGACCCACTTCCAGCGTCACCCTCTAAAGTATAACATAAAACTACGAGAATGTGTATAATAAGACGTTATTTATTTGAAGCTGACCCACCTTCAAAGTTGGTGGCATTATGTACGTCTGGCCCTTTATTAGCCGTATAAAATAAAAGAGTTTGAATTTACCTCACAAATATTTTCCAAGCATAAAAGTTGATATTTAGCCCAGATACTCATAAAATTTCGATACAAGTAATACAATAATTATTAGAACGGCAATGATTAGCAGAATCTAATTATGATCGAGTTCACAGCGTGTTATTCTAACAATTTTTGAATTAAATCGAAAAAACCGATTTTGTTTTGGAAAAATCGCTCTAAAAAGTGTTGTGTGGGCCAAAAGTAAATAAAAACAAAATTGGATACCTATTTTTTCAAGGGCTTTAAACTTAGCTATTACTCGACAGAATCGCTCAAGTATTTTAAAATTGCTAACATTGTTGTTCCAAATTATGTAAATAGGTTGAAATCAAACACGTATTATCAGTCCTTATATGCTGGATATAATATATTAAATAATAATAAAAATTACCCAGCGCATGCGTAAAACTTTAACTACAATAAAAAAATTAATTAAAAGTAACATGAAATTAACTACGTTCAATCGGTTATCACTGTACCTTATTACCCTAGGACCTTAAAGCCTAACCATTGCGTAAATGGCAATTTTTAACATGGAGTACTTCACCAGTGCCCAAATGGACTCATTGACCCAACTGCAGTGATGTGGTACTGCCCTATTTGTCACTAGTACTAGTACTAGTGGTACCCCTATTAGGGGCTGTTTTAGAAAATTTTAGTAGTAATAGTACTAGTACTAGTGCACCCTAGTTAAAAATTCAATAGTACTAGTACTAGTACTAGTGCACCTAGTTAAATTTTGAATAGTTCTAGTACTAGTACTAGTGCAACCTAGTTAAAAATTCAATAGTACTAGTACTAGTACTAGTGCGCCTAGTTAAATTTTAAATAGTTCTAGTACTAGTACTAGTGCAACCTAGATACATTTTAAATAGATCTTTATGGAGAAATCATGGGAAACAGGAATTCCAACTACAGCATAAACGATATGCGAGCTGCAAACCTCCGCTCTGTCGCCCTCCGTCATTTCAGTAATAAAATGTTTTGTCACATGTACATTGTGGTTTTTAAACTGGCTACAGACAAGTTCACTCATAAAGGAATCTATCGAAGGGACTATGGTTAAAATTTTATGTGACAGACTTTATACTCCATGTTAAAAGGCTGATGTTCTGATAAGACCACAAACCAAACTTTTTAAAACATTTAGAAAAATTTTAGTCAGTCTAAATTTATGAAACAACTTGTAATAATACCGCTTGGTGGAAAATTTTTAAATTTTCAAAATTTTTAAAATTTTAAATTTTCAAAATTTTCAAAATTTTCAAAATTTTCCAGTTTTAAAACGTTTGCCAGGTTTTTTTCTGTTTGGATATTTGAAATCAAATGTTTCTAGACTGCATTGTTTTGCGCTTTAATTTTAATTGAAATTTGTTACAAAACAATTTTAGGATTGACCAAAAAACCTAAAATCTGTGATTTTTGTTAGTTAGGCCATTTTGCAACTTATTTTTAACCGATTTTAATGATTGAGTTGTCAAACACATTTCCAGAAATTGTCTTTATTTTGGTATATTTTTTATTAAAATCGAATGATAAACTTAGAATTTATGGCATGTTAGAATCCTTCGTAATAAATGGCCCACCCTGTACTAGTTCAACCTAGTAGTTAATATTTAATAGTTCTAGCACTAGTACTAGTGCAACCTAGATAAATAATATATAGTTCTAGTAATAGTACTAGTGCAAAATAATTAACTATTAATAGTTCTAGTACTAGTACTAGTGCACCTAGCTGAATTTTAAATAGTTCTAGTACTAGTACTAGTGCACCTAGCTGAATTTTAAATAGTTCTAGTACTAGTACTAGTGCACTTAGCTAAATTTTAAATAGTTCTAGTACTAGTGCTAGTACCACTATCTACTGTTTGCAAATAGTACCTTGATAGTACTAGCACCTAAAGGGTCGTCGGTAGTACTAGGGTAGGGTAGTACCAAACCAAAACAACATCACTGCCCAACTGATGACGTCAAATATGCACCATCCCTATCTGCTTTGAACGTGCGCGCTTGAGTAGTATTATGGGGGTAACATTTAATGCAAAATGACATTTTTTGACTTTTATCGATACACTGGAAATCTAGTAAAATTAAAAATTTTGACAGAGTGGACGCTTTATTGCCTTAATTTTCCCATATGTATGTTAAAATTTGAGTTTTGAGTTTTCAAGAAAATTTTCAAAATGTCCTGGGCTTTAGTTGCATACCAACCAAAAATGCACTCAAGTTCTTATGCTAGCTGAAGTGTCTAGAGTTGGTAAAATTTTTCTAAACTAACGGCATACATAATATAGTGAGAGCCATGTGCCCTTGCCTTGGCACCCATCACTACTTTGTGGTGTATAATTATATCTGGTTGTATGTTTCTAAAAATGTGGAATTGCATGAATGATGAACCTGCTTAGCATTAAAATTAAGTGCATACAGTAATTAAATATATAGGGTGGCCCATTTAAATCCAACAATTCTAACAGGCTATAAAATCCAAGTTTATTATTTGAATATACCGAGCAATATACCAAAACAGAGACAATTTCTAGGAGATTTGTTTGACACCATAATCATTAAAATCGGTTAACAGTAAGTTGCAAAATGGCCTAACTAACAAAAATCACAGTTTTTAGATGTTTTTGATCCTAAAATTATTTGTTAACAACTTTGATTAAAAACTAAAGCGTAAAACAATGCAGACTATCTCTACTAAAAACATCTGTCAAAAAATTAAAATTTCAAAATTTTAAAATTGAAAAACTAAAAAATTAAAAAATTTTTAAATTTTAAAATTTTTTAAAATTTAAAAATTTTTTAAAATCTAACATTTTTTTAAAATTTCAAAAATTTTTTTTTGAAATTTGAAATTTTTTGCCAGATTTTGTTCGGTGGGGATAGTCAGCATTGTTTTACGCTTTAATTTTAAATCAAAGTTGTTAACAAATAATTTTAAGATCAAAAACATCTAAAAACTGTGATTTTGTTAGTTAGGCCATTTTGCAACTTATTGTTAACCGACTTTGATGATTAAGATGTCAAACAAATCTCCTAGAAATTGTCTCTGGTTTGGTATATTGCTCGGTATATTCAAATAATAAACTTGGATTTTATAGCCTGTTAGAATTGTTGGATTTAAATGGGCCACCCTGTACCAACACAGACTTGAATAACCACTCTTAAATAGCTCTACAAGCTTTGAAAACAAGTTTGCTTGTGCGTAATGTGTAATAACCACTCACTTGCTCTGCAGACACTTTGGCAGTAGTACAACGAGGCAATTCCAAGAATTGAGAGAACCAGCGGAAATACCAGCAGCCGGAAATCGCACTTTATACGTCATAAGCAGGGATATGCGTACACACTTATTTGGGCCTGAGTAGAGATCCCATAACATTCTTTTCCTAGGAATTTTTCCAATGCAGCACAATACAAAAGCGTGCAATACCGCTGACACATATTTATGTGGTATAAAAGCGGACACGAGCTCCAAAATTAAACCAAGTCAAAACCAAAACTACTCAGTGAAGAAGCATCACAAGAGTCAAAATTGATCCCACGCTACTCCATTAGTTACAAAAAAACACAACAAAGTACAGGTAATTAATATATTTAACTTGTGTAACTTAACACTACGTCATTACGAGATATTTTTTACTATAATTGAATTATTTTTTTAAGCCAATTGTCTGTAAACACTACACACTAGCAGACTTTGAAAATATTGCAAATTCTCTGGCTGATCTCACATCTGTGAAATAAAAATATCACCATGGCAAGCATGCTCCAGGTTTGGTCACTGCTCTGCCTTATTTTGAGTGCTCTTATTCTCTCTGCCACACCAATCTCGTCAAGTCCAAGCTCATTTAGAAGATCTCGTGGAGGATTTGATGTTCAGGGATGCAGTGTAACACCAGCAGGACACTTAAATTGCACTGTTCAAGATACTAAGGCGAAGACAAACTGTAATGTAGTGGATTGTGACACCTGTGAAGGCCAATATTGTAAAATCTGTTGTGGCGAATGCGAGAAAGACGACGAATATTGTCTTAATAGGAAAAAGGAAACATACCAAGCAATGCCACGCAAAGATTCAAAAAAGTGATGCTGTATTGTTAGTTGGTTGTCTGGCCGTGTTTATGGCGTTAACATCTCCGCAAATATTTAGTTTATGTAATTAAGCCATTTAAAGCTAGATTGAGTTTGATTTATTTGTGCGTGTGCCTTTATAACTAGGAATTACAAAATTATCTATATTTTTTAATTTGCTTTTAATATTGATATTAAAAGACTTATAAAACTACACATTTGTTTACAATTTTTACATCCGGAAATTGGGAACATTAAATGTCATTTTTAGCATACAAACGCATATTATGTAGTACTTCACCTTAAGCCTACCGTTACTTATTTGGTTTAATTTATGAAACATATTGTATTCTAAAAACTGTTCTAACTGAAGAATCAGAAAAAGCCAACCAGGCAATGTAATTAGCACTTTATATATTGGTTGTACAAAATCAAAAAATCAAAATGAGCTATCTAGTAACACTCAAATCTACCAGAAAAAAACACGTTAACATCCTGGAACTATGTCAATAAAATATATTGTGTTTTGCATTCTGACGGAGTGCTGCGTGGGGTCCTTTGATCTATAACCGTTTTTATTTTGTCAATGAGGTCGCAATATATGCCGGTTTTTTTTCTGAAAACAAAATGTACCATTTACAAAACGAACACCACGTGATTCTAAGATATCACAATATAATCATTTTAAAATTAATGATAAATAATAAAAATAATATATGATTCATTGGGTCGATTTAACCGAAGTGAATACAACCATAATCGACCCGTCACTTCCGGTGAGGAAATAGGAGGCTACCGCGTTAGATCGTCTCGGTCTTTGTACCCTTTCACCTATCCCCGTCCCCTCCTCCACAGTAAAGAAGTCCCATTCCTTAGGCGCATACAGTAAGTTGTGGTCACTAAGGAGCACCGAAGGAGATTGGGTTTCAATCAACCACCCAGTGACGTTTACCGTACAACACCGAGCCGTAAACGATAAGCACTGGCGAAGGATCGAAACCAGGTCTGAGACTGTAAATTTCGTCACAGTCTGCGGTCCTAACCGCTCACCGAAGCACGCCTGCTTTCCAAAAACAATATAGCACTTTGTTCTTGCATTTGCAGTCGTTTATTAGATGGAAAAATTGGTAAAGTTTTGACGTGGGTCCAATTGGCAGTTATTGAAAAAAACTAGTTGGTTGAATCTACACCAAAAACAATATAGCAATTTGATCTTCTATTTTTGGGCAGATAAAAGTTTAATGAAAACTAGATAAAATAAAATTTTCACCTATAGAGCATGACAAACACACGGACAGATTGAAAGACGGACAGGTGGACAAACAAAGAATCGTTGCAAAAATTAAAAGATTCTACCATATACGGCGTTTACTATCGACCACTTAAATGTTTAAAACGACCATAGACGTCATTTATGGACGACTATTTTAATTTTTGCAGTGATCCCAACGTCATTTACGGGCGATCTTTTTAATTTTTGCAACGTTCCTTAAAGTCGATTATGGACGATCTTTTTAATTTTTGCAACGTTCCTTGACATCATTTATGGAGAATGCCTCGAATATAGAAACTAAAAGCTTGCTGTTCTTTGCAAAAATTAACAATCTCCTGAAATAACAGACGGTTTTTTAGATGCTGAGCATCTATTAGGAATGGCTCTGTCCGTCTCTCTTTCTGTCGATATTTTTTTTTGTCGTGCTCCACAGGTCACAGTTTTCAACCTAAATTGTTCAAATAAATTTTAAATGATAGTTAATGAAATGGAATGGAACCATATTGTTTTTGGAATCAAACGGATTTACCAATTTTATACAAATAACGATTTAATGGACCAAATTTTGAGAAATAAAATGAATGCCGGGAAAAACCAGTGTCTGGCGACTTTACATGCATTTTAATACTTGCCGCTGAAGTTAAGAAGGTAGGTACATGCTCCGCTCGTTCCATATACCTGACATTTAGTGAATACTCGTACCATAGAGAACTTCCGATTAACATAGGGTTTTACTAGTAGGAATGCAGGGATCGTCCATAAATTACGTCAAACAAACTTTACAATTTTAGAGACCCCCACAGTTACAGGTTCAAAAATTAGCCTAAAATATATCGTTAGCATAGAATTTAACTAGAATGCATGCACGAATCGCCCATAAATTCTGTCAAACAAATTTTACCATATTACGGATCCCCACTGTCATTAGTTCAGAAATTTAGTTGACATATATTCTCGACATATAATATTACTTTAATACATGCATGAAGAGTGCACGAATTACGTTATACAAAATTTACCATTCTAAGAACCCTCACTGTCATTAGGTAAGAAATTGGGTTGACATATATCGTCGATGAAGAATGAAGTTTGATCATCTCCCTTTGGAGCTAAAATGAATTATGATCATCTCCATTCTGATTACAAATTGGTTTTGATCATCTCCATTTTTCATGAAATACGCAAAATGAGATATGGTAATGATTAGTTAATGGTTTAGTAATTTAGAACTAAGTACATTAAGGGTCATTCTCAAATGACGTCATCAAAATATCTCCATTTTAAGTCCCTATGACCCTCCTGTCATCAGAGTATCCGTTGGGTAAATGGCTATCTTTAGCATATGCGATACCATGAATATCCAAGTAGGCTGCTTGGCCATACCCATGACGTCATTTATGGGCGTCCCCTTAATTTTTTTTAACTTTCAATAATGATTGATTCATGAAATAATCCCTGGTCTCATAAATGGTGAACTAATTTATTAATTTCATTAAATTATTTCATCAATAAATTGTTATTGAAAGTTTAAAAAATTAAGGGGTCGCCCATAAATGACGGTATGGGTATGGCCAAGCAGCCTACTTGGATATTCATGGTATCGCATGCTAAAGATAGCCATTTACCCAACGGGTACTCTGATGACAGGGGGGTCATATGGACTTAAAATAGGGATATTTTGATGACGTCATTTATGGGTGACCCTTAATGTACTTAGTTTTAAATTACTAAACTATAAACTTATCATTAACATATCTCATTAGCCGTGTTTTATGAAAAATGGAGATGATCAAAATTCATTTTAAAGCAGAATAGAGATGATCATAATTCATTTTAGCCCCAAAAGGAGATGATCAAACTTCATTCTACATCGACGATATCTTTGATATAGTATTTTACTAGTATACTAGCATGGATCGTCCTTAAATGACGTCATACAAATCTTACCATTGTAGGGAACCCCACTGTCATTAGTTAATTGTTTCTTATGATCGTCTGCAAAAGACGTGGCATCGTTCTTTATAAATGCTGGGTCTGCATTCTGACGGTGTTTTCCAGAATCTCATTAAACAACACTCATAGAGCGTTGAGTGCCATTGGTACTAGTATGTTCATTTTTTAAAGTGGGAAATTCGAGCGAATACGAAGAGAGAAAAGTAATTTTAAGTAGGGACTATTTTTTGATGCGGACGTACACACGTGCGTACGGCAGTGCGGCTATATGTATATACATACTATTTAGGCAGTAATACCCGGCTCGGTTAAACCGTTATTCCGATTGTCGCCGTCAAAACGGCTAAAAGTGACTTAGCACAAATTGATCTTTACATGATTCTAAATCAATTACAACTTGTCCTATCGAGCCGTTTTGACGGCGACAATTTTAAAAATTGAATTGAAAAATGCAATTTTTATATTGTGAAAATCTAAAAAACCCGAATTTTGACTTTGAAAAAATTCCTGAATGGTTCTTATAGCTAAACTTAATTTTTGGCTGAAGACGATTTGTGTTATTATGCATAGATTCTTTTTAAAAAATTCTTTTCTATAATACTAAAATCCGGGTTTTCTTTGAAACGGGTATCCAAAAATTAAAAATTTTAACTTTAAACCTTATTGTTAGGTATCAGGATTAAACGATATGGGTTTGGTGAGAATCGGAAATGTGTCATTTTGGGGTTCTTGGTTTATAAAAAACGATGCCACGTCACAAAAATATTATACGTTTATTGGAAACGCCTGTGTAAATCACATGAAAAATTTTCCATATATGACTTTACAAAAAATATCACTGGTTTATTAGGATCGTCCGTAAATGACGTCACAAACAAAATTACTCGTTTATCATGATAGTCCGTGAATGACGTTACAAAAATAACTCTTTTATTGGTACTGTCCGCAAATGACTCTAAAAAAAATATAAATCGTTTATTGGGATCATCCGTAAATAACGTCACAAAAAATTTCACTTGTCAATTGAGATCGTCCGTTAATAACGCCAAAGAAAATATCATTTGTTTATTGGGATCGTCCGGTGATGATGTCACGGAAAATATGACTTTTTTATTAGGATCGTCCGTAAATGACGTCACAAAAAATATCACTATTTTTTTGAGAGCATCCATTAATGACGTTAAAAGCATCACTCGATTATAGGAATCGTCCGTAGATGACGGCACAAAAAATATTACTGTATTTTTAGAATCATCCGTAAATGACGGAAAAACACATCACTCGTTTATAAAGGTAATCCTGTAATGACTTCACTTTAATTATGTATCAGGTAAACGTACTGTAAAGCTACAAATAGAAGCCGGGTCTTAAATAGAGGCCAGCCTCGAATATTGACCGGGGGTTTCGCCGCAAGCGCTAATGTTAATTTTTTCAGCTCAAACTTATTATATTTAATAGAAGCTGGGCGCTTCTGATTAGAACTTTACGGCATATCTCTGGGCCATCAATACCTAACTTAACCTATTGACCAGAAAAAAGAGAATTTTTATAAACCTAGCCAATCCACCCGAGCCTCTTTCACCAGATGCATCAAATTTCGTTTCTTACCCACTCGTAAAGGTGCATTTTGTACCAAGCCTACTCGCATTCGCACTAGGCGTATCCAGCTAACTAAACCCTGCAACAGCGTCTCTCGTACTGACGCAATTCTCAACAAGATCTTTCAAGTCGCTTGTACACTGCCTAATGGTACCAGCAAAGTTTGTACCTAACACACTTGTACCGACGTTCTAACTCGAACCTGTGCTGTTATAAAACTCACTTGTACCAGCCCCACTCAAATCCCATCTATTTTCAAAAGCAAAAATTGTAACTTAGCCTGATTTTACGGACACTAACTGCAAGGGTTTTATGCTAGCCTTCCTGTATGTGTAAAAAAAGTTTTCCAATGATTAACACAATTTGCTTTGAGCTCAGCATCTACTTCAGGCTCACGGTGGACAAATCCGGCGCGAAGCGCCGGATTTTTCAATCGGCTGCCAACCAAAACGGCTCTCGCAAAAATTTCTGTTGTTCAGGTCGGTAGCTGTTAACTGGTATTAGCGGGATAATCAAAATGATAACATTTAAACAACCTCATCTGTGATCGATCTTCATAATATGAATACTAGTAAAATCACATGTTTAGGATATGTCAGCCTAATTTCTGAAATAATAAAAGTGATGGTCCCTAGGAAAATAAAATTTGCATGACATAATTTATGGACAATCCTTGTATTTTCACTTAAAAAATCCAATGTTAAGGATACATTTTTACTACATTTTAGAACTAACGGCATGGGAATCTCTTAACTGGTAAAATTTGAATGCTGCCATTTATGGACGATCCCTTCAAGCATACTTGTAAAATCCTATGTTGTGGATGAAAGTCAACCTAATTTTTGAGCTAATGACAGTGGGGATCCCAGATCGAGTTTTTGTCTCTTGCGAGAGTACTTTTATTACGACGACTTACAGAATTACACACTTATTACCTATTTGTTTGATTTTATTATCGATAAACACCTAATAAATACTTTTGTTATTTGCATTATGTAATCCTAAACAGCATTGACAGAAAATCAACTGGCAACATGACGTGAGTACTGTGTATGGAAATACGAGATAATACTTAAGAAAGTATTTTATGTGCGCTGCTGCCCATGTCGTCAGCGAAGAGCCAAATCTGACTATCTCCTTTTGGTGCTAAAAGCGAAACTGACTATTACCATTTTTTGCTAAAAGCGAAAATGACTATCTCCATTTTTCTCAAAATACTATAAAAAGTAGGCAAAAAACTGTATGTCCCAATGCAGAATGTTATAAAGCATACGTTTTTGTTAAGGGGTCGTCCATAAATGACGTCACAAAAATTATTGCTCTTTAAGAACCCATCTACTCGCATTATAACAGCTCAACTGTTACAAGGCGTGTCATAAATACCAGACAAGACCCACGCACGCTACGTGTGACATTATTTATAGACAACCCATTATAAATATTACAAGCCTAAAATGTTTAGCTCTTGATTTTATCATTAGCTATTTGTTAATATAAATCAATGTGTCAATCTTTTTCTGAATGAACTCAGCGTTAACGTTCAAATTTTCAGATTCTAGTTTTCCATTTAACAAGTGTTTAATGTTCCTGCTGGCGGTTTTATAGTGACTACTGCTTTCTGTATGTCAGGAAACAGCTCACATATCAGTCTGACAGTTGGCACATTGATTCAATATAATCATTAACTAATACCTTGTGACAAATATTTTCTAATATTAAAACGTCTTGCGATAGCTAAGCTTTTATAAATGGAGGCATTTTCTGAGAAAGCAATAATTTTTGTGCCGTCATTTATGGACGACCCCATAACAAAAATGTCTCCTTCATAACACGCAGCATTGGTACATATAGTTTTTGTGCCTTGTTTTAATGGTTTTCGAGAAAAATGGAGATAGTCATTTTTGCTTTTAGCAAAAAATGGTAATAGTCAGTTTCGCTTTTAGGACAAAAAGGAGATAGTCAGATTTGCCTCTTTGCTGACGATATCAGCCATTTACCACACAACTGTGTTACAGGTGTTGTCAACAGGAACTATGTCAGACTTGTTAAATATTTATTGATAGATTTAAATAATTTTAAATCAAAATAATAATTTTCAAAGATAATTTAAATCTGTAATGAAATTAAATAAGCAGTGTAATGTGATAGTAATATAAATTCTAGTGAAGTGTAGTAGACCTGAGGAAAATTATGATAAAAATGATGGAACGATATAAAATTATGAGATTGCTTTGAGACTTGGAAAGTGACTCATGTCATTGATTTTTCCTCTAACTAGCGATTCTCATGATATTGTGAAAATACTATGACAAGTGAAAATTTATGAAATAAAATCCAGTGAATATTTGTATGTAAATATTACTTGTGAGTAATATTTAATTAAACCAAAAATTACTTCAGTGACGACAATAACAAATATATAGTCGTTAACATTGGGGGCTCAACCTTTTGTACTTTGGACTCTTGCATCTATTGTTATGGCTGCTCCTGGTGATTTTCTTGGCCTACGGCAGAGCGTGAGGGTTAACGCCGGACGTCCTCCCAGTCGTTTGGGCTTTCCACGAACTCAGGATTCGAGCGTGGAGACAAGCGAAGATTTGGGCGACGACTCCACTGTTGCGCATGCTCGAACTATAGACCAGCCACCTTCTGTATCGCCCATTCCTTCTCCTGGACAGCAACACTCGCTTGAGCAAGGTCGTGATGACCGTACCGATTCTTCTGTGCGTAGTCACACTCTCTCCGAAACCCAGCGCGACGAGCTGGACAGGATTGACGATGAATATTATGCCGAGATGGCTCGGCTTGCCCAACTGCGTCGTGACAGTCGCCGTGATAGAACCTTTCGCGTCGTTAGTTCTCGTAGCCGGTCTGCTCTTACCTCTATGTCTTTTCACACGCCAGGAGTCATGTGAATGCTGGGGAGGATATCCGCAATCCGATTGCTCCGCCGGCTATTACAGCTCCGCAGGCTTCTACAGCTCCGCCGGATCCTACAGCTCCGCCTATTCCTACAGCTCCGCCTGCTCCAACAGCACCGCCGGCTCCAACAGCTCCTTCTGTTCGTATTTCTCGGCCGACTCCACGCACTCTTAATAATTTGATGCGGACTTTTCATGCTTCTAACGAAGTGCAACCTATGATTGACGATATGCGCAATTATGAAGATTTAAATTTGCCGCCTAAAATTGTCAAGCTGGATCCTCCCGTTATGACGTCTACACCTGTTTCATCTCCACCACCGCCTGCTCCAAGTGCTACTGACCTTGCACAGGCATTGCTCCACGGCTTTCAAAATATGTTGCCTCAACAAGCTGGCCCTTCGTCAGATGGCGTTGCTCAAGACTTCTTGCGGCGTCAAGCTGTTGTCAAAGATCTACCAATTTTTAGTGGTGACCCTGATGAGTGGTTGGCGTTTATCACGCAGTATCGCGAAACCAACAAAATTTGCAAATTTTAAGATTTTGAAAATTTATGCCGCCTTCAGAAGTGTTTAAAAGGCCGGGCGCGGGAGACTGTACTGCCTATTTTAAACTTGGCATCTAATGTTCCTGAAGTTATTAAATCCCTTGAAGAAAATTTTGGGCAGCCGCAGCACATTGTTCTTCATCTAATTAACAAAGCCAAGAATGCGGTGGCGCCACGCCGCGGACGTCCTGAAACTATTGTTAGTTTTTCAAACGTTGTGAAAAACATGGTCATGACAATGCAGTCTCTTAACTGCTTAAATCATTTAGCCAATCCTCAACTTCTTCGCGAGTTAGCCATGAAGTTGCCGTCTGATCTGCAAGTACAGTGGTGCGAAACATCTGCGCCGTATGCCGGTAATGCCGATCTTTCACAATTTTCAAGTTGGTTGTCTGAAAAATCTAGGATTGCCAGTTTGCATTCTTTGCTTTTGCCCGCTGCGACTGATGACCGCGATCGAGGTGACAATCGTCGGCCTGAAAAGAGGGGTCATCATGGGACGGTTTTTCACGCTGGGGAGAAACGACCGAAACTAAATAATGTGAAAAAACCATGTATTATGTGTAACGTCAATGATCATGGAATTTCTCAATGCCCTAAATTCCTGGACCTGGACAGTGCAGCCCAGTGGAAGTTTGCCACTGATAAAAGATTATGCTTTCGATGTCTGGCTCCTGGACATCGTACATCTGATTGCCGTTCGAAACGCACATGCGCAGTTGATGGTTGTTGGAATTCTTCTCATCACACACTTCTTCATCGAAACAAACCTGAAGGTGTACAAGCTGGTGTCATCGGTCATGTATCTGAACCATCCACATCCAAGATTTTACTGCGCATGATTCCTGTCACACTTTTTGGTCCGGATGGAGAAGTTAATGTTTACGCATTGCTCGATGAAGGTTCCACGATGACCTTAGTTGAAGGCGCATTAGCAAAGCAGCTTGGACTATCAGGACCGACTCAGCCGCTGTGTATGCAATGGACACATGATGTTGTTCGACATGACTCTAAGTCCCGCAAGGTGGCGGTCGGAATTTCTGGGATTTCAAGCGGTGCCACTAAATTTCACATGAACAACGTTCGTACAGTTGCTGAAATGAAACTTTCCGCCCAATCAATTGATATGACTGAAGTTGCCGCCAAATGGCCTTATTTGAAAAATATTCCGTTTGAATCTTATTCTAACGTGAGACCAAGACTCATTATTGGGCATGACAACTTTCTATTGACAACACCACGCAAGGTCATTTACAGCACGTGGGGGACTCCTGTGGCCACCCGAACATGGCTCGGGTGGGTAATTCATGAATCTCAACCTGCTAATGGGAAAATTGATTCTGCCTTTACCTTACATATTTGCAATGAAATGGAAATAAATATGATGTCCCTACATAAAATGGTAAAGGAATCTTTTACGATTGAAAATATGGGGGTACTTGTGACTAATCCCACGTCCGCTTCTAAGCAAGATATGCGTGCTCAACAAATTTTGGAGGCTACTACTGTTCGAGTTGGCGATAGATAGCAGACCGGCCTGCTGTGGCGAAGTGATGGCATCGTTACTCCGGACAGCAAACCAGTAGCTTTGCAACGGCTGGAATGTTTGGAAAACCGTATGGATCGAGATTCTGTATTTGCTGGCGGTTATTGTACAAAATTTCAAGATTTGTTAGCCAAGGGTTATGTTTGAAAATTAACATCAGAGGAAGTTGCTTTTCGTTCACCATGTGAATGGTATTTGCCCCATTTTGGCGTCGTTAATCCAAACAAACCAGGAAAACTACGTTTAGTTTTTGACCTTGCCGCCAAATCTCGAGGAGTCAGTCTTAATGATTTTTTACTAACTGGACCGGATTTGCTACTTTCTATCGTTTCTGTGTTGTGGAGATTCCGAAAATACAGGTTTGCGTTCGCAGCTGATATCAAAGAAATGTTTTTACGATTTCTGATTCCGGAGCATGAAATTCACAGTCAACGGTTTTTTTGGCGCGGGATGGATCGTGAGCAGGAGCCCGATGTCTATGTTGTAGTTGTGGTTTGTTTTGGCGCCACTAGCTCACCATGTAATGCAAACTATGTGAAGTTAAAAAATGCTGCTGAATTCGAAAATGAATTTCCTGAAGCAAATAAGATGGTACGCTTTCAAAGTTTCATGGATGATTACATGGGTGGGAGAAATACTGAAGCTGAAACTTCCCAGCTAGTGCATGACCTCATTGAGGTTCATAGAAGAGGTGCAATGGAGTTGTGCAACTGGACAGCTAATTCTAAAACAGTGTTAGACTCAATTCCGAGTGACCTAAAAGCTGCAGGTGTCAAATATCTCAGTCCCGAAGCTGAAATTCCTGTTGAACGTGTACTTGGTATGTACTGGAATTCTGAACATGATTTTTTTACCTACCAGCTTAACTTTTATAAAGTCTCAAAAGAAATAAAAAATCGAACTCAAACCCCGACTAAAAGACAAATTCTTCAGCTTGTTATGTCTGTTTTTGACCCTCTGGGGTTTCTGACATTTTTTGTAATTAAAGCCCGAATATTACTGCAAGATGTTTGGAGAGTTGTTCTTCAATGGGATCACAAAATTTCAGGCGAATTGGAAATTCGATGGAAAAAATGGGTTGCTGAATTACAAAATATAACTCAAGTTCAAGTTCCAAGATTTTATTCAGCTTATCTCAAACCTTCTCCCTCCATTCAATTACACGTTTTCTGTGACGCCAGTGAGCAAGCGTACGCAGCTGTAGCGTATTTTCGCATTCAGTCTTTAGATGGTGCTGTTGATGTTGTCCTCGTTGGAGCAAAGGGTCGGGTGGCGCCATTGAAGAAACTGTCGATTCCACGCCTAGAACTTTAGGCTGCGTTATTAGCAGCGCGCATGGCGACTGCGATTGGGCGCGAAATGCAAATTCATATTACGCGCCATGTATTTTGGTCCGATTCCATGACGGTTCTTGGTTGGCTTCGTACTGAGTCCCGGCGTCTTAACCAAAACGTCGCAAACAGGGTGGGGGAAATTTTGGAATCAACCAACGTTCATGATTGGCGATGGATACCAACCAAGGAAAACGTAGCTGATAAAGCCACAAGAGACAATAAACCTTGTGATTTTAAAGTTAATGGTCGTTGGTTTGGAGGCCCAGTGTTTCTCAAGAAATCTGAAGACGCTTGGCCTATTTCTGAACCAGTTACTAATAAAACTAAAACAGTCGAAGAGGAGCAATTTGTAGGGGTTATCACAGATGAAATGTCACATTTACCAAATATTTTGAAATTCAGCTCCTACACTAAATTATTGCGTATTACTGGATGGATGTTACGTTTTGTTGCAAAATGTCAAGCAACCAAAAATCAAATTACATTTCCGCAATGGCTTACTGTCAACGAATTGAAAAATGCAGAACTTTTGTGGTTAAAACGATCTCAAACAGAACGCTTTGGTTATAAGTTAAGTTGTCTGCAAATGCAAAAATTAATTCCAAGTTCCAGCAGGCTCTACAACTTATCACCAATACTAAATCATGAAGGACTTATAGTATTGAAAGGTCGAATTGACCGTGCTCCAGTTTTGGACCAAGCAGTGAAGCAACCTATATTTCTTGATCCAAATCATCCGTTGACAAAACTATTAGTTTTTAAATTTCACGTTGATACTAATCATCAAGGACAAAAAACAGTAATAAATGAGATTCGTCAAAGATTTTGGGTTTTACAAGTTCGACAAGCTGTCAAATACGCGTTTCGAAATTGCCAATTTTGTAAAAATTCGAAATGTCAACCTGTAGTTCCTGAAATGGGTCAATTACCAGAATTTAGACTCTTAAAAAAAGTTCGTCTGTTTAGTTATTGTGGACTGGATTATTTTGGCCCATTTGTAGTCAAAATCGGGAAAAAACAAGAAAAACGATATGGTGCAATCTTTAGTTGCATGAGCACAAGGGCCGTGCATTTAGAGTTAGCTGGATCGCTCACAACTGATTCAGCTATTAATGCCATTCGTCGCTTTATTGGACGCTGAGGACAACCCTGCCAAATTCTATCTGACAACGGAACCAATTTTAAAGGTGCTGCAGCAGAGTTAGAAAAAGCTGTATCATCATTGAATCATGCAACAATCGTTGATTCTACTTCATTCAAACACATAGTGTGGAAATTCTTGCCACCGGCTTCGCCGCACATTGGGGGAAGTTGGGAGCGACTGATACGATCAGTGAAGAATGCTCTTAAATCTGCTCTAAAAGGGATTGTCCCAACGGAAGAAACATTACTAACACTATTAGTTGAAGTTGAGCATATAGTCAATTCTCGTCCACTGACCCAAGTGTCTATTGATCCCAATGATATGGAGAGTCTTACTCCAAATCATTTTTTGCTTGGTAGCTCAAGTGGTGCGCCATCTTCTGGAAGTTTAACAGAAGCAAAGGAGAGCCATCATAGTAAAAAACAGAAAAATTTAATAATCCACAGTAAAACACTCTAAATTAGATGCGAAATGTAATCTTGTCGATTTTACTAGGATGGAGATTCTCAAAAAACAATGGCGTTTCACGCAAGTTTTAACTGATAGGTTTTGGCAGCGTTGGGTCAAAGAGTTTCTGCCAACTTTGGCAAGAAGAACAAAATGGACGTCAAAGACTGAGCCACTACAAGTTGGAGATGTAGTTGTAATTGCAGATGACAAAGGGCCTAGAAATTCGTGGCCGCTAGGACGTATTATATCGATTTATCTTGGTAAGGATGGACAAGTTCGTGTTGCAGATGTTCAGACGAAGGATGGAACATTCCGACGACCAGTTGTAAAACTCTGCAAACTGGATGTGAACAAACAAGATGATAAGGAAAATTAATATTCTCCTTATGGGGGGTGGAATGTTGTCAACAGGAACTATGTCAGACTTGTTAAATATTTATTGATAGATTTAAATAATTTTAAATCAAAATAATAATTTTCAAAGATAATTTAAATCTGTAATGAAATTAAATAAGCAGTGTAATGTGATAGTAATATAAATTCTAGTGAAGTGTAGTAGACCTGAGGAAAATTATGATAAAAATGATGGAACGATATAAAATTATGAGATTGCTTTGAGACTTGGAAAGTGACTCATGTCATTGATTTTTCCTCTAACTAGCGATTCTCATGATATTGTGAAAATACTATGACAAGTGAAAATTTATGAAATAAAATCCAGTGAATATTTGTATGTAAATATTACTTGTGAGTAATATTTAATTAAACCAAAAATTACTTCAGTGACGACAATAACAAATATATAGTCGTTAACAACAGGCATATCAATTCCATCTACAAAGCTGTACTATGCTACCTGCCTCCGTAAAATGAAGTCGACCTTGTACTTGTACTTACTAGTACGTTATGCGTGAACGAGTTCAGTCAACTCAATTGTAGTAAAAGAAAGCAAGACTGCAGATGCAAATGCATTCATAACATGTAGCATACACAATAAATCACTGAAACAAGAAGCAATATTTACTCACGATCAGTTACATCATCGGATGTTACATGTTTTCTGCTTACGCGCATTAAATACTACAGATACACTAAGCTTCTTACGTTTTAATCTGGCAGCTTGTTTCCAGTCTAGTTTGACAGCATATATTTTCTTTCCTACCAGATTCACAATACTTACATATAACTAACATGTAAGTTTGTTTTTCTTTTTGGCGATCGCTTTTTGAAACAAATTACGCATGCAACAACATCATCAACACTTGAGATTGAATTAAAATTGACAGTTCCGTGGAATATTTGACAATTCCAAGAACTGTTACAACGAGTTAGTGTCGTGTACATAGGTGTTGTCTGTAGTCTGTAACCAGCATGTGCTACTACTTAATTAAAGAAAGTGACATTTTGTCAGTGAAGAACCAAAATGACCCACATCCATTTTCCACTAAAAGCAAAATGAGCCTTATCCAAAATGTTCTGAAAACCAAATGACCCAAATATAATTATTTCCAAGCGTACGCCTAAACTCCATGCAAACAAAAACCGTCCAAACTTGCACGTAGTGCGTTTTCTATTTGCATTGGCTTAGACGTACGCGTAAAAATGCATGGATTTGGGCCGTTTGGGTTTAGAACGTTTTCGATAAGGCTTATTTTGCTTTTAGTGGAAAATGAATATCGGTCATTTTGGTTTTTTCCTGACGATTTGTGTGTTTGATAAGCAAATAATAAAAGCATATAATAGTATTTCTGCTAGTATATAGTTGCTACTAACCACAATTTAAAGGCAACACAGTGCAGTCACAATCGACTCTCTCTTCATTAATGAAGACCTCAATCAATGAAATCAAATAAAGATACGATGCGACCATCGTCAACAGCCAGAAGTTGTAATTTATGCTAACAAAAAAGTAAATGGATATACACAAGTTACGCATGTTTTTATGTTTGTGTACATTTCTAATTTTTCGTGATAAGGAACCTGGGAAATTTTCCTAGGAATCCTCCAAATGCAGTCACATACAACAACTTAGAATACAGTAGATACATATCATGTCATTGGTATAAAAGTAGACGCCAGCTTTCAATATCACTCAAGTCGAAACGGTTCCTTGAAGACACAGGACAATTTAAATCTAAACTTTCTAACGCTGCCCACACGAGTAAATAAAAAAGAAGGAAGGTATGAGTAATTTATTTGTTTTAGTTTTGTTATTATAATTAATTTAATACTAATTACTTAATTAATACAATTACTATTGGAAGTGAAGTTAATCCGTGGAATACGTTTTTGTAGCATTCAGTTATACCCTAGAGTTACATGCTCTAGGGTTTCCAAGTTCGCATAATTGGTTACCAATTAGTAAAAAATGATTTCTTTCTAAAAACAATTCTAAAATTTGTTCAATTTGAATTTTTTTCATATTCTGGCAGATCTCGCATCTCTGAAATAACAATATCACCATGTCCCGAATGATTTACGTTTCGTCACTGCTCTGCCTGATCTTGACTGGACTCATTTTCCATGCAACACCTTCCACGTCAAGCCCAATTGCATCCAGAGTCAGTCGTCAGAGATTTACATGCACTTATTTTCCAGACAACCCTACTAAGTGTGTCCTAACGGAACTACCACTGGAGGAGCTGTTGGAGCCTGAGAAGGAGGTGACAGAGGGATCCGCTGTACAGTATACAAATGTAGTGACGAATAGTAAGTAGTGGAGACGCAAAGGCTCGAGAAAGCGATTCTGGATTGTCAGCTGATTGAGTGGCCATTTCTATGTCATTCACAGCTCGTAACATACTTGATGTCAGTATTAACGTCATAGGAAGCTAGATTGTGTTTCACTATTTTCTAATCTTAAGTGTAGGTATTTTGATAACGGCGATTGACACAATTTTCCCAATTTGATTTAATATCAAAGATGAAACGACACTTTAATGTATATTTTTAAATAAATCTTTTTTCGCACTAAAAATCATTTTTACTATAAGCCTTATTTTGCTACATCCATTTTCACACATGCAGTACATTTTAGGCCGGAAAAGTGATTTCTACGGAATATTACTGTATCACACTTCTTCCTAACTACGTATATTACTTACGAATTATATAATAATTTGCTTACAATTGTTTTAAAGAAGTCTGTTTAAAACGTATGAATGAACCTTTTGCATTTTGTTAAATGTCGAATCATAAAACATTCAGTTTATTTCAAAACTCGTATATATAGAACATTTTGTAGTTTACTCTGCGTTTAAATACAGTGTGTCTAATAATTTTTAACTCACCCCCGATTATAGGGTTTTCTTCGCTTCCAGAAGTAATTTGTCAGCTTAATATTTTTTATTAAATGCCTACCTACTATAAATTACCTTACCACATTAATTGACCCCCAGGGGTCAAGTGGTTTGCATGCAAATAAATAACACCCGAAAATGGGGTGTCTCTAAATTTTAAACTCGCTTCACGGTTTGTCAAATTCAAGAAGCAATATCTCCCGGCTAAGCCAATGCAAAAATGTAAAAACTAGTGTGCGTACTCTCACATTTGTTACCTATAAATAGAATCATTAACTTTGATCATCGAGTTACTGTAGCAGTATGAATGGCAAATGTCATCATTACATTGTATACCAGAAAAACCAAAACCACATCCGGGGGAGCAGGTGAAGCAGGCGAAGCCAGAGAGAATCGAGAACCGCTGTAAAGAAAAGTAATCTGAATAAGATAAACAAGCAGTGGAAGCGGGAGGCTTCGAAAAAGTGATGCTGCATTGTTATTTAATTCATGTGCCCTGTTATGTCAATTGCAGCTTGAAAAATACTTAATGCCAGTAATTAGGTCATAAGAAGTTAGATTTAGTTTACCTATATTCAACATGCAGTCTGATGCTGTCTTTTACTTTTAGGACACTTTGCTAAGAGAATGCTACGTCTTTTATTTCTATTTTTATTTTAATTTTTTATAACCATTTAAAGTTTGTAAGCTCATCTTGTGTCCTATCTAATTAAAATGTATGTTAAAATGACAGCATGACACACACACACTTTTTAATACAATATAAGGATGCGCACAGTGTTTTAACAAAATGAAAGTCTAATATTTTGTGTATTACAAAACATATTGTATATATATAAATACAACGAGTGCAACTTTTCGAAAGCATAATAATAAAAATTTTTAAATTTATTCAAAATACTTAAGTAGAACATTTTTGCGCTTTGTCAGAACATCAAACATTTTGCGAATCTTAACAATTGTTAATAAAACATTTTGCAATTTTTAAAAAAGCATAAAAATACCGTATAGTAGCTTGAAAAACCTAAGGTGATAAGCTATTTCTAAAATTCTAAAACGTAAGTTAAACACTTAGCAATTTTCTGAAATATAAGCCGGTTTGGACTTTTTAAAAATGTGTTATTAAAATATCTGCACCTTTTAGAAACATAAAAACAACATTAGTTTTTAATTTTAAAACACAATCACGTAAAAACACGAACAGAAAAAAAACATTTAGCATACTCCAAAAACGTAAAATTATTTACTTTTTAAAAGCATGTAATTAAATTTGCAAGCCATTCACAACTTACGAAAACCCGAACTAAATATTGTATGCACATTTTTCATGTGATGCATTTCGCATAACCAGAAAGAAATCTGGCTCACAGTGGGATTTATTTTTTCTCTGCACATGTCATATGCGTGTGCTGCTATTTAAAAAATTTGAATTTAACGCTTGTCTTCTTCCCTACATTATCCGCAAGACTATCACGATATATACATATATATATCTAATCGTAAGAAGATACCTTCTGCTTGCAGTTTCTGCTTAGCTGCACTAAATTGAATTGCCCAGATAGGCTATTTCCGGAAAGGCTATTTTTGGTCAGTCCTATTTTATTTACAATACCATTAAAAATATCATATTAAATTACATATTTCTAAAGGGCGGCCTTCAAATCCGATGTGCGTTAGCCAGCAATATGAGTTAAAAAATTCTTAACCTGGAAATTGCCAAGGTCAAAAGCTTATAAACTGAACGTATTTGCAAGGAAAGTTTAAACAATACCTAATTAGTTTATATGAGCGAGTCTAGGCTTGGCTTAAATATAAATTCACTTAGGTTAACTAAAATGAGCTCAAACTCCTGACTGAGAGAGACCTAATGCTTTATACTTTTGATTCAATGCAGATAAACAGCACACTAACTAACCCACTAGCATTACTTAATATTTACAGTCTGGCAAGTTCAGTAAAATTTGAAAGGTTCAGAAATGTTTCCTAATTCTTTCTTCACACTTGAAATGATACCTAACTCAAACCTTTATTAGACAGAAAAATTGATTTTTAGGTAATAAAAATATGCAATTAGGGCTTACTATTTAAGCGATATTCAAAACCAAGCCCTGTGAACTATTAAAATAAACCTCACTGCCAAATTTCATCCTGACAAGCAAAATAACGTTCTGACCAGAAAGAACATAAAATTCAGTGCACAATACAACTGAACCCTGTTCTGTCAGAACTGTCTTTACTAGTGGCCGATAATAATGGAAACAGTCAAATTTGTTTGCTAAAGCATAAATATGTATGCTGTTACAAATTGAATTTAGATGTTACGAAGAGACCAGTGTATAATTGTTTAACATTTAATTTTTAATTTGCAATATTTTAAATCCACAAATTATTGAATAATTTGAAAAATTTGAAATCAACAAATTATTGATTGAATAGGTAATAGTGTTTAATTTTAAATCTGATGAAATGTAATAAAAAAGCATACGCAAGAAGGAAATATCACTGAAAGATACATGAAACGACAGAAAACGAAACAGATCTCATAATTATTTGGAAAGTGACTGACGTTATTGTTTTTTCTCTGACCTGAGATTCTCATTATAATTATAATTATTGCAAAAATAGGGACGGGGTAAAAGATTTGTTTGGCTCATAAATATCGTTGGTCTCGATGCCGCCGCCAGGCTGGAATTTTTTCAGGCTTGAGTTTGACGATAGGTTTAAGTGGACTTTGAGTCATAGTCCACTTCAGCTGAAGACCTACTCTATCCTAATTTTATCTCCGCACGCAAATGTACTCAAAAATAAGATTGGGGTAGGGTGGAGTGGACCGTCAGCTGGAAACGAGCACGACTTAAAGTCCACTCAAGCCCGTCGTCGAACTCAAGCCTGAAAAAAATTCAGCCCGGCGGTGACATCCAGACTAACAGTTATTATCTTTTAGCTAAGCAAATCTTTTGCCTAGACTGTCGTTCGGGAACGGGAATTCCCGTTCCCGGACCGATCGGTCCGGGTCGGGAACGGTCCGGGAAAGGCTTTTTCTTTCCCCGAACTGATCGGGACGGTCCGGGAACGGGGCGGGAAATTGGTTTTCCTGTTTCCCGACCCGACCCGGACCGGCGGGAAATTTCCCGAAGTTCATGACGCTTGGTTTCTAGGTCATTTTTAACAGAGTGCCGTTTAACTTGAACATTTTATTTTTAAAGAACTTTTATTTATACAACTGTTTCGTTGTTATAGCGCTTTATTTTAAAGTGCAAGTCTAAACTTTTGAATACAGTGTTTCAATTTGTTGGTATTTTGATTAATAAGTTGTGGGACTTTCATTTTGTAGCTTGTAATTTGCATTAGGGTTAATTAAAAAACTAGTTTCTTTAGTAGTACTATTCAACTTGCTTGCAATTTCAATGCAAGTATATAAAATGTTGATTTTCTTTTTTTTAAATTGTTACGAGCTCAAACTTTATTACAATTGCCTTACAGTAAAATAAAAAAAATATCGAAAGCATCGTACTCTTGCTTCTGCACAATGCTTAGGTTGAATCTGAAACTGCAGTGAAAGCCTCTACTATTTATAATAAATTTTCGACTTTAGCAAACGTTCATTTTTTTGTTACTCTCGGAATGAACTTTATTATAGTGTTTACAATAACCAAGTTAATAGGTTATGCAATCAGGAGCTGTGTGTAATGTGTTGACTTCATGTCACAAAAATTATTGCATTTTTTCTTTAAAAAATTGTTTAATAGCTCCCTACGAGCAACTGCCGTGGTGTGAGTATTTAGTTTTAAATGAGATACAACTTATTCTGCAAGATTTATTTAATCGTAGTATATCTTATATAGCTAATTGGAAATGCCTATTTTCAGTTTTAGAAAAATGTACACTAATCTGAACAGTGAAATTATAACAGGAATTTGTTTATTGACATTTGCAACCAGCCCGCAATGTCAAAATTCAAAGTACTAGATTAATGATGAAGTAAACGAATTTTCCTTGTTTGGAAGCTGAGCTCAAGCTTTTAATAAAATTAATTTTTCTGTCGTGTTGTCTGTTTTTTTTGTTGCATACACGTATATCTAAAGGTCTCGTTTTTGATCTGATATTTCAAAATAGAAATACCTATTTGAATACCATATAGAAAAATTTGATGTTCTCATGCCGAATCGCCCACAATCATTTATATAATATGAATTTATCCCATAGTTGATTTTAATTTGATCATTTAAATTAATGTTATTGTTTGATATACAAAAATCATATTTAACTTGTAAATCATGTGTTTTGTTTTTACTGTGTCTTAATGGCAAGCGTAATAGTGCGCCAGTTGTAAATAAAATTTTACTATCTCTCTTGGTCAAATAAAAACGGACATAAGGTGCCTATGATTCCTAAGTGTCACAAGACTAAGTAAGCATGCAAAATTCGAATATCTAAATCTCGTATGAAAACTTAAAAATACAAAATTTGATTTCGAGTTTCTAGAGTAAAATTGTAGTCATCCTAATTTTTAGAAGTTTTAGCGCGCTTAAAATATTTATTTTCTAATTTTCTAATTTAATATGAAAACTTAAAAATGCTAGAATTTTCGGGAAATTTCCCGGCGGTCCGGGTCGGGAACGGTCCGGGTCGGGAACGGGTCGGGAGAGAGCTTTTCCCGTTTCCCGAAACTCGGGGCGGGAAAGAAATGCTTTCGGGTCGGGACGGGAAACGCAATTTCCCGCCCCGACCCGGACCGAACGACAGTCTACTTTTGCCCTATTCCACGTAAGGGAAAATTATTGAATAAACGAAGAGTTTATATTTTTATAATTATATATTTTACCACGAATTGTAATATTTATTGAACTAAAACTTACTTCAGTTGCAACAACTGTAATTTATCGTCGCTTAAATAAAAACATTTGTTAAAGGAAGTCACTAAGCGATCAAAATTTAACGTTCTATGTTCATTTTCAAACATCTTACTATCAAAAATGATCGTTCGACAAAAATACTGGTTGTTAAAATTTGAACTTGTGACGTTAAAATTTGATTCAATGTGCCAGACTAATGTAGCGCCTTTATAAACTTAACTTGAAAAACCACCTTTGGTTTTATGGATTCCGATATAAAAAACGAAATAGAAATTATTATCCCCAGGGGTCCACACTATTTTGCTAATTAAAACAACCAAAAACAGGGCAAATATCAGGAAAGCAAGGAATCTACCCTCGCTATTTAATTATTGTTTACATTACTTGTTTTCAAAATATAAGCGTTCTATGGTTTACTATAGGAGATGCGCGTAATGTAGAATTTGAGATGTTTTCATAAATAATTCAAACTAGGTGCTCATAAAATTCAAGCAAGGGTTTATCGTATGTTTTTGAGATATGAGCGTCCTATGGTTTAGCAAAGGAGATATGTGTAATGTGGAATTTAAGGAGTTAACATAAACAAATCAGGGAGTGTGGTCATAGTAGTATGTAGCACTACTGGTATGCTACGTGTACACAAAATTTGGGCGAGGGTACGTTACTTGTTTTTGAGATATTTGTATATTTCATTTGTTTTTTGAATTGAAGAAATAGTGAGGGCCCCTGTGGATAATAATTTTCTTTGTGGTTTTTTTATGGGAATTTTTTATTGCGTTTCCTTCCCTCACGCCAAATTCAATCACACAAAGAACAAAGAACATTTTGGGTTTTAAATTTACGACTTTTCATTTCCTTTTAATAACTATTATATGAATTTGGAGTTGGGGAGCGCTATTCTTTGATTAGTAAAATTATTAAATTTATTAAGTAACACAATAAAATAACTATATAATACCCCTGGCGTTAAAATAACAGTTTTCATTTGCATTTGATTTTAGTGTTACTACTGTGCCAATTTTATTACTAATGCCAAGAAGCAAAGAAGTAGCGAGGTTTATTTTGAATATTACCTATTTACACCATAAACGAAAAACGTTAGAATTTAGTTGATATTATTCAACACAGAGTGGAGTGAGTGAACTCAACATTATTGAATTTTTTAAAAATATTAACTCAATCTGCAAAATTAATATTCATCTATTTGCCGAATTTAGGGGCATGACATTTTTTTTATAATTGTTATTATTAAATATAATAATAATTGTTATTATACAAATTTTACTATTTTAGAGATCAGAGGTCAATCTTTTTTAAAAAATGTATAGTCCCGAAAGTAAAAAAACGACTGACACTGGCTTCACCGCTATCAGTACTGGTACCGGTCTTGGTTTTGGAGAAGACGGCAATTCATTGCTTCCACCCCCACAAAAAAATTCAACTTCACACACAGGCTCATTTTCTCAAACAATGGAGCTGGAGCAAGAAAAGGAAACTACGAAACCTGTACAAAATCAAATAAATGAAGAAGACAAGCCAGTAATTAGTGCAGAATTAGAAGAGAAAGCAGTCACATTAGTATACGAAGTAGGGGACATGGAAACGAAACCTTTTAAAGTCATTGGGCCAACAGAAGCGGAATTGCAAACTTTAGCAAACGATGTTACTAAAGCAAATAATGATGATAATAGTCAATCCCTGACCGTCCTACCCCCAATAGTTGGAAAGAAGAAAATTCCTAAAGATATTGTAAAAAAAGCATCGCCTTTCAAAGAACATAATGTCTTCCAAGATAAAATTGCTCAAGCTGACAAAACTAAACAGGAATTAAATCAAGAATCGGGTGAAAATGACGGATGGGTTAGCATCTTACCAAATGACGCTCTTCTTAAAAAGGTATTATCTTATTTAGATTCATTGCTTTTATTAGTCATTACTACACTGTTCAATGCCACTTAAACACAGTATAAATTGTGCCTTTAAAACTGTGTTAACTTTTGCAAGCTGAGTAGAATTAAGTATCGTCTGTGAACCACCAAATTGAAAAATGACTAATATCCAATTTAGGCTAAAACTTACATTTTCCTAGGTTATTAAAGAAGGTGTGAATAACAAGCAGCCTTCACGTAACGAGATCTGCACCGTACGTCTTGAAGGACGACTGCAGTCTGATGGGACTGTTTTTGAATCTGTCGAAAGCATGACATTTCAACTTGGTGATGCTGAGGTCAGCTTTACTACATTTTATTCTTTAATAATACAATTGAATTACATAACGAACTTAAGTACCAAGCTAATGTTGTTAACTATAAGACTAATTTATTATTGTTGCTCCGATGATCTTAATGGTTGTAGGTGATTCCAGGACTGGACTTTGCTGTTTCTGGAATGTGTAAAGGAGAAATAAGTACTGTAAAAGTAGCCTCTCGATATGGGTACAGCGAGAAAGGGATGCCGCCCGTCGTCCCTCCAAATGCTGACCTGGTGTACGAAGTTGAATTGTTAGATTTTGAAATTGAAAAGGACATAGAGGTGCTAAATGTTACAGAGCGGAGCGCGGTAGGAATTCAAAAGCGGGAACGGGGAAATTGGTGGTACGGCCGGGACGAAGCTTCCCTCGCTGTACAATGCTACCAAAGAGCCCTGGAATTCTTTGGTCATGTTGACAGCGGAGTTTCTCACCCTAGTGAGAACGCTGAAGACACAAAGGTAGTACAATTAATTATAATGCATTTCCTGGTATATTTAATCCATGTATACCAATAACTACCCAAGTAGCACATCAACGTTAATTCGCCGTGTTTTCCACGTTGAAAATTGGGGTAATCTACGTTGAAAAGACGTGTATTTTTGGGTCTAAAGTGGTGTATACGCCGTGTAAATGTCCGGGTGATTAGACGTGTTTTATACCATGCATTTACACGGTTATTCAACGTTTCCATTTACACGTTTCTTGTAGCAACGTTGAATCATCGTTCATATTTCAACCTTAAATAAAAGTATGCACGTGGGCCCCTGAATATGAATTTCGCTTTCGCAAATAGCTCAATTTACATAAAAACCATTATAAAACTAACGATTAGGACACGAAATAATTCAACTAGCTTCTAATAAATTTTATTATTCATATTTTTATTGCTACAACGATTGATCACGAAATATTGCTAACGTACATCTTAAACGTATTACTGATTCAATCACACAATAACCATTTACTTTTTCTTTATTAACACCACTCTCTGAAACAGGAAGATTCATAACAATGCGATCAACAAATAGCAGTCAGGCCGACGGCAATTCAATGAAGTTTTCAAATTATCTATCGACATAACTTTTCAAAACAAATAGGATTTTCACATAACTGGCACTTGGATTTCACTTAAACTATGTAGTTCTACTATGTTGTAGGCATTATCCAACTGATAGTGAGAAAATAAAACTTGTACACTGCGTAGATCAGACGATTTTTGCTGTGTTTATTGCCATTTTAGAATATGCTCCTATAATGTTGTTTGGAAGTACAGCATGCCGAAAAATAAAACCAAATAATCCTGATTATTTGTTCAAAAAAAGGACAGTGCAGTGGCAGTCAGTAGCCGGTGATATCGTTCATAATAAAAGTGTAGACACGGGTTTAAACAATCCAACCTTGATTCGGCTAGTGACTTCAACCAGAATTAAATTGGAAAACCAATTTAACTACAGTTACTGTAGATAACCCTTGTTAACTATTTTTAACTCGAGTTTGGGCTTAACTCAATCCTTCTACTAAGCCGGATAGTGAAATCAAGGTAATTAGTACGAACTATTTTGATAAAGTTTTTATCCCGGATAAACTACACTGTTATTATTGTACGATGTTACCTATGACCTATGCCATGGCTTGCATTATATATTGTAAATAGCCCACAGTATTGAAAACCAGGCTGTGAACTAATAGTAAGTATATTGACACAAAAGCAATATTTCACTATATGATTTCCAAAGTAGGCACTGCACTGTTTCATTTAAGGTGTACTGCTGTCCCAATAAATAATTATTCACTTATATTTAAAATAAAACTAAAACACACTTTAGGCTAGTTAATTTATGTAAAAAAGAAGTTCCCACTTTTAAAGTACCCTCGATACTAAGAAAAGTAATTAGAATCCCGTTCCAGCCGAGGATTCTTCTACTGCTCCGCCATGGCTGTCTGTCCTTCCTCGTGCTGATCGCTCTTTTCTCTACCACCAAGCATGCTGCGCATATGCCTGCCCTTTGTAATTTTCATATGAATACCGCGCGAGTATCCATGAACGTTGAATTCACGTCTCTTAGACGTGTATCTGAACACGTTAAAATATTGGCGAACTATAGCCTATAATTCAACGTTTAAATTAGGTTTATAAATATTCGTTTTTAAATTGACGTATATTGAACGTGTGATAAACGTGTACGCCTACACGTCTACTTTTTCTACTACTTTTACACGTCTAAAAAGTGTGGATGTGCTGCTTGGGCAACAAGATATCGTCTGTAAACAACCAAAACCAAATTGATCCATATCAATGTGTAGCTAAAACCAAAATTTACTATCTACAACAATATTGAAACATTTCTTGAAAGCATTTGAATTGTATACTTTGCACATTTCAAAAAATACGCTTTTACAACATTCCACACTATTCAAAAACATGTAAATACAACATTATACGCTTTTGAAAAACGTGTCATCAGAAAATTTTACACTCTAAAAAAACAATGGAATTAGAACATTTTACACTTTGAAAAACCATGAAATTAGAATATTTCACATTTTTCGAAAAACATTTAATTAAAATATTTCACACCTTTCAAAACTTCCTAATTATCATTTAAGGCATGTTTTCTATTTGTTTTTTATGACATTGCTCATTTTGGTTCAAGCTTAAATTGGACATGTGCCATTTTGATTCCTCTCGTACGATATACAAAATTTAAAAAAAAACAAATCGTAAATAAACGGAAAAGTAGTCAAGATTACATAATACTGACACAATACAAAAACATATAATGCTTTTTAGAGTTACAATTGCCATTAGGGTTGTTTAGATTTCAAATTTTAAAAATTCGAGATAAAAGCAAAAAATAGTTTATAGCTTAAAAGTTGGATTTATTTATTGATTTACTTAAAATTAATGCTAACAATTTCTGATCTATTTTGGATTTATTGCTATCATTAAAAAATGTATCTTCACAAAAAACAAAGATATTTTTGTTGTTAAGTTATGTATTATGTTTAAGTATTTTTGTTTGCCTTTTTACTGTCCAACATTTTAATTGTCTATTATTGCAGACGGGTCTAACTGAAGGCCTCAATGAACTGCTAGAGGAGCGGCTCAAGACATACAATAACATTGCAGCTGCCCAACTCAAACTTAAAGATTATGATGCTGCATTAAAGTCTGTAGAAAACGTACTCGAGTATCAACCAAATAATTCTAAAGCCTTGTATCGAAAGGGAAAAGTGAGCGATAGCATTTTCGGTTTCTTGCTTTTCTAAGGTGTGCGTATTTTGCTACTTTTAAGTTGTAATAAAAAATATAACTATTATTTTTGTGTAATTATAGATTCATGCCTCAAAAAATGAAACGAATCTAGCTCTTAAAGCTTTTAAACGAGTGAGTGAGTTGGAGCCAGGCACGAAAGCTATTCTCCAGGTAATTACTTTCCCTTTATCTAGATTCAGTTTTACTGTCAAATTAATTTTTTTAGAGGGAGAAAAGGCCAAATTTTGGAATTAAATTGTTTTTAAAAGTATAGTGTTGTTAATTTTGGGTAATGTGATATCGTTCACGAAGAACCAAAATGACCTATATCCAATTTAAGCAAGAATTAAAATAAGCTTCCTAATTAAAACACTAATAAATTGGATGCATAAAATGTTAGTTACGAGTTTCTACAAATTGCAACATGTTGCATACACACGTTTTAGACGTTTTTGAAAAGTGTATTGCATTTACAAGCGTTTTTCAAAAGCGTAAAATTTTCTAATTACACGGTTTTGATATGTGCAAATTATTGTATTTACAGTTTTTGAAAAGCGTAAAAAGTTGAATTTACACATTTTAGAAAAGTATAATAGGTTTTGACCACACGGTTTTGAAAAGTGTAAAATGTTGTTTTTACATGCCTACGCTACTACCTACACCCTTAGATCTTACACGATATTCATATATATTGTTTATAGATAGCTCATTTTGTATTTCTTCAAAAAAAGATATGTCATTTTGATTATTCACAAGCAATATGTTAAATGTGTTTAATTTTCATAACTCGATTTTGTAGGAGATCAGTCAGCTGAAGAAGGAGCGAGAGGGTGAGAAGGCATTGTATCAACGAATGTTTAAAGGTACAAAATCCCAAGACGGCGAGGACAGTGACTCTTCGAAATCTTCCAAAAAGAGTTTGTTCCCCATTAGACTTGCAATGGGTGTGGTGCTCATTTCTTTGGCCAGTGCTATGGCTTATCAATACATAATTGCTTAACGCGATGAGATTTCATGGTTTCAACTCTTAGAAAATGCATGCCTAGTTTTATTTTTAATTCCCTTTGTGGTATAGAATCTTATTTTACTAAACAGTGATTAAAGTGGATAATAATTGATATACAAGAAATTAATTACGTACGTATTCAACCAGCTAAATCAGAAATTAGGGGTTGTCCACAAATGATGTCAAGGATAGTTGCAATCATTAAAAAGGGCGTCCATAAATGCCGTCATGGATTGTTGCAAAAATTAAAGGGGTCGTCCACAAATGACGTCTATGGTCGTTCTTAACATTAAAGGGGCTGTGCCTAAATGAGGTACATGGACGACCATTTTAATGATTGGAATGACCATGGGTTGCATTCAATTTTAATGTTAATACATCGCATCTTTGGTCGCTCTGATTTTAGCTGGTGCAATGGTATTCACTTACCATTCCCCAACTAGTCACCTGCGAACGATATGAGCAGGATAGGATATCTTCATTGATGATTATTGATAGTTCTGTTCTCAACATCGATTCAGTATGTAGGCAATGCTAATAACTTAAGTCAGTTGAAGCCAACAAACTGGAAAAAAGGAAAGGTATGTATGATTATTGAGAGAATTTGAACCGGCGCGGTTATGTCTCTATTAGTCAGTTGCTCTACGATGTGGTTCCTGGTGGGCATGTATGAACATGTCACTCAAGTTCTGTATCGCATTTACTTATCTTATATAACATAGGTATGTGTATACTTACTTACGACCGAATGTCAGCGGATTTTGTATATTTATACTCCACTACTGGAGATATAACATCGTCAAGAATTCCTGCAAGCAGTGGGATCGAGCACTGGTAACTCCACTAAATCATCTTGAGCCGCCAAGTCAAGAAGAGAAAGGGATCCCCTAGTACTCAACACCCACCAGCCACAACTCAAATGCAAAAGTTATTGGGTGGTTACCCCTGTAGCTACAGAGCAGAAAGAATAGGAATGAATGTATTGAACTATATTAAACATACAGTGAGAGGCAGTAGGTACCTACATTAAGCCATCCAACATCTCTGTCTCAGACAGAATAACTGTCACAGGTCACAGATGAATGTATGGAAAGCACCCTTTCACTTAAGTTTTTCACAACACCCGAAAGTAAACCACTACAAAAAATATTACGAATTCCCTGGCGGGCATCTTTGTTAAATTAAAATATCACCATGGGCCGCATGTTCACCGTTTTGTTACTGCTCTGCTTTATTCTGACTGCACTTATCCTGTCTGCAACACCCTCCACGTCAAGTCCAATTTCAAGAGGGAGAGTCGGGAGCGAGAGAGAAGTTCGTGACGAGGATCGTTATCCGGGATGCCGATTAACAGAAGAGGGGCAATTAGACTGCAATGTTCCGGAACCAAAGTTAGAGAAAACTTGTAACAGGGACGAGTGTGACTACTGTGAGGGAGACGATTGTGACAGGTGTTTTTGGGGCGATTGTGTATAGAACTATGTGAAAAAAGACATTTTATTTCAAGAACTTTTCCAACTAAAGAATTAAAACAAACCACTTACACAATTCCATCAGCACAGTCTGCAAAAAATTAAAATGAGCTATCTTGTAAAAATGAAACCCACTAGCAACATACACACCGTCATCCTTAAATCATGTAAATAGATTATTTTTCATTTGGAAAAAACAACTTGTCAAACTACATAGCATTTTGATTATACAAAATTAATAAAACATTTTTGCAACCTTTTAAAAACATATAAATTGTCCATATTAATAATAATAATAATAATTTATTCATTGGGTCGATTTAACTGAAGTTCATACAACCAGACTCAACCAGTCACTGTGGGTGAGGAAATAGGAGGCTACCGCGTTAGATCGTCTCGGTCTTTGTACCCTTTCACCTATCCCCGTCCCCTCCTCCACAGTAAAGGAGTCTCATTCCCTAGGCCCCTACAGTAAGTAGTGGTCACTAAGGAGCACCGAAGGAGATTGGGTTTCAATCAACCATCCAGTGACGTTTACCGTACAACACCGAGCCGTAAACGATTAGCAGTGGCCGAGGGTCGAAGCCGGGTCTGAGACTGTAAATTTCGTTACAGTCTGCAGTCCTAACCGCTCACCCAAGCACGCCTGCTTAAATTGTCAATATTGCACTTTTCCAAACCACTTTTATAAAACACGTACGGAGAAAAACTTGGAATTTGCTGATACACAAATCATTTTTTACTTCTTAAAAACATGTAATTAAAAAATGTACATCTTTAAAAAAATTGAAGCAACAGCCATTTGCAATTTGGAGAAACATTCACGTCAATAGAGCAATTTTATATTACAAAAACGTTTAAATAAAATATTTTGTACTTTTTAAAAGTAGGTGAATTCCTAAAACATTCGCAATATTTGAAAATAACACAAAATGTAGCTAACATGTCATGCACTCATCTCAAGTGGTGTAATTGTAATGTAGCTTAAATTTATTTTGTTTTAATTAGATACCTGGGTCATTTCTACTCTTAACTCCCAATTTCTATGCACATTATTTGATTTGCAGAAAAAAAACATAAAATGATCTGTTGGTGGATAGAAAGGTTGCGTGTATTTCTACTACTTGTTACTTCTATAAGATTTAGATTTGCAACAGTATGGATAAACTAATAGGGAATTAAATCAAGTGAAGTATCAAAAAAAGTCACTACCCCATCACTAAATTATACTACAATCAATTTTCATTGTAAATAAGGCTGAAAAAGAAACGCGTAGAGACTAAGCATAAAAATACGTAATTAGTACATCTTGCTAGTTTTGTAAACATGTTAATAGGTCTAGGACATTAAAGAAAGTATTTGAAGGGAATCTCAAATTAGTTATTCACTGGTCTTGCCCCGTTTGTAAAATAAACTTACAAAGGATCTTCTTTAGATGGAAAACAATAGAGACGAGATAAGCAATAAATGTTGAATGAAGAAACTTCTACGCAACAATGTATAGTGGGTGAAGTATCAAAACCGGCCACAATAAGTTTAGTATATATACTACTAATTATGCAATGGCACAATATAATAAAAAAAATTAGGCTGTTTGAGCGTGACGGTTTGTTAGTTGTTATGGGGTTCACCTAAAATAAGGACTGGATGGGACTGAATGGGACGGGACTGATACGCAAAAAAGACCTTGATTTCCCGTGTGAGTCCCATTTGTCTTCTGCTGTGCTGTTTACGGATAATCATAAGGCAAATGGGACTCGGTTGTATGATTTTACTTGTATTCTGTGATGCAAATAAACTTGCACAGAAGCGAAAGGACTGAGTTCCTCTATTGCTTAAGTACTAGTGCCAGTCCCGTTTTATATAAATGGGACTGGACTTGCGCATTGCGTTATAACTGTATTCTGCTCGTATCTTTTATAAATGGGACTAGGCTTGCGCAGTGCATTACTTTTATATCCTGGTCATGTTTCCCATATAGAAGCTTGGTATTACATAACAGATAGGAATTAGTAAATATCCCAGTATGCATTACATAGGGGCTGTGCAACAATGATGTGTATAGGTTGGGGGAGGGATAAAGTCGATGCATGTACAAATAGAAACTTTAAATTACGATTAAATTCAGGGAAAAGGGTTTTTTTTTCAAAATATTAGAATCTTAATTACAAACGCTCATAGCGCGATTATCACCATTTCTGATTTCTGTTAAAATATGATGTTTAATGTTTTTCCTAAAAGATTTTCTAGCAGTCAAAAACGAAAATTGCAAAATTTTGTTTTTTTTCAAGAGCTTAAAAGCGATATCACACTCGTTAAAATAAGAAATCTTTTGAAACATTTTTTTAAGTATTTACATACAAATCAAAATCTTGCGTATTAAATGGTGGAATCCAGCTGTTTGTGAGACTGATGCAGGCAAAGCCGCATTTATAATGACGCAACGTAATGCAGATCGCGACAGTAACTTTAATAAGACTAACCCATGCATCTATAACAGTTATAGTTTATGGCATCGAATTGTTTATTTTTTGTTTGTAAGACCATTGTGTGTCAAAATTTTAATTTTGCGATTTGGCTAAACATCCAAAAATTCAAACTCTGATGGAGTTTTGTTTTTTTACAGTAAAATAACAAATGATGTAGTCTGCAGTTTTATAGTATGTTTTGCTGCTAACAGATGCTAGCTGATTGCTTAGTAATAAAATTAACGGCAAAAATCAGGAAATCAAAATATCAAGTTTTAGATCTGACGTAAAACTCAAACTGCGTAATTTTACTATTAAAAAGCTGTTACTAAATAACTGCTATAGCTCCTTGATTACAAACCCACAATCCATTGATTGTATAATGTTGAAAGTAAGACCTTGATTTCACTAGAACTGTTAACAGTTGTTAGCTTTAAGAAACTAGCTTTCTGATTTAACCATTGTTAAAGTTTAAAGCGTGTTTCTTAACGCTAACAACTGTTAACTGTTCTAGTGAAATCAAGGTCTAAGACAAGTTTTTATATTGGGTTACTAAATAGACAATAAATTAAAATAAGCCAGTTTCATGTAAACGTTGAAGGGGTGGGAAGAAGTAAAGCTTGAAGTAACTCAAAATGAGAAGGAGGCATGTGTAAAGAATTGTTTCGCTTTGGTAGTCGTCAGAAGCAGGAAGTGAAATAATTTTAATTACAATTAGGTAATTTGTTATTCAAATCATACAAATATCACGTACATATACATAGTACATACATAGTTACATACTGGGCTAGTGTTTTGTATTGGGTATAGCTTATTTAGCCTGTATATATTAAACTGTGTATTATTTAATAATATAAATATATTACTAAAAATATAATATGTCTAAAAAATTATAAGCAATTACGCAAATTAAATTTGTAATCTTACGTCAAATTTTGCATTCTAAATTAGAAATGCACAACCTTAATTGGCAATACAATTTTTATACAGTAAAAATTACTTCTGTTACAACTAGCAGTCTAAATACTGCAATTTTTATCCAAAAAGCTTGCAGCAAAAATTCTGAGTAAACACATTATGTAATTCTTTTAGACTGAAGACAGAAGTCTTCAAAACATACTAACATGCATTTACAAGATTTTACGTAAATGCGCTTTCGTCTTCTGAAGTGGTATACAATAAATTATACACTATATTTTTATAAACAATGAAAATGAATTAAATATACCTACACATGTGTCAACAATATGCTAATTATATCACACATTTCAGTTGAATCTATCAATACAAAATAGTTTCTATTGCATGTCTAACAATATTTGAAAAACTATGTTTCTTTAATATACTCAGCGCCAGGGAGGTCTTTGGTGATGCAGAACTGCTATTACTTCGGGAAGTTGACTGTAAGCATTGTTGCATTTGAATCTCATTCGTTCTAAGAATGCAAACACGAAAATATAGAACAAAGTGTGTTGAAAATTCACATTTTGAAATCTAAAGATTTAAAGTTACAGCTTCTGGAAAGATTTCCTAATAATATGCATAATAAATGCTCGTAAGCATGTATTATTTATCCGATTAGGGCGTAACATAAACTCGTCCACAAGTTGAAGTACATTGTAGCACAAGTACAGTCCACCTAATTAGCATGTTTCCTGTTTTTGTATCTGCGGAAACACCGTATCCTTCCAAAAAAGACGAGATGTCTTCAACTTCATAAAGAATGACTTGATTCTGGCTAGTCCAAGGTTGCCGTATCCGGTTTGAGGTTTGTTAGTTGCAAGCGATTAATACACTTGTGATAAAAGTAAACAAAATTATTTAATTCATGTATACAAAATCAATTTATTATAATATTGCATTACAAACATGTTAACTTTTACAGTAGGCCGTAAAATTCAATATTGATTATTTTTGATTGCTTATTTTATTTATTTCGACTATTTTCTGGGCTTAAAAGCAAAATTACTCTCTATTTTTTGAACTCTAAACAGTTTTTTTGTGAGTCAATAGCGCTTGATAATTTACCTGCAATTTTAGAAGATGCTTTATCAAACGTTATATGCAGTAATATCCAGTGGTTACAATTAAGGTTGACCGGCATCAGAATTGATGAGCTTTTTACTAAGCTATTGTTACGCTAGAGCGCTTTAATAATATTTTCTCGTAGTTTCGTATTGCAATCGTATAACGTGGTTGACGGTCCACACGGAATAAATTTTGTTGCTGGGTTTTTAGTAATGATAGATAAAAACGTGTCAATGAATGTATCATTGACATTTTCTAGAATAAATGCTGGAACAGTTCTCTGCAGAAAATTAATTTCTTCGTCCATCAGATTATCTTGCAACGTCCTAATGTCTTTTAACATAATACACGTTGAGCCGTACTTAAGTAACACGTCTTCACAATTTGATTCATTAGCACATGGAATAGATTTAAACTGATTCGTAAATGTTCCATAGGTTAGGTTAGGTCTCGTGCCACCTTAAATAAAAAACAATGAGACCATATCAATGTAAATAGGTTTATTAAGGTTATCTGTTCATTTTTAATATACTATGGTTCTTATAAGTTTTGTATATTTAAACTCCAACAAAACAAATAGTAAATATAAGATTTGAGTAACACTAAAATGTTAATAGTTGTCTACTACCTTGTGACCCACCGAATTTTAAAGAGCATGAATCCCCAGTAGCTTTAGTGTTTAGCGTTGCTTCTTCAGGTACTAAAGGGGTTGAGCTAGGGGAGTGACGAGGTGGCATAGCTTGCAATGCAACAAAATATTAATTAATTTATTAAAACCTACGCAAAAACGACAAAAACGTTTGTTCTAACTAAATTGTAAACATGTGACTGTCCATCAAACCGCCGGTCCTGGTTTAAGTACCACGGACTAAATAAATATTTTGTAATTTGTAATAATGTTTCTTAAATTCAAAGCGTTTTATCTAAGCAAGATTAACTAATATCTAGAGATAAAAATTTACAGTTTCTAGAAATAGGAAACAAACCCCCCTCCCCTGCCTTTTACTTTAACACCCTCGTCCTACTTATCGTTGCATAAAATAAATTGACAATTAAAGGTACATTCTCATTTCTTACATTTTGAGAAACCGCATACGTTCAAAGATGCAGGCAAATGTTTGGATAAACTTTGTTGTGCAGATGCAAAGTTATTTGTGCATTTCGTATGCTTTTTTGGTAATTCAATTTCATTTTCTAAAATTTGGTGTGTGGGCAATTTTCGTTTGACCTGAAGTGGCTCGCACTTTATTTCCGATTTCACTGAAAAAAAAATTGACCGCTGGGTCTACTACTGGACTCTTGAATTGAAATGCTTTTCCTTTAGAACTTTGAGATGGCAGTGCAGGGATTAAGGATCCATTCTCCACGCTTGCACTTGCACGATCTTGCGCACTAAAGCTTGATAAATCGTCCTAAACTTTTAGATTAGACTGCTGGGATGTATTAAAATTCTCTAAATCGTACAAAATTATATCTTTAATTATATAAAACAAATCGACTAAAAAGCAAACCGCTCACTTTGTTTGTTTAAGTTCTTAAAAGTAGCCTTAGGCGTTTTGCGCAGGGCGTAAGCAAATGCCTGCTAAAATTTATAAATACTAAATTTTTAAAAATTTGCCTTTGTGTTACTTTTAAATTTTATTTTATTATTAATTGCAGTAATATAGTTAGTGATTTGCCTGTGAGCATACTTTACATTTATTAAATGCAGTCTACTTAAAAATAAGTGCCAACATAAACCACACAAAATTCTATAAAAATAATACGTAATTGCTAATTTTCTCATGTGACATAACTCAAGGGTAAAGGATCAAAATTGTAATCAAAATTAAGGGTTGTCCATAAATGATGTCATGCAAATATCCGCATTTTAATGACCCAACGACGCTGCTATTATTAGCTTTACCTAAAACTGTGCTTCCTTAACACTTTCCTTTAAAAATAAAGTGCAAATAGAACATTTTGCATCCTATTCTTGGTGTAGATTAGGCATTCAATAAAAACGCTCCTTCACTAACGATACTAGTTTCAATTTTCATGGTCTACCTTGTAACTTATTGTGTTAAAATTTAAATGTTAAAATTGTTTGTTGTAAAAACAAGTAAGATAATAATGATACAACAGGATTGAAAATTTTTTTTGACTGCACACAAAAATTTAAAAATGTATTTTCTACCCCCTTAAATTTCGAATTATATTTTCTACTATATTAACGTTCAAAATGTATTTTCTACACTTTAAAGTTAAAATTGTATTTTTCACTCTATACAAGTTCAAAATGCTATATCTAGGCCATAACAGGCATTACAGGGCATTACAGACATACAGTAACAATCTCAATCTTCAAAGTCCAACCCCCGCAAAAATATTCGTTATGACCGTATATGAAATCACTTCATTTATGAGAATGATCTACTATTTCATATATGATGTACATTGTAAAGGAAAATGAACTCCGTAATCCTTTAGGATAGGCAGTGTATAAGAATATGAGCTCTGTAATCTTTAAGGATGTGCAGTGTATAGGAATATTATCTTAAACTTCCTATAGGATGATATCCCAATCGCTATTTAATCATTATTTATCCCTCCCATGTTCATAATTACGCATTATTTAATTTCAAATAATCAATTTTTGAGTTTTTTTAACTTGTTTGAATAATACAATTCAATGTACAATCAAACACAACATTTAAATATAAATAGAAAGTTATTTGCTAAACAGCATTTTAAATGAAAAAAGGTGCAAGAATATCAATAAACCATTAAAATCTTATGAAAAATGTACGCAACAATTATTTAAGTAGTAGCAGAAAACAATAATTAGGAACCTGTAAGTAGTCCACATAAATAAATCGGTCATTGTGACAGTATGCTTAGCCCATTCATATTAACTAGAATAAACTGTCAGCAGCCAGCAGTAAAGCCATCAATACCATGTAAGTAAATGTAATGTAATGTACATCGTGCGAAGTGAGTGTGCAATGCATTGGTAATTGAGCAACGACAGGCAAGGGCCATCGGTCACACCATGGTTTTACATGTACTTCCTATGTCGACTGTTGGGCGGTTCAAATCAAACTATAACCGACAACGTGCAATCTAGAATCAGAATCCAGCAGTCGTCGAGGCAAAGGCTACTGCAGCTCCTGCATAACAAGCACACTACTTTTCATTTCTGCTCAAGCTGACTGTGACTGTTAACTGTACTATTTATTGGCTTATAAAATCCTATTTGTTTTAAATTCTTCAGTTTATTAAACATGATTTAATTGTGTAGTTTTTGGCTGGGTAGTACAGTTAAATTGGTCATACAAGGAGTGATACGATCGACCTGATCGACGATATTAGTGATTGCAAACTGAACTGATTAGTGAGATGAGGATTTTGTGTTTGTTTTGTGTTCAGTTACTTTAGTTAGTGCTTGTTTTGAGGCGATTCTACATGAAAAATAATTTTTGCATTATCATGACCTTTACGTATTTATTTATGGACTTGTGTAGTGTGGTAATGTGAAATAAGTACGAAGTAACGTAATAATAGTGGAAACGGCTCAGAAAACGTCATCGTCAATGTTAGTTTTGTGAGCTACTACTTGCATTAAAGGTTCGCTTAATCCTGTTGTAAGTTAACCGTAATATTGTTAACAGTGCTCGGCCTATTCTAGCTGTTGAACTACCAAACCAATAATTCGTTTGCGTTTTACTGATAATAATAATAATAATAATAATAATAATTGTTTCCCGGGAAGAATCCTAAAGGATTTGAGACAAGTCTCTTGAAAACCCGGTTGTCACTGTTTAAACACTTTGAAGCTTGAGTCACTCGGAAGTTTTGCCAAAACTCCACCCTTTAAACTTATCTAACTTATTTTTAAACGAATTCACAGAATATAAATTTGATTTGTCACTTTTCACGTCACTTGGAAGATTATTCCATTCTGTAACTACACGTTGGGTAAAGAAGTGGTGTCTTAAGTTAGTGATCACAGGTTTTTTCTTTAAAAACGGAGCATTTCGGCTCTGCATGTCGATTTCGAAAAAAGCAGAGGGGTCGATGTCATACTTGTTGTTAATTAACTTAAACGTCTCAATCAGGTCTCCTCTTTTCCTTCTGTCCTCAAGTGAGAGAATTCGAAGTTCCTTTAATCTCACCTCATAAGGCAAGTTCTTAAGCGATGGTAAAAGCCGAGTGGCTAACTTCTGAACTTTTTCGATCTCATCACTGTCACTTTTTAAAATTGGGCACCAAATACTGTTGCAATACTCGAGCAATGGGCGAATAAATGTTACAATAAGCGTACGAAGTCCGTACTTGTCTAAATGTTTAAAGGTTCTTTTAATTTGTAAGCACATGGATTTGGCTTTTCTTATAGCCTGTTGACAATGTTGAGAAGACTTTAACTCGCTGTCAATATAAACTCCCAAATCTCTTTCGCAATTTGAGCAAACTGATGCTACAAATAAGCAATCTTAATGAAGCCTGACATAAAGTGATAAGTGATATTGCCATGTAAACCTAATTGTTTCAAAACATGCATTAATGGATGTTGTTGTTGATCAATCAGTTTTGTGGTTTTTGGTCGAAAAAATGCGATGCTTTTTTATGTTTTTAGTAGGTACCTACCTTCGTATGATTAGATATAGCACATTGAATTGTATGTGAATTTGAATCTAAAAAACTTATAGGATCACATCCTATCAGAATACATAAAAAAAGTCGTATAGGATACTTCTTATAGGAGAGTTGGTGACAAAGCGTATATGAATATTCATTATGAGAACGTCCCAAATTCCCAACAACCGCTCATATACGCTGTGTGTATAGCATCCTATTCCTTAGTTTTGCAGGGGAAATCAAAAGTGATTTTTTACATGCACGCTAAGGTAAAAAATAGGTTAAAAAGTAGGGAATGCAGTAGAATTAGCAGTTCTAATCGGAAGATCGGCAGTTTAGCGTGTCTTTAAGGATTGGCCGTGCAGGGGAATGAAAAATGCTCCGTATGGTAGAATTGGCAGTATCAATAACTTTTTCTGTAAATTTCAGTTTTGCATATGGTTATATGTTTAAGTTTACGTTCACAATGATGAAAATTAAATTATTTAAATGATTTAAATGCTCATCCATATCCTTTTTTCCAGTCTGTTCCCAATCAGAGAAACTTTTTGAACTTTTTTAGTGCAGGACTTTTCTTGACACTACCAGATACTGTAATCGTGTATCGCTTTTCTCATTCTAACTTACAAAAAATTGCGCTTCTTTTACATTCCAAAATAATAAATTTCCAAGTATTTTGTCTAAAACTGCCAAATAGATAATAAGCTCTTGCTGGACCATTCTATTGAGTGACTTACGTACACTAAAAATAGGATGCAAAATGTTCTATTCGCACCATATTTAAAAAAAAGTGTTACAGATCACAGTTTTAAAGTTTTAGGTTAAACTGATAATTTTAGGATTGTTAGGTCATTGGAATGCAGATATTAGCATCACATTATTTATGGACGACCTCTAATTTTGGTGACGTCATTTATACATCATCCTAATGAAACTGCGAAGTAGTCTAACGTGTCTTCCGTGTTTTTCTATGCCAATAAAAAAGGTGCATGCCGCAAAAATTAGGAGGACACTGTTTTGATTTTTTTAGAAAGTGAAAAAAATACATTTTGCTTCTAAAAAAGTGGGAAGGAAACCACTTTGAACTTTCAGTCTCAAACTAAAAATTTCAATTTCAATCAATAATTAGTGATAAAAAATTATAACTCAATTTGCCACAGGTGCAAAGTTGCACTTTTAGTAAATTTGGTTGTTAACAATATTTTGTAATTCGAAATCAAAATCAAAATCCTGTATTAAAAATGCGGTGCTACACAGAAGTTATTAGTGATCTTAAGCGTTGTTAGAGACCCAAGTAGGCAGATAAATGGGTAACGGCAAATATTTTGAATTATTATACCTGTTATTCGCTTTCTGGTTTTGAGCGCTGAAGCAGTTCCTACAAATAAAAAACAATAAATTAGTACAAGCGTAACGTTGTACAACAAAACGTTCAATTAATTGTATTTATTGTTCAAATAGAAAACGATAATAAATCTCAAAGATTTATAGCTCAGTAATGGGCACTTAAATTGCTTACATAGGTTTCTCCTATTTCGAACACATACAGTTCTTTTTTCCTAAATATATTCTATAGTGCTTTAGCTTGCCTATTTCCTATCTACTTGTACGCCAAAAAATGAGCCCACTTATATCCTACTTTTTTCTGTAAACTGCCTAAACGTCTTTGTATTTTTGTAATGTATTGCAGAAGGTGCCTCAAGATAATACACTTATCATTATTTGTCTTGAAAATAAATATTACGTTTTTATTCATTCACAGCAAAAACATTATTGCCATTATTTATTAGAATTGTTATCAAAAAGAAACAACTAATAAAACAATCTGCTATCGTTATGTATGTTTTTGTTGCAACAGTATATACTGCGTTACATATTTTTTGCCCTGTACAGGTTTTCTTTTTGTTAATGTTTTGCCTAAACTCGTTTTTGCATCGGATACTTATTTTAAAAAAAAACTAAATCTGCTTAAGTAATCTCAAGTTGTCATAACAGGAGTCCTTAAACAGATGTATATACGTACCTACTAATATCAGACATTTTAATAAATTTTATTGAATGCTGAAGATTAAAAATTATTTCTAAATCTGGCAATCCTAATACGTTTTACGTTAAGAGTTTTGCTAACTGTTTGTTGGACATAATCAGTAACCAAATACGCCTGCGAATAAATTTATATAGTAGGTTTGCCTATACTGAGTTTCTAGCTAAAATTTTTTCTTTTCTATTTTTCTGTCTATTTTAAAGTCAAAACGTCCGAAAAACTTATCTTTGAATAATTGCTAATATTTGGTTCTGTCCAAATCCTAGCTTATTTCATAAGAAAACGCCCGCCCACTATTGTAATAGCTACTTACATATGTAGTAAAAATGCAACGTACGCAAAAATGCTGCCGGAATTCTGACTCGCCTTCGAATTATTTGGTTTGACTTTCTTCCAATATTGTGATTCTTCACAACACGATTTATTTTCGTTATATTTAGCTTCCGAGCTTTTTTGAATTGTTTGGATCGAGAACCGTTAGATTTGGTACCTTAAATATAACGATGCAATCGGAAGTGACTGGAGCTTAATAATTGTCATTAGGCAAACCTTGGTTGTTTTTCTTACTTCTAAAAATAATTAGTTATGATTTGTATAGTGAATTTATATAGATATTGTCACAAATATAATGTATACGTACTGCACCGTATATTTATACTAATTTAAATATAGTAAAATTACCTATAATGGATTCTTAGGCTACCAAATGAGCACAGCCTGATTTTTTTGGGCAAGTACATTCTCCTTTAATAACGTATACCTAGAAATATATACCAATTTGTTAAAAAAATCTGTCATAAAACGTCATAAACTGTGTTTAAACGTATTAAAAAAATTAAAACCTTATTCTTTTTTTCTGTTTTTTATAGCTAAATTGAGTAAAATTGTTTAAAAATGTTTTATTTTTTCGTAAACAAAGATAAGTTTTAAAATATAATTAAATTTCGCACTTACATGTTCAGTTTTTTTGTTTTAATCCTTAAACGTAAAAATTCTCATTAACAAGTTTTATACGATTACGTTTTACATAAAATTGAGCAAGTCCGTCCGTGGAAGTTAAATACGACGTTTTTGGGACGTAACGCTTGCTTTCTTCGGTAACCAATTTTCCTTCTTAAAAAATACTATGAATTCCAGTTAAACTTATTTCATCTTTTATGTTTAGTGGCCTTATTTTTAGAAGTTGCTCTCGATGCTCAGGTTTAACTCTAAAATCCCCATCGTCGCATTCCAAGGAGTTTCGAATAGACATCATTTTTTCAATTAGAATAAAATATGCTGCTACAATAGCTTCAATTAGTGGTTTTTATGTGTGGGAGGGTAAATGTTTGTAGAGACTGTTACAACTTTCGTTAGAATTATTAGAGACACCAACATTTTTGAATACTTCACATTCAATAGCTTTACCCTGGCATGAGGAAAACACGTCCAACTTTAAGTGCTTTTCAAAGTATCTAGAAAACGGTTCACTCCATTCCAACTTGTACTTCTCGTACTTTTCAGCGCAATCCTGATAAGAATCTGAGAGTAAAATATCTTACACGTTAAGTTCATACATTTTTTGCTTATCAACTAAATACTTTTGAGCCGCGGCCTAATGAGTGACATTCTGCAAATGTATAACATACAAAGGTTTCATAAACAATAATATATTACTAAAAGCATCATGTAAACGTTTCCAAAATATAGTATGCTTCAAATAAAGAACTGACATTTTTAATATGAATGTAGAAGAAATAATTAGCGTTCGGCATGGCTTTTCTAATAGCACTCTTAATGGAGTCCTCCCGATCAGAAATAATTGATACTAGAAATGAATTTATTTTTGGAATCCTAGCCACTTTATCTTCAAACAACATAAGATGATCAATCATTTCTTTGGTTTCGTGAAAGAGAAATCCGGCAGTAACTATTCTCTCTTCTTTTATGAAGGGATGTCGAAATATTAATATAGACATAAAAAAGTCCCCACATGAAAACGTAGTGTCATATCCGAACGTAAGTTTTACGCCCATGGCAAGAAGTTTTTTAATATGATCGTCAACTTCCGGTAGCCTAACTACAACAAACGGTTCTCTATTGTATGTGCGTTTATCAGGAATATGCTCCGGGTGCATTATTGCTTCGATTTTTACAAGCGCTAAATCATCTTCAGAAGCGGCTCTTTTATTCATTTGGGTTTTAATATTCTAAATCTGTTTTATGTTCTTTGGTGTCATTGATGACGTGTCTTTTACTGGCAAAAAAGGCGCCGCAACTTTCATTCCCCAGGAACGTTTTAGAATTAGAATATTGCATGTCATTACTGTAACTCATTCCTTTGCATGTATACAATTATCATTAAAAAATAAATAAAGTAAATAAGTCGTAATAAAATAATATAGTGATCAAATTTTGATTCAAGACAAATACTGATTTTCGGTTAATTCAGAAGTAACATTAGGATATACAGACTAAGGATTACACAAACGTTTAATATGAGACCATTTAACTGTTATTTAAATAAATCTTGTAAGGTTGACCAACCGCTAAAACAATATGGCACTTGGATTTGTGGGCAGTCAAAAGTTGTTTGAAGAAAATCAATTAAAAACAGTAACTTGTGGAGCATGACCAACAGAGAGACAGAGGGACGTACAAGACAACGTAAATAGAATGTGCAAGGGACCATTTAACAGTTATTTGTTTTGAAAACCATGGAAAATGCAGAACCCAAAACGTACGTACCTAGAAATGAAGGGGTAACACTTTTTTGCTCAGTGAGGGTATTTGGTTATGATTTTACTTCAATCATTCAGTGATTTATTTATTTTAATCATTACTCGTGTAAACAGATAAAATGTTTATTTAAGCACTACCCAATGACTCATGAATACATTTTTCTAATACTTTTGTTTGTCTGATAAAAAAAGTATGTACTCCATGAAATATCTGTAAATATATGATTGCAGAAAAAAGTTTTTAAGTGTCACTGAATAAAAATAAAAATATCATTGCAAAAACAAATGGGAGTTCCATTGAAAAAAGGCAAAAATTTCATATTTAAAGTTAATAACTCGAAAACTGTGACCCGTAGTGCACAGTCAAAAGACGGACGCACAAAAATAAATTCTCCTCAACTTTTCTTTTTACGAAACTGTAGCTAATTTATTGTAGTTTTTTTGTGAAAAATTTTAGGCAGAAATTTTTATACACTTTTTAGTTATTTCAGTTCTAAGATATTGCTTTTAAGATACGTGTCCATAAAATTTAACTGGTCGATTTTCAGCCGCATGTATTTAAATGCACAATCTTTTAACGGAAATAACTAAAAAGTGTATTTAAAGTTGCAGCTAATATTTTTATGAAAAACAGTACCATGAACTAGCAACATTTTCATGAAAACAAAATTTGCGCATTTTTGCGCAAAAGTAGTTAAATTTATTTTTAAAGTTTAGTTTTGTCGCTCCTAGGGTCCGCACTCAAAGAGCGTGACCAAAATTTACCAATTTTCGGAAACCATTACCCACTTTGCCACTTCCTCACGCATTGCGTAAATTACAATCATTACCATGGGGTGTCATGTGTTTTTAAAGTGACCTACCCTCAACTTGGGTGACGCCACTTTTTTCCGACCCATTGCTAGTAAATTTCATATGTACATGATTTTTTCGGAACAACCGGGTGAATAATTTCTAGCGATGGTCTTATTTCCGTAAGCCACTGTGCATTCGCACGTGTGTGCACCTGTAAACTTTAAAACTCAAGTGCTGTTAAATGAAACAATACTTACATGTGTACTTGGAGCGGGTTCTTCGTCAATAGCGCTTTTTCAGCGTTAATTCGCAACTGACCAGCTTTTCGGCAATAACCCGCAAAGTTAGGTAGTTTCGTGCTAGTGCTGGGTACCTCCTGTGGTATTGTTTCTGAAAATTAAAGGTATGCATTAAGCTTATAATATCCTGAGAACTTTTGCTATCCTTATACACTAACAATGAAAATACACATCGCTAAGAAAGTACTCAATTATATTTTATATACAATAATAAGTTGCAAAAAATTTGGCCGAGTAAGGTGCGATTCTAGCCGACGACTTTCAAATAAATTAGCCTGAATTTTGTATGTCGTCGTGTGTCTTGCAGTTCCCCTTTTATGTATAAAAGTAAATATATTAGGACTATTTAGCGTTATTACATTAAACGGCATCCTTGTTAGTATCAAAGCTGCATTGCATTACTATTTTTAGCAGGTGTATTGTCTGGCGTATTAAAAAATATTTCTTAAATAATTTTTGAATAGGAGTTTTCTGGTGTGGATTTGCGATTACCATGGGGAGACATCTTGTTCCCCCAAGAGAAATGTCGTCCTTTCCTGTTATAATCATATAAAAATGCTGTATACTATAATTGTTAAATAAAAGTATGAGAAATTGCTGTATACTATATTTCGTTACTGTAGATGCAAAGTGGCCGTTCTCTAAACGCAGGTAAAAGTAAAGTTGTTGTTCTCCATCCTTTACTAAACGCAAAGTGGCCGGTCTCTAATCCTGTTCAAACTGGATTAAATTGGAGACCGGCCACTTTGCGTTTAGTAAAGGATGGAGAACGGCCACTTTGTATCTACAGTAACGATTTGTTAAACAAAAGTATAGAAAAACGCTGTAGAGTACCCTTTCTAATTTTTTTTGAATATTTGAAACTTTAATTTCAAGCTTTTACGTTTTTAACCAAATCGATTTACACTAAACAACAAACACTACGTAATAAACTTAAATATTTAATTGTTTCTATACCTGAATAGTTCACTACAACGTATGGCCAGACCCACGTCTCGCGATTTTTAAAATCGTATTCCACGCCTACGTACAAATAAAAAAATAATGCTAAAATCAGTGTAAGACACGGAGCCGGTGACCGGTAGGACCGATCGCACTGACCGAAGCTCCGGTCAGTAAAATCAAAAACATAGCAGGCACGCGCGGGCTCATTTTTTTTTCTCGAAGCTCATCGATGCTCAAAAAGCACAAAAAGCTCATAGAGCTTTTAGAGTCCTGAAATTTGATATCCGTAGTGGGGTATTTGAGCCCAAAAGTGTAAGAGTGACCGATATGTCGTAAAGGTTGTTTTGGACTCATACTGTCATAACAAAAAATATCAGAGATACTGTGTAATGTAAAAGTATGATGAAATATAAATATATTATATTATTGTATACGATAGTAATAATATAAGAATCACTCGGGATATAAGATAAAAGTAATAGTCAGCGGTACGAGTGAGTGATGATTACTAGTAATAATAGTAATAGTAATATTTGTTTAATATTAGTTAATTAATTAATTAATATACTGATACCTATACCCTGTGTTGTGGTGTGGCGGACTGTGGCGGCAGTGGCGGGGACGGTGTCAGGTGTCGGTGTTAGTGGTGTCACAGTGAATTAAGTATAAGTTTTCTGAATTAATATACTGCTGATACCTATACCCTATGTTGTGGTGTGGCGGACTGTGGCGGCAATGGCGGGGACGGTGTCAGGTGTCGGTGTCAGTGGTGTCACAGTGAATTAAGTATATATTTTCTAGCTGATGGCTACTGTGCTACAGTAGTAATGTATGTACTGTATCTTTATATATACATGAAGTTAGGTTGATTTATAATGGGCTTGAGAATAAAATTTGTAATTTCAACTATAAAACTTCTCTTGAATTTAATTACAAGAAAATTAAAATAACTGTTTTTGGTGAAACTGAGCCCGAGCGGGATAAAAATTGCAATAATTAAATGTCGATAAATGTGAGTCTTTACTAAACTCTACTCTACACCTCACCACGGAGACGGAGCACCAGATGAAGAGTCGACTTTTTCTGGATGTTGTTACATTTGACACATGTATTAATTACTGTGGGTATTATTTAGTTGTTTGAGCAGCATGTGATTTTAATTATTTTAAATATTAAAAATTCGCATTTTTGGCGAACGTTTAATCACGAATTTCCACCATTAATTAAACCACCGCCAAAGTTGCTGAAGCTAAAGCTTGAGCAAACACCAAAGCCCACACACTAACACGAAAACCTTTTCATTTTTCATAAAATACAATTAAACGTGGAATTTGAATTAATCAACAATTATTTACTAATCATGTTTATTTTTATCTGCGCAATTTTAATTATTTTGAATCGTTTGCATTTTTAAATAAAGTTAATGTGTCATTGTTAACAAATTTGGTGTTAATGGCTTAATAGCTACAAAATTGCGGTATTAAAAAATTTAAAAATGTCAAATTCAATATTTTATTTTTTAGGCATTGTTGGTGCATTTGAATGTTGCAAGTTGCATACATATATTGCATGCAAAGGCGCACACTTCATACTGAAACCGAAAAAATGATAATGACTGTGGAGTGTGAACACTGGGCACAGCTGAGTGCACATGCTGCAACTACTAATTTTAAATTTTAATATACGCTTTTGTAGATTTATGTATGCTCATTATTAATGTAATCGTGTCATAACCATAAATAAGTACTGTGCAGACACTGGATAGAAGTGTCCCGCTGTGTGGCTGTACCACTGACAAACTGAACACTGAATTAACTAAGTAGCACTAATAGATTAAATGCATCAGATAGCTTAGTAGCTTACTCTTTTTTACTTACGCATCCCGAGCAGGATAAAAATTGCAATAATTAAATTTCGATAAATGTGAGTCTTTACTAAACTCTACACCCCACCACGGAGACGGAGCACCAGATGAAGAGTCGACTCTTTCTGGATGTTGTTACATTTGACACATGTATTAATTACTGTGGGTATTATTTAGTTGTTTGAGCACCATGTAATTTAAATTATTTTAAATATTAAAAATTCGCATTTTGGGCTAACGTTTAATCACAAATTCCCACCATTAATTAAACCACCGCCAAAGTTGCTAAAGCTTGAGCAAACACCAAAGCCCACACACTAACACTAAAACCTGCGGACTAACACCAGTTTAAAATTCATCTGGTATGATTTTTCAAGTTTTCAGTTGTTCAGTTAACCAGTTTTGGAGGATTTAAGGACATTCTTATGCCAGTATTGCTGCCAATAGTGACGACACGTCCCCCAATTTAAGGTTTTGAGAATAAGAAAAAAAAGTTTACTCGGATTGTTTCATAAAAGTAACCGTTAATATGCCCAGAATTACTTTAGAAAATTACAAGTTTTTTGATACTTTAGTAAAATCAAATATAGTAAATACTGAAAACGGGCAAACAAATGTGGACAAACTTAGTCAGTTTCAAATTATAACTTTAAACCATGTTGCTAACATTTTAAATTTTACTAACCATATTGTCTCTTATTTTATACTTAATAGTTTAATACTCAACACAGTCGTGTTTTGTGTTTCGTCTTTTATGCATGTTTGACCAACAGTGTCGACCGTGTGTCACTGGTTAAACGGTAAATTAGTAATTGTTTTTGTTGTTTTTTTCTATTAAAAGTTATCAAATTGTTAATAATTGTAACTAGAAACACAAAAACCTAATAATAATAAAAAATTAAAAATAAAATGTCCTTTGGTGTTTGTGTGTATTATATATTATTTATGCATTTATTGATTTATTCTCATTTTTATAGTGTTACGCCAAGTAGTATTAGTATTAGTCATATTAGTATTAGTATTGAACATTTTTTGTAGGTAGGTACAATTTACTTCCAGTACCTAGGGGGTTGGCTCAGATTGGGGGAGATTGAGGTAAAAGCTCAATGAGGTGGAAAAAATTTTCCCTCAAAAAAGGAAGCGGGACCGGAGGAGGTAAAATAGATAAAAAGAACGGTGTTGAACGATTTCCCTCCTCCGGGCTCAGCCGGGCTCAAATTGAGGTAGTTTTTTCAAGAAAAAGGGACCCTCGGTCAATTTTTTTTAAGGGCTCGTTAGGGACCGATTGGCTTGCACTGGCTAAAATGTAAGAAAAAAAATGCGATGATGTGTAGTAATCAGTAGCGGTATTTAAAATTACGCTACAGCGTCTGTTGGTGCTATTTGCTGGTAAGGCTACTGCAAACTAGTAATAACGTGTTGTAGTACACTGTAGCAATTGTTGCAGGGTTGCCACGGACACTGAGTTGAACTAATGAATTTGACATTTCACACTTCGAATTTGAAATAAAAATTATCTATGTAGTACACCGTAAAGCTTCAAATAGAAGTTTAGTCTCTTATAGAGATCATGTCTTAAATAGAAGTCGGGTTTTAATTAAAGGTCAGGTCTCAAATAGATCCTGGGTCTTAAAAAAAGGCGTGGTCTCCAATAGAGACCAGGTCTCAAATGGAATACGGGTCTCCAATAGGGACCAAGTCTCCAATAGAGTCTGGGTCTCAAATAGAGCCCGGGTTTTAAATATATGCCGAGTGTGACAGGTAGAAACGGGCAGAGGTTACGGGGTATATGTTAAGAGTTTTACGGTACTAATACATTTTATTTTTGAAAATTTTAATAACCACAAAGACAGTAACATTGGACGCTACAGAATGTTGATATTAAAGTTTAGTCACAATTCTGGACGATTTTTGTGCTACGGCGTAAACAACAAGTTGCATCAACAAAAATGGTATCGTAATCGTGAATACCGCTATTGAAAAATTATAAAATTAGTTGCAATTTCAAATTATATTATAATAGCCACCGTTATACGCAGTTTTAAGTGAAAACCACTTTTTTCTGACAGTTATGAATTACAGTTGATATTATTTAAGATTATTACCGTTAATGATGCGTCTATAGTATTCCCGGCGATAAAAGTTTAGTTCCTTGCCAGATTTAGACAGAAGTGTGAAATAAAAAATTTCGTATTTTCAAAAATCCTGAAAGTACTATTTAGATAATCATACAAAGATGTTGTATTTCAATTTTTATGAAAATTGGACAAAAACTGTGGGAGCTAGAGCGCAATGAAACTCGAAAAAATCGATATTTTTGAAATTGCGCGCGCGATTGCGGCTGAACAACGAATTTTGCAGTCGAACGACTATACAAGCAGAGGTCACTTATATGGGTAGTATACGTTCCGGGTAGGTTCGCTTCATTTTGTAGTTTCAAGTTAGGAAGGTTCCTATGTAAGTAAGATGCAACAGCTATCATTACAGCTATAATGTACTTGACTGAAAATACGTATATCTGATTTAACATGGAATAGAATATGTATTTGAATATTATTCGATTTATTTAAACAACAGAATTGTGAGTCGTTTCCTATACAAACCATTGGCATTGTTTACACTTTTGTTTCAGCTGACGCTAGGGAAATTTGACCCTTACTTTTACTTTTACTTCGCCACACTGCAATACAGTTTTATTGCTGCGTGTCACAATCACAACAGGACAGGACGGAAAAGGACAGGGCTTGGCATTATATTGCTCATCACAGGATGAATCGTACTACTTGTACTATTCTTGTTACTAGTGTATATGCTAGAATGGTAACATACTATTGGACAATTTGGACATATTCTATTAGATATATAGTATGTGAAGAACCAAAATGAGCCAAATCTAATTTTAGCTACGACTCAAAATGAGTCATGTTATAAAAACAAAATAAGAAACATGCGTGAAATGTTAATTAGGAGTTTTTGAAAAACGATAAATGTTCTATTTTGTTTAATTTTAAACAATGTCAAATTTCCAGTACATGTTTTTGAAAAAGTTAAAATGTTCTAACTCTATGTTTTTGAAAAGGAGCAAAATTTTCTAATTCCATGTTTTTGAAAAAATTAAAATGTTGTAATTACGTATTTTTAATAAGTGCTCAATGCTTTATTTAAATGCTAATAAGATTTATTTCAATATTTTGAATGTTTGTGTGGATAGTTGATATTGTCTTTAGCTAAAAATGAATATGGGTCATTTTGCTTCTTCACAGACTAAAAAAACATACTCTGCAAAGAATACTGATTTCAGAAGGAACGAGAATAAAATAAAGGCAATTGGAACCAAGATTTTGAGTAGTGAAAATCTACATTCGTCATTTATCAAATTCAAAATTCATTTTTACATGTTAAAGCCATATTTATTCGACAATATCCATTTAGAATAACACTACCACTTCATAACTTCCTACCTACATATCACTTCACCTACTTATCATTGTAAATAATCTTAAAAATGGTAATGCTTCGACATTGATCAAAAAACATGGAAACAGTACATTTTGCCATTTATGTGAATACATGCCTGATACGTTTATATTTTGTAAATTGCATAAATCTTGTCAATAAACCATTTGTCTGTTTCAAAACCAATTCTAAAGAACATTTTTTTTATTTTCAAGAACATATACGTGTAACTTTTGCGGAAAACATTTAAATAAAAAATGTTTTGCACTTTTAAAAACCATGTAAATAAAACATTTTCTAGTTTTAAAAACCTTTTCAATTAACGGGCTATTTAAAACCCTATGATTATAATTAGTTTTCATGGATTATAGATAGAGCATTTTATTATCTATTCCTAGCCTATCATGTAAATGGCTTGTGTTGACTCTTCACTGTTATGTTGAAACTGTTAAAAGCGTGTCAGTGTGACTGTGTTGGAAGATTATGTAATTGACAACAGGACGTTTCTTGTGTGTATGCAAATGCAAACTATTAATTACGCAACAAAATATGCCATGTGCTGCACTTATCTTTTCTACCATCCTGGACCATCCACCACGTAACTGTGCTACAAAAGAAAAATTCCATTACAGAGCTGTTTTATGCTTTCAGCTTCCTGCCTCCGTTGGCAAAAATGACAATAAAGTCAACATTGAACTTTAACTCACTCCTACGTTGTCTGTATTCGAGTTGAGGAAACTTAATTTCACCATGCTCGTTGTAGGTAAAATGAAACAATAAACGATGCAAAACTGAATCAATAAATATTTGAGCTTTTATCACCTGATCACAAGCATAGTGCACTGCTACATGTTTACTGCTTACGTGCAATAAATACTACAGATGCATTAAAACCTACATACTAAATTGTGCTCCTTGTTGCTAATCTGGTTTAACTGCATTTGCTTTTCACTTAATTAAAACAGAACTTACTTTGAATTCTATCGATTCCAAGAACTATGACAAGGAGCGTGGTGTAAATAGATGATGTAAGTAGTTCGTAGGACGCGTATACTATGTACTAATAAATTAAAACAAGTTGTATTTGCGTGATTTATGAGGGATAAGGGCAGGAACTTGGTGTTCCTGGGAATCTATCTCATGCAGTATCATACAGCAACATACAATACAGTGAATACATATTTTTTAATTGGTGTATAAAAGTAGCCGCCAACTTCCGTTATTATTCAAGTCAAAACTTCTCGCAAAGGAAACATCACGATTTGAAGCTGATCTAACGTTATTACCACAGTTATAAGAAAAGGTACGGATAATTAATTTATTAAACTTGTGTTTTAATTTTAATTAATTCCAGGATTATTCTAGTAGTCAAAAATTATCCTTTCTAAAAAATGATTCTAGAATTCTATAAATTTATTGTTTTTAAATTCCTTCACAGATCCTGAATCTCTCAAATAAACGAATTACCATGACCCGCATGTTTAACGTTTGCTTACTGCTCTGCCTCCTTCTAAATGCACTCATTCTCTCTCCAACACCCTCCACGTCAAGTCCAATTGCATCCAGAAAACAAGTACGTTAGGTACGGCCTGCGCATAAATGTTTTATCGACAACTAGAGGCTATAACCATACGCTGTGTATTCTTCTCAACACCAGCACCCCAACCAAAGGAAAACGTTGGGGGAAAAGCCTGTAATCCTGATGTGAACGCATGTGAATACGAAAATTAAGCAATGGCAGCGCAAACGGGCAAGGAAGTTATGCTGCACTGTTATTTGAATGAGGGGCCGTGGTTATGTAATTCAAAGCTACACAAATACTTGGTGTCAGTGTTTTAGTCATGAGATGCTAGATCAAATTTTATTTATTTGTAAGAATACTGTAATTACGGTATGACTTACAGAATCACCAATTTTTTAATTGTATGTACAGGGTGGGCCATTTATAACGAAGGATTCTAACATGCCATAAATTCTAAGTTTATCATTCGAATATAACGAGCAATATACCAAAATAAAGACAATTCATGGGAGATTTGTTTGACACCTCATCCAATAAAATCGGCTTACAATAAGTTACAAAATGGCCTAACTAACAAACATCACAGTTTTTAGATTTTTTGGTCAATCCTAAAATCATTTTTTTACAACTTCCATTTAAAATTACTGCGTAAAACAATGCAGACTAAAAACATATGATTTGCAACATTCCAACAGAAAAAAACCTGGCAATCACTTTAAAAATTTTAAATTTCCAAATTTTATAAAAATTTTCAAAAATTTCAAATTTCAAAATTTTTAGTTTTTTAAATGTTTGCCAAGATTTTTTCTGTTGGAATGTGTCAAGTCTAATGTTTTTAGTCTGCATTGTTTTACGCCGTAATTTTAAATGGAAGTTGTAAAAAAATAATTTTAGGATTGGCAAAACAATCTAAAAACTGTGATTTTTGTTAGTTACGCCATTTTGTAACTAATTCTTAGCCGATTTTAAAGGATGAGGTGTCAAACAAATCTCCCAAGAATTTTATTTATTTTGGTATATTGCTCGTTGTATTCGAATGATAAACTTAGAATTTATGACATGTTAGAATCCTTCGTTATAAATGGCCCACCCTGTACTATCAATTATAAATAAATAAAACTTTACTTTTGTTATATTAGTTACTATTGTATTCTGAAATTGTTTCAAGAAAATGTCATTTTAAGCATATTCATCAAAACAAGGGTTGAGACTATTGTTTAATGGCAACCCTTACGGCAAAATTAGGTGGTTTGATTATGTTTATTTATGAAAGTACAATTAAGGGACCCCTATGCAACTGCATATCGTGGGTGAGGAACCATAACCGGCAACATCCAGTTTAAAATACAATTCAAAGTATGGTATAGCATATGACACTAAATTTAATAAATTTGTACTATGTTAATACGACGCTTTGAAGGGCTCAAAATCCCCGATCCACAAGTTTTTTAAAAGTTTATACTGTTTGAATTAAACGCTAGCAAAATGCGCAATGTGTTACTTTGGTATTTTTGAAATATTCACTTTTCATGCTATTAAAACAAGATAATAATTATTTAGTTTTGTGGAAAGCGCGTTTCATTATTTTATGTTTAGGTATAAACAAGTGGATGGCTTGTTTTGATTCTTCACAGACAATAGAAGAGTGTCTTAGTGGAAATTTGGTGGGAGATTACAATTGATTGAACGCCAACTGACTATGTGACGTTCCTTCTGCTTATGCAAATACGACATATTACGTGAAAAAAATGCATGTAATTACTTCACTCTTCTTACCTACTATCCACCACCCAACTAAGCTACAAGCGAAATTGTATTACACTGCTGCGTACTATGCTCCTTGGGCAATAAAATAAAGTCGACCTTGAAATTATACCCACTTCTACATAGTATGTTCAGTAAACTCGATTGCTGTTGTGGTACTTAATTAAAAATAGGAATAATCACATGTTAGTCATACACACTCAAGACTTATTAGATAGACAAATTTTTTTACTAATTTAATGTAAGAGGTTTTCTAACATAGCTCATTTTGATTTTAACTTTAATTGGAAACAGGCTGAATTTCAAATTTTATCGAAATGCGAAGAACAATGTAGCAGCTACAGCGCGGTTGATTTTAAAAATATAAAAAATTTAAAACTGAATTTTATAAAGGAATTATAAAATTGATACAATGTTCGTCGTATTTCGATGAAGTTTGAGATTTTGCACCCGTAAGCAATTACCAGAACAACAATTACAAGTTTTTGTAAAAACTTTGAAATTTTAAATTGTTTTAAAAATATCATTTTTGAGTGTTTAAAAAATAATTTCTACAAAATGTACCCAATACTTTTGAAAAATAAATTTTAATTACAAATTGGGCAAAATAGAAAAAATCACAAGAGCACGCATCTCTTGAACACAACTTCATTTTGAAACTGAATTGTCCGTGGAATTGTTGTAAACATGGAAATGGGAAATAACAGTTGAAATATGAGCATTTCAAATTATGTTAGAATATTTATCAAAATACAATGAAGGGATTCATCCGCAACTATAAATTGTGAGCAAAGTATCGAAACAAGCCACCTCCAGTTCAAATTAGATTTCAAATTAGGCTAAAATTCAATAAATTTGTAGAGTGTTAATACAACATTTAAAAAAGATCAAAATTGCCTATTTACATGTTTTTGAAAAGTAGCATAATATGCTACTTAAACTTTTGTAAAATGAGTCCTATGAGTTATTTTGATTTTTGAAGTCAATTACATTTTTTTAAATAGATGCTTATAAAAACAAGACGATAATTATTTGGTTGTGTGAAAAGTGCATTTTATTTTTTGTATTCTTGGCTTACGATGTAGATAGCTCGTTTTGATTCTTCAGAGAAAAAAGAAGTGTAAGTGTGAATGTGGTGGGAAATTACCAGTGGGAAAAAGCCAACGGACAACGTTGTCTTCCTACTGTGGTGTGCATGCAAATACGACATACATATTACGCGAAACAATATTTCATGAGCTTATTACATTTACTGGAAAACTGATTCGAATTCCAAAAATTTTTCTAAAGATTTCTGCTTGTGATTTAAACGATAGTTTAATGACGACCGGTTCATTTTGTAATAACTTTAAACGATGCGGTATCAAAACAACTTGTTTCCAAATCATATAATTAAATGTAACCTACGAGTTATTATAGAGTGCAAAATGTTTTATCTGTTTTCTTTGTTAAATGCACTGATTATTATGTTTAAAAACGTATGAGAAAATATGAGCTTAGAGCATTAACATTTTGACATTTACTTGGAAAATTTTAAATGCGTTATTTGCGTTATTTTTATCCCATAGTTTGTAGCACAAACAGAATTTAAAACGGTTGAATTTGATGTTTAATTACATACGAAATGTTACCAATTTTATTAGATACCAGATTTTGATTTTAGTAAAAAGTAGACTGAAATGATATGTACTATCTTTGTAATACATACGCTGATAAATGATATCTACCTTCATTGAGGTAAATACGCTGTCACGATTGATAGGATGAATATTTTGTGTCACTATGTACTTTTATGATGTAAGAAATAAAAGTATCAGAAAATTGTATGTTAATGCTTTTTATTACTGTAGTGAATAAATTGAGATTTAAGTATAGGTGACTTAATCTCAGTGCTTTAATACAATATGGTGTTACTAGACATTGAAGAGTCTAATATGGCGAAAAGTCTAAAGTGCTAGTGTTGAGTTGAACGCTAGAAGACGAATGGCAATGGCTAGTTAGTTGCCTTCCGTATTTATAATAAAGTGGAAGGAAAAATATTACAATATATTTTTTGGCACATGAGGAAAAATATTAAATATTAGTTATTCTACGTGTCACAATGTGACATAAATCTACGTGGACATAAATCTACGTGGACATTGGTTTACATGAATATTGGCATTATAATTAGATCATAATATAATTATAATACAATGAGAAACATAATTATTTCTGTGCTGACGTGTTGTTCATTTTAATATAACATTTGATACATGAACATACAATTGTAATACATTTCTAAATGGAATTGTGATTACATTTATAAATGTGGTTAACTTAAATATGGTATATCTAATGTGGTTTATTATGCTATAATAATTACTTGTCCTCCACGTCTGCCTTCTCCATATGAGTAAGACAGAGGGAGAGGAAATGACATAGATAGGAGCGAGCGAGTCACAAGGAAAATAGAATTATATTCCTTTCCCTGTTCTCGCCCTCTCCTAATCTAACAAGCGCTATATGACTACTATACTCACTATAGCCTCCAATGCCCGGGCTATACACTGTATGTGACCAGCCAGGCAGTGGACGCACAAGAGAGTCTGTGGCAAGAAAGAGGGAACATAAAGCTCTATCTACACTTCTCTCTCCATTCATTACTTGTGCTCTGATTTTACATTGCACGCAATGGAAGGAGATGAGAAGATCTGTAATTTTTGAGTACAAAACATTCCATTCTGCCACCTGTTGATTTAACCATAAATCTAAACTTAAATTAGAAATAGGAACATTTATTAATAGTAATATACAAGGTCTGGAATGACACTCAGGAGTACTACATAGTGAGGCCGTGAGTAGAATATCTCAACCTTAGTTAATTGTAGTGTGGTCTTGCTGTGTCTAGTTCCCTGTATTATAATAATTAGAGAGAAGGTGCAATGTGTATGCGTGGTGATGTGAGAACCTGAGCTCGATCACTGAAGCTAAATGAATATTTAAATGGCATGAAAACTGATAGGAACTATATGAGCTCAACTATCGTCAAAGCTATATGTGCTAACTGTATAATGAGGTAGTGTTGTATATTATCAGTGATCATATCTAGATATGTGTGATAACATTACATTCTAATTATATAGGTGTGAATTCATCAAGGCATTTGTGAGTGGACATTTCATATGAAGAAACGGTTGTGATCATTGTAGATGGTTCAAATACATCTTCTGTATTTGTAGAATATGATTTCACTTTATTTACCATAAGGTGAAATTTCGACTTATTCTTTCCATCAGACGTGTAAGCTGAAAAACATGCACTTTGTATTGTGAGTCATGGAGGGTTGCGAACACGTTTTCTTTCTTGATTTATCTGTATCGGCTCTACCCTTCTAGAAGCCGCTGGTGGATGTGATTGAATGTACATTGGAATAAGATATCCCAAAGTTGTGAGTGGTAGATCATACGCACCGGGTGGCCCTGTAAATGTGCCCCCTGTCCTGATCTTTTTTAGAAAATCTTTTCCCAAGATCAGATCCACTCGTGCCTGTTTGTGAAAATTGGGATCTGCCAACAAATATCGTTGCATTGCTGATGGTTGTGCAGTGATGGCTGGGAATCTTAAATATTCCCAGTGTATACTGGGTAGGATATGAGTTGACATTATATATGTGTCATTGGATGCTTGTCTAGACTCCAGCGTAATTGTAGTTTTTCCAATGGAAGATGATGGACTTATTCCTGGAGTCGTATATGCACGTTTGGCACTGATATTTTTGATAGGGATACATAAATGTCGCACCATATGAATAGTGATGAAATTACGCTCACTTCGTTCATCAATGAGGCAGCGTATTCGGGCTGTTCGAGCTTTGGAGATCAAATCTACCATTGCTGTAGCCACTATGTTATTTGGTACAGGCACTGAGACGGGATTCAAGGCTTTCATATTTGGCTTATATTTGCCAATGTGTAAACTGGTGTGATGACGTTCTCTACACAGTTTACATGTGTAGGTACTGACACACTCATCAGTATGATGTTCTTCAAGACAGTTTAGACATAGTGCCTTTTCTGAAATCCATTTGTATCTGTCATATGGAGTCAGTAGCAGATATGAACTGCATCTATGTATTCTATGAGTATTGCCTTCACAATAACGACATGTAGAGACTATCTCTTCGTATTTGTGATTGGCGACGTCATCGTCATCGGAATCTCGCTCCGGAGACGATTTTGATTGAGTAGGAAGTTCATAAGTCTCAGCTGTAAAACCCTCTGGGGTACATGCGGTCCCAGTAGGTGTTACTTTACTAACTGTTTCTTCCATATTAATATACGCAGATGAGTTGGCGTCTGCATCCATATTAACATATGCAGATGAGTTGGCTTCTGCAGGTGTTGTATGTGTTTGGTCATATAATGGATTACATACTAGTCCATTATTGTCCAGTGTGTCATTGTTTTCGATTACTATACTTCGTAAATCGATTCTGATGTTGTCATATTCTGTTTCGAGATTTTTAAAATCTAACAGTGCACATGGGAGAGAGTATTTGTCTTCTTCAGCAACGAAATATTTATAACAATTTACATGTTGACTGGTGACAACAGGTGCTATGAGCTCTAGATCCTTTAGATATAGCTCAGCCATGTTCATTGTAAGTTTGGTGTGAGGTTCAAACTTAGCCATTCTTTCTCGAATGGTTTGCATGCGGCTCGATAATGCCTGATGAAGAGAGATATGAGTAATTTGCTCATCTGTACGAATCACTAACATATTGCGATTCAAAGGGGCCATAGGAAATTTAATAGGCGTAATAGTAACATCTTTGAGACTCACTTTCTCAGTCATGGCTGGAGTTTCTGAAGTCAAAGTAGCAGTAATATTGACAGGACTAGGTGTTACTGTAACCGGATGCTGTTCCGAAATTGTTGAAGGGGGTTCTGGCAATATGTGTGCCGGTGGCTCACTTCTCCAGTTGCTTGCCATATCCTTATTCGGATATTTCTGTAGCAATTTGGCTTGTATACTAGGGTGTACAAAGAAGTGTGCCATGTATGAGTAGTTTTGATTTTATATTATTCAGTATGTTTTTACCTTTCAACGGTAATACTCTCAAACCAAAAGGAAAATTGAGACGTAGTATATCTATGTACTGAATATTGTTACTGTGGTATGATCAGAGACACGTGAATCCTTTCTAAAGTGAGGAAAATCAAAAATAAAATTGATTGACCTGACCTGGATTTGAACCTGTGTTATTGAGCAATAGTTAATTGATGTATCATTTATGTGACACAAATCACTATAATACCTCAAAAAGAGAACAAAAACTATACAAAATAGTTTTGCCCCTTGTGGGAATTGAACTCGGTACCTTGGTAACAAAAAATGTTGCAGGGCCTAATGTTAAATGTTGCAAGGCCTAATGTTAAATGTTGCAGGGCCTAATGTTAAATGTTGCAAGGCCTAATGTTAAATGAACTATATAGTATAGATATGTTAATACTATATGGTTTTTGTGTACACGCATGTACTGTATGTAGATTCAGAACAATTATTCCTTGTCTGTCTATTTCTTGATACCTCTGTAATTGAGGTGCCCACAGTTGGGTAGGTGAGTCTGAAATGTAAGTTTTTTATTCCAAAATAAATTTCAGTACCTTCCTGTAGCTGGGTCAAAAGAAAACGGATGTCAACGTCAATGTGGTAAATTATTTTGTTGAAATAATTTTTAGCAAGGTGAACCTGAGGTTACGGCTGGGCTTTATGTGCTATCACTATAAAGCTTCAGTCAGTATGTGTCTCTTCGTGGTTCTGTGATATAGATGGGATGTGTATACAGTTGGGTGTAATTTTTATTCTATAAATTACCCTGTCAAACTGTATTTTGTTTTGGAGTTGAGTTCCGTATATATAGTGGTCTGTGGTATATCACTTCTACTTTCCTGTTACACAGGATGTACTGGGTGATTAGTGGGACTTCTATGGAGTCCAGACCTACTGCTATATATTTTGATTATGAACCCGACTTCTGAAAGTTGAAGTCGCTAAAGTCTATAAATTTAATTCTATGTTGCAAATTTCTATATACTTAATATATGCTTACTGTTAGCTATTGTGCAGATTATGATTACTTAAATAATTCTTAAATAAATCCGAGTATGGTATCGTTGGCTCTTAACTGGCCCTACACTATACACACATATGTATAGTGCTGATACTCTTGTATCTTACCCTTCTATACTCCCATAAGTATAGTACTCGGTTGTTAGAATAGTGATAGCTATACTAACTGGATAGGCAATGCTGTATGAAATTGCTCTATTTAGATGCAGAAATGCTTTTGTTTAAGCTCCTACTGTTATTTGAACGTAGGGTGTCTATGTATGCGAGACTGTGCTATAAATTCTCAATATTCTGCGCTTCTATAAATTGAATTCTGTATGATTGATGATGTCACCTATGTAGAACTAGGTGTGGATATCTGTATGCTGTATCCTTGCGTCCTCAATGTTGTAGTAATTGAGAAGGCTTTGAAATTTTACTTAATTTGTAAGTAACTAATTTGATTATACTCTCACACTGTAATGCTAGTTATGAAGTCTTACTTATTCTAAACTTAATTAATTTTTAGCTTATGCCCCCGTTTGTATTGAAGGTTGGTTTTTGTAGAAACCTGGGCTGAAAATAAGCTCTAGTGTCCTTTATGCCTGGGACGATCGTTGTATGTAGACCTGTCGTTGTTTTAGACTTTGTTTGTTTTGTATCTATCTATATTTTTTCGCTTGATGACCGTATGTATGAAGGCCTGCCGTTGTTTTAGACTGCATATGTGGATGCTTTTTGCGAAGAGGACACTACTCGATAATATGACCTAGTTGTCATATGATATGTAGCTATATCATGAAAATTTGTGCTTTGATTCATAACTTGTAATTATATGCTATCTATTTATATTGTATTTAATAATATACTCTAGTGTGTGCACTTACTTACTTGTTACTTGGTATAAGGCTATCTTACCCTATAAAAATTGTTGCTTGAGCATAAACTTGTGAACCAGTATATCTCGATACTATATGGTGATGTCCTATGCTATATACCTACCGTATTAAGAAGGTACCTAATAGAAAACTAATTAAATATTTTCTATTGTAATTATAGTAGTATGAAATAATTCCACTTTGTTACGGCTTCTGTCTCTATGTAGTCATCCTCGTGTCATAACACAGAATTCAGAAAAATGCCCGTAGTATAGAATTATTCAAATTAACTAGTATATAGGTACTTATTATTTTATAGAATTATATGCCTATATCTCTACAATATTATTATTTATAAATATATATCAAAAATGTTGTTCTATGTACTAGGATATAGTTAAGAATATCAGGAAAATTTTCTAAATTATTTTGTATTCCTATGTAAGTACTAGAATGCTATGTAAGTGAATGTGTATGGTTACATAAAATGTTTATGTTCTCATAACTTGCATATATATTATACTGTATCTTATTACCTTGCGTTGTAAGAACCGTATTCGTATATATTACATTACTTGTTGTGGTCCAGTGGGCTAGTCGTCTTCTTCAATGTAGATTACGTCTCGTCCTTTTCCTGATGCACTTTGGCTGCACGTTGAATTGGATTAGAAGATGCAATGGGAAACTGAAGTCGGTGTTGGCTCCGGTATTCTGAAGAAGAAGGACAGCGTGATGGACTGGGCAGATGTTGTAGTGGAGTTGGTCTTGGTTGTGGACGGGAAAGGGAGAGATTTGGATGTGTTGTGGGATAGGACTGGCTGGAGATGCTTTGGCGTTGGTCGCGGTGTCGAGCTGGTCCTGTTGTGGAGTTTTCAATGTACAAGGACTGGGAATGATGTGAGGATTGCGGTGCTGCTATTCTGTAGCTGTACTAGGCAAAATGTTTTCCTTTTCGTTGTTTTCCTCAGGTATAAAAGGCTCTATCAGTTCAGTTCTTGTTTGTCTGTCTCTATCACGACTTTCAACCAAATTGTTTCTTATGGTTTTTAAAATGTTTATTAAACCATTCACATAACTTTCCAAATTTCTATTGGATGTCGGGGTATCATGAGTACATGCACTAATATGGGTAGTCTCGCTTTTCAAGAATTTTCCTAGACTTGTGTAAACATATAGTGGATTCGTCTCACTCACAATATAATCAGTACAACCACAAATTTCCCAAACTTCACTTATATTGTTGGACATGAGTTTTTTATTGTTTATAATCACTTTGTCTGAGTGCTTGTTTTTTCAGAGTTTTTATTTGTTGTACTTTCCTTCATATATTCTGCGACATCAGTAGTTTCTAGTTGAATGAGGCAATATAGTAGATACGCACGAAATGCCTGTCGCTTATATTTGGCGAACGCACTAGTGTGTTTGCAATGGGAAATATGGTTTATAGAACCTATAGGGTATCTTCCATAGGGAGTGATTACAAACTGGGCACTCACAGAGCAGGGGACAAAATCGTCACAAAAACATAAACTATTATCTGGTGTTGTGGACATATTATTGGGCCCATTAATAATAAATGTTTTAATTACCAGATCTTGTAGTTTTCTGAGGTATGATAAAGTGTTAAAGTTTATATTGCATACCGTTGTATTCTGATTCATGTCCATATATTGTTTTGCTTGAGGACAAAAATACTTACAATTGATGAGTTAAAATTCGTCTTCGTCCATGTAGCATTCGTTGTACAGATGATCATTGGGCTCATCATTCCAGGCATATTTATAAGAGTCATGCCATTGTTGATCTGGATCAATTCTTACAGGTTGAGGACAGGGATTCAGCACAGTTTGAGTGTAGTAACGGTGGCTTTTGCACAGGCACTGGGAATGGAGTTGTTTGCATCTATGTATTGGGCGTCTACAATATGGATTATAATCTTCTTGTTCACCGTACGTAGGTTTATCTTCCTTGAGTTTTTGCTCTGTGGCGAACTGATAATCTTCTCGTCTATCACGAGCAGCTATTAGACGTTCATCATAATGCTTACATTCACTGATGTGTGGTAGTTTAAGTATGTTATCGCCTTGTACTTTACCAAAGTGAGTGGTAGCAAATGTTTCGTCTTCTATCCATTCAGGTAAGTCAGTTGTACAATAGCAATCGTTAAGTAGTGGGCCAAATGATTTGTGATGACTCCAGGTTTTGAGATTGACTTGAAATAATTTTTTAACTAAATTATCCAGTATCCTGTCAGCTCGATACTTCTTTATGCGTTGATGGCGCTTCTCCCTCAGCCTCTTTATTGTTGAATTCATTGACACTATTTTTGCATATCTGCTTGTTGTTCAATAAGAGGATCAAAACGGATACCTGTTTGTTGCTCTAGTTCGTAAATGATGTGTGCACGAATTAATGTTTTGACTGTGATCATAAGTTTGTTGTATTCTCTTTCCAGATGTTGTTGTGAGTAGCGTTGACGGGAATTTCTTTTCTTTTGTCTCTGGTCCATCTAGTTGTAATATAATTGTTAAATTGTTTTTTAATTAGAACTGGATTGGGACGATGTCTGGCTACACGAACTCACTTCGTTGTTAGTATCACTGCTTTGGTTTTCTGGTTGTTTACTGAGAATGTCACGAACTATTTTGGGACACACAACTTCTCTGAAACTACGTACAAGTTTGTTTAAGGCCTGGTTATGTTCTTTGCGTAAACCGCGTTTGTTCTGTCGAGGCTTAGGTTGTGACTCCATTTACCACTCGATTTACATACTGTGGGGTAACTTGGTAATTGTCCTAAGTGTAATATACTGCTGAGCGATATAACGTAGCTAAGTCTGTTGCAAAGTTAATATCGTGAACCGCAGATGCTCCCAACACAAGAGAAAACGAAGATGGTATGTAAGAAATGGAAGTAGCAAAAGAACTTACTGCACCACCAAAAACAATTATTGTTAGTTACTCGGAGTAAAGACCCGGGTAAAATTCGCGGGGAGCCAAATGAAATGATATGTACTATCTTTGTAATACATACGCTGATAAATGATATCTACCTTCATTGAGGTAAATACGCTGTCACGATTGATAGGATGAATATTTTGTGTCACTATGTACTTTTATGATGTAAGAAATAAAAGTATCAGAAAATTGTATGTTAATGCTTTTTATTACTGTAGTGAATAAATTGAGATTTAAGTATAGGTGACTTAATCTCAGTGCTTTAATACAATATGGTGTTACTAGACATTGAAGAGTCTAATATGGCGAAAAGTCTAAAGTGCTAGTGTTGAGTTGAACGCTAGAAGACGAATGGCAATGGCTAGTTAGTTGCCTTCCGTATTTATAATAAAGTGGAAGGAAAAATATTACAATATATTTTTTGGCACATGAGGAAAAATATTAAATATTAGTTATTCTACGTGTCACAATGTGACATAAATCTACGTGGACATAAATCTACGTGGACATTGGTTTACATGAATATTGGCATTATAATTAGATCATAATATAATTATAATACAATGAGAAACATAATTATTTCTGTGCTGACGTGTTGTTCATTTTAATATAACATTTGATACATGAACATACAATTGTAATACATTTCTAAATGGAATTGTGATTACATTTATAAATGTGGTTAACTTAAATATGGTATATCTAATGTGGTTTATTATGCTATAATAATTACTTGTCCTCCACGTCTGCCTTCTCCATATGAGTAAGACAGAGGGAGAGGAAATGACATAGATAGGAGCGAGCGAGTCACAAGGAAAATAGAATTATATTCCTTTCCCTGTTCTCGCCCTCTCCTAATCTAACAAGCGCTATATGACTACTATACTCACTATAGCCTCCAATGCCCGGGCTATACACTGTATGTGACCAGCCAGGCAGTGGACGCACAAGAGAGTCTGTGGCAAGAAAGAGGGAACATAAAGCTCTATCTACACTTCTCTCTCCATTCATTACTTGTGCTCTGATTTTACATTGCACGCAATGGAAGGAGATGAGAAGATCTGTAATTTTTGAGTACAAAACATTCCATAGACACTGTTCACTTTGACTTTAACTACTATAAATGTAATGTGGTTGGTTGTAAGGTTTACCGTCCACATCAAAAGTATTTATTTTTACGTTTAAGAGACTGTAAATGCATGCGCTGGAACACACTTATTTGCATTTTTATTTCCAAATTGCAACAGTTTTGTATTAAGTAAACGGCTACACAGAAATGTCCAGTAGTTAATAGCACTACTAAACTAACTTTAAAAACAAGTTTGCTTGCGAGGAAGACGAGGCAATTCCAAGAATTAGGTGAAAGAGAACCAGCCTGGCCAGTGTACATATGTGCTGTATGTAGCTAGTTTATACTTCTACTATGTTCAAGCAAGTTCCATCTGTATGTTTTACGAGAGCAGAGTATAGGACTGAACTATTGCATAATTATGCTTTCCTGCCGTCTGTACCAGTAAAGGCTACAAACTCCAATATCCTGAGTGGCAAGACGAGCAATTCCAATAACAAACGATAAGAGAAAGAAAACTAGCGTTGCCACTGTACATATGTCCTCTACGTAGCAATGGTAGCATAATTAAAGCAAGTTGTAACTGTATTATTCACTATAGCAGAATGAAAGAGTGCATAATTGTATGTGCATTTCTGCCGTCGGTAGCAGTACAGCTTACGAACCTCAATCCACAAATTTATACAAATTTCAAAGTCTAAACAAACCTTCACCAACACAGAAAATCCAGTCGTTGTGAATCGCTCTTCTCATTAATAAGAATTACACTGAATTTGATTGCCTACGCAATAATATTATTCTAAGCAGCCTGACATTTAATTTTATATCTCATAAACATGCCTGTACGCACAGACTTATTTGGACCCAAGTGGCGATGCAGTAACTAGGAATTCCTCGTGTAATGCAGCACAATGCAAAACCGTGCGCTACAGTAGACACATATTTAAACGGCATAAAAGCGGACTGCAGTTCCGAATCTTACATTATTCAAAACTAATACTGCTCGCGGAAGAAACAGCACAAGGCTAGAGATTTATCTAACGCTGTGCCAACAGTTTCAAAAAAAAAAAAAATCGTGTAGGTAATTAATTTTTTTAACTTGTGTAATTTGAAAATATTTTCAGTAAGAGTGAAATTTTACTTTATTAAATTGTTTTTTAGGTCAATTGTCAGTTCAAACCTCACTCTAGAAGACCAGCTGAACAGCCTTATTGAAAGTCAACCACTATTGCTTAGAATATTACAAATTCCTTAGCGGACATCTCTCGGAAATACGAAGTTCACCATGGCCCGAATTTTCCACGTTTGGTCACTGCTATGCCTTATTTTGAGTGTACCAATTTTTTCTGCAACACCCTTAACGTCAAGTCCAATTTCAGCAAGAGGAGGTCGTGGAAGGGAGGCCGTTCGGGGATGTATTTTAAAACCAGACGGACAATTACATTGCAGAGTTGAGGATACGCAGGTGAAGACGTCCTGTAATTTTGATACTTGTGAAAACTGTGATGAAGACTTGGACGTGTGTGACCCCCCTTGTAAAGGAGACGAGTGTAATGTAGGCTGTATCATAGGAGAAGATGAGGATTGTTTCCCTAGGGGACCAGTCTCAGGCAATAAACAGCGAAACGCTTAGGCTTAAAGCTTAATAAAGCGATGCTGCAATGTTTTCCAGTTGACTCGCCGTGTTCATGTAATCCACAGCTTGGCAAATACTTGGTATCAGTAACAGGGCCACACTTACTAATTTTGAGCTCACAGTTATTAGGTTTGATCGATGAAAAGCAATGTTTCATTCCAAGACCGAAAAAAAGTGAAGAAATAAAACAAAACACTCACGCACTACAAATAGCAAAGAAATAATACTTTGTATGTAAAAATCAAAATGAACTATATTGTTAAACTGAAATCTACTAGCAGAATACTCATTACTATTCTAAAATCATGTGAATAGTTTTCAAGAAAAACTGTTAATAGACAATTTTTCAGTTTTTCACAAACTAATTAAATCGTGTTTACAACTTATAGAAACAAAGTAAATAGCCCATTTTCCACTTTTTGAAAACGCGTCAATAAAACATTTTAAATATATTTAAAACAGAGTTTGCGCTTTGTAGAAGCGTAACATTTTTTGCTCATTTTAACAAGTGGTAAATAACTCAATATGTAATTTACAAAATAACATACATAGACTGTTTTGTAGTTTTAAGAAATAAGGGTAATAAGCCACTTATAACATATTTAAAACTCATATGTAGGACACTTTGTAATTCCTGAAAATATAAACTATTTTGGACCTTGAAAAAACATGTAATTGAAATATCTTCTCTTTCTAAAAACATGCAAGCGACATCAATGCTCTGTTTTAAAAAACAATACGTAAAATAAACATTTTGCATATAACGTGTAAATATAACATTTTTCCATTTTCACAAGCATTTAAATTTTGCAAACCATTTACAGTTTACGAGAAACCCGTACTTAACATAATATGCTCATATCTCATGTTGTGTACTTGTATTTTAGCCTTTAGCTTAGTTTAATTAAATTTTTGCTTAAATTGTAAACATGGGTCATTTTGATTTTCCACTCGCCATTTCTGTGCACACAATTGTTGGATTTGCAGGGAACGATATACGTAGGAACATTGGCAGGTACCGTATTTCTTCTGCTTACTACTTTTATTATATTTGCTACATGCGTTAGTATACAGATACTAATAAGGAACTAAAACAAGTGAAGTATCAAAAGAAGCCACAATCCAGCTACTGCATTACGACAATTGACACGTATGTAGATAACGAATAGAGGATAATGCTAGACATTAACTAACAAATTAGGAAACATGTAAATATTTAATTGTATCATTTAGTAATTATATAGATAGAATATTTTGAAAATTGAATTAACGTGTAAGTACATAATTTGGAATTTTCAAAAGCATACAAATAAATTAAAATATTTTTTCCATTTTACAATACAAGTGGGCGAAGCAATTGTCATAAAATTAAGTCACTTTAGCTTTTGTTTTATTTTCATATCAATTTTGTTCTAAATTGAATACTTTTAAGTAACATTTCTAGTCCCTAGAGTAAACGTCCGCAAAAAGTCACAACCATAATTATAGCATCAGGCATCCAAAAAACGTTGCATTAAGGTGTAGTTATATGTGAATGGAAAAGAACTAAAGAATACATGTAAGATAGGCAATACAAGTATTGAAATTTTTACCAGATAACAACAAAGAGGCTTTTTTAAAGTTTTTGAAGAAGACAAAGTTTTTGAAATTTTCAAAAAATTTAATTTGCTTGCAATTAAAACCATAATAATACTTGTCTTTGTGAATATTGCATTCTTTCTATATTTTAATCCTAACGTGCAAATGACTAGTTTTGATTCTTTATTGTTATTATGAAAGTGTGTGAGTGTGACTGTGGTAGTAAATTGGCCAACTGACAACGTGACGTTCTTTATGTGCATGAAAATAAGACATATTACGCGAAAAGATATTCCATGTTCTGCACTTAATTAAATTATCCACCATCCCCTACACAACTGCACTACAATACTAATTCTATCTGCAGAGCTTAACTATGCGTCTTGCTTCAGTTGACGAAAAATTTAAGTCAGCCTTAAACTTGTAGTCACTCGTACGTTGTCTGTGGATGAGTTAAGTAAATTACATTGCTGTTGTGGCGAAAAGAAGCGATACGGTAATCTACGCAGGGTCGTGCCTAATATGTAGCGGACAAATTGAATCACTCAATCAAAAAACATTTTTTTTTCAGCTATAGTTCACTTGCGCTAAAAGTAGTAGTTATTGTAAAAACAACAGATGTGAAACGTTAGTATTATACACGCATGCGCACAAATTTTAAAAACCTAGCGTTTCGCACCGGATTAGGCTACCGTGGGCCCGAAGTAAATGCTGAGCTTCAGTGAACATTGGCGTCATCAAAGGAACAATATAATTTCAATCACGCCATAAAAAGGTTTGTAAATTTTAAATGTTGCAATAAAACAAAACAATAAAATAAAATTCAATAAAGTTACCCTTTAAACTGTATTTTGCAACATTTTTCGTTAAAAAGAGAAGGTTTCAATAAAACCATTTCTGTTGTGCAATTTGTAGTGCGCTTCAGGGGCGGACTGGTTACTTTTAGGGGCCCGGGAATTTTTAATGACGAGGTTTGGCGATCAGGGGGCCCACACTGAGCCAAGGGGCCCAAGGCTCCCGTTTACGTAATGTATAAGAAATTGGGGGCCCATCTGGAATTTCCCGAAATTGCTTATGGCCAGTCCGCCCCTGGTGCGCTTACCCTGGATAGAAAACCATACACACAATTAGCAAAAATAATATATATATTGACTAAATTACGCCATTTTGGCTTTTCTGTTGCTGAACTCGTAAATGCTTACTGTACCTATATTAGATCCCTAATTGAATATGCTATAGCTGTATGGGGTATTAACCTTAACATTTGTAAAATTAACAGGATCATTAAACTGGAAAAGAGATGTATAGCCATAATAACAAAAAAAATTACTACTAGTAATTATACCCTAGTTTTAATTAATATTTCATTAGTACCAATTTGTGATAGAATCAACAAACTTAAATTAAAACTAAGTTTATCCTTACTTAAATCCTACAAATTTAGACACCTTGCTAATCCCCAAATCAAATACTACAATTCAACCTAATCAACCAGTCATTTTCGAACTATACTTTGGTAAACTGCTAGGTATCAAAAATCTGTTGTTTCCACTGCCATAAAACAATTAAATAGTCTGAAAACGAAAGAAACTTTTGAGCTGAAAAAACAGCGTAACCTTAATAAACCATAGAATAGTTGTTAAATAGTCATAGATTTGTTTGTAATAACATTTGCATTACCGTAATTTTGTTAGTGCAAGATAGAAAAGCTCTTTCTACCCAACATATCTTTACACTTTTTCACAACTACGTGATACTCACAAACGAATTACTACGTTACTTGCAATTTTTTATTGGGAGTCTCACAGCTTGGAAAACGTAATACAGAAATAAAGAAATCATGTGTAGTTCATAATCGCTCAACGCTTCAATACAAATTACTTTTGACTGAACCTGTGACTGGCAAATGTGCAGCAATTCTAAGAAATGGGACAACTTACGTTGCTATCATTACTAATAGTGGTTAGGAATATCGTTTGTGAAGAACTAAAATGACCCATGTCCATTTTTAGCTAAAAACAATATCCTTTATCTACAAAAATATTGAAACATGTCTTTAAAGCATTTAAAATGAACATTTTAAACTTACAAAAACATGAAAATAGAATAATTCACACTTTTTACAAATATGTAATTAAAATAATTTACAATTTTCAAACATACGTTAATAGAACATTTAAAAATTTTCAAAAACATGAAAATAAAACAATTTACACTTTTTGAAAATATGTAAATAAAATAATGTACAATTTTCAAAAATACGTTGATAGAACATTTTGAACTTTTCAAAAACATAAAAATAGAACAGTTTACACTTTTTTAAAACTCGTTATTAACATTTGACGCGTGTTTCTCTTTTTGTTTTGATAACATACATCATTTTGATTTCAGCTTAAACTGGATATGAGTCATTTTGGTTCGCCACAGACGACATGCAGTTATGTAATGTACAGTACACAGTGCAATTACAGGTGCGAGTATACAGCGCTACTAGCTAGGAAGCTGGGGTAACTTTCATTTGTGGCTTTCTAAGAGTAGAATGATGTGAACCATGTTTGCAAATATCATTTTAGTGTATAGCCGGTCTAGACTCAATTCCCAGTTTAGTCCTTATACCAACAATCACAATACAAAAGCCTCAATTGCTCCTCTTAATCACGTAAATATATTATCCAACATACAATCCGATGCTGTTTAACATTTTCAAAAAACATTCCAAAGACAATGCACCTTGTTGCATGTTTATCATTATTGTATTTCTTTTAATTAATTGATGTTTGAAATCTAGTCTTGTGTACTGTTTAATTCTTTAAGTACAAATGACAGCATGACACAAACACTTTTCAATAAAGTAATAGGCTGCACATATGGTTTAAAAAAATGCAAGCAGAATATTTTGTGTAGTTCAAAACATTGCAAATAGAACTAAGTTGCAATTCTCCAAAGTACGTTAATAAACAATTTTAAATATATTTAAAAAACGTAAGTAGAACATTTAGTTAAATCATGAAACATCTTCCCGATTTCAGAAAAAATAAATTGAACATTTTAAAATGCAAAATAACATGGTAAAAAACAACTTCTAGTTTAAAGAAAACAAAAGTAATAAGCCATTTATAACGTATTTAATACACTCAAGTAGAACACTTTGCAATTTTTTAACAAATAAACCAATAGGGACTTCTCAAAAACATTTTATTTAAATATCTGCACCTTTCAAAAGCATGCGAACAACATTAGTTTGTAATTAACAAAAAGCATACGTAAACAAAACATTTTGCATATCACATAAACGTGTAAATAGAGCATTTTTCACTTTTCAAAACGATTTAAGTAAATTTCCAAACCATTCAAAACTTACGAAGCGCCCGTAATTAGCATTTTATGCAGTTATATCATGTAGTGTATTTGTCATTTAAAGTATCAAAAGAAGCCAATACCCTGTTACTGCATTACTACAACTCCTACTCGAGTAGATAATGTCAAAAGAGTGATGCCTATAAATAGGTCATAAATGCACTTGAATGGTACATATGGCCATTTTAGAAAATATGTAACATGTCTGCGGATAGTAGATATTGGATATTGCATTTTATTATTTTATTCGTAGCTGTATTTTATATGTTATTTTATATGTAACATGTCGTAGATGGCTGGTTTTTATTCTTGACAGAAATTAGTACAGTGTGTGAGTGCGAATGTGGTAGGAGATTAACATTGGCAGGAGGCCAACTTACATAGTGACCTTCCTTCTGTGTATGCATATTCAACATACATAATTAAAACGTGAAAAATATTTCATGCTCTGCACTTATCCTATTTACCATCCATTACTAAACTGTGATTTGTGACACATGCATATAAATAAATCTGCAGAGCTGAAACTATGCGCCCTACCTACGTTGGCAATACAAAGGAGTCGACCTTGGACCTGTGCTCCCTCCAGCGTTGGCTGTTGACGAGTTCAGTAAGTATCACGCAAACTTACGAATCGTGATTTGTTTTCTGATTTGTAATTATATGTGTCCTGCTCAACTGACAAAATGAACGTTGAGACACTAAATCCAGAAATATTTTAGCTTTCACTTTAATCCAAAGCATCGTCTACAGTTACGTGCTTACTGCTTACTGGAAGTAAACACTAATTACAGATATGTTAAACCTAACCTAACCCAACCTAGATATTTTCAGTGAGGAATCATTTTGTCGTAAGTCCAAAGCACGGCTAAAATCATTCTGTCGCAAGCCCATACGATTCTTAAAGTCATTTTGTCGCAAGTCCACTCAATTGGTAGCTACCGTCGAGGTCGCTTCCGCGGTTTCCTTTGCATTTGACTGCGCAGTCCCGACGAAAAAGGCGTCGGGACGACGCTGGGCCGGCGGTCAAATCCGACGTCGGCTCAACGCTATTGTTTATTGGGCAGGGGTTGTATGTTACCCACTTTATTGTACTCATGACGTACACTTATGTTAGAGGTCGTTCACAAAACACGTAATAAAAGTTTCATTTCCAGAACATTTTACGCTTTTAAAAAACATGCAAATAGAACATTTTACACTTTTGAGGAAAACGTAAATACAACATTTTACACTTTTATACACATGCAAATAGGACACTTTACCCTTTCGAGAAAAATAGAAATACAACGTTTTACACTTTTACTTTTTACAAAACATGCAAATTGAAAATTTTACACTTTTAAGAAACATGCAATAGATCATTTTGAACTTTTAAGAAGAATGTAAATACAACATTTTACACTTTTAAAAAACATGCAAATAGAGAACTTTACACTTTTGAGAAAAATGTAAATAGAACATTTAACACTTTTTAAAACATGTAAATACAAAATTTGGGACATTTAAAAAACACGTAAATAGCACATTTTACACTTTTAGGAAGAATGTAAATACAACATTTTACACTTTTTAAAACATGTAAATACACAATTTCGGACTTTTAAAAAACATGTAAATAGCACGTTTTACACTCTTGAGATGCATGTAAATAGCACATTTTACACTTTCAAGAATACATTAAATAAAACATTTTACACTTTTAAGAAAAATGTAAATACAACATTTTACGCTTCTAAAAAACATGCAAATAATGAATTTTACACTTTTGAAAAAAATGTGAATAGAACATTATACACTTTTATAAAAAATGTAAATAGAACATTTTACAATTACGATTAGGTGGTTTCGCGCCGAACGGTGGTGACCATTTCCTGGTTAGGTACATCGTGGTTTGCTATATGTGTGCTGCCTACTTGCATTAAATTATAGAGATACATTAAACCCTGCACATACTAAATTTTGCAGCTTGTTTGTAGTCTAGCTTGACACCATGTATTTTTCTGTCCAACCAGATTCACAATATTTACATGGAATTACATTCGATTTATTTTTAGAGTACACTTTTGGAAACAAATTACGCAAGTAATAGCGACAGTATCAACACTTTCAAATATATCTGCATTTACATTTCCGTGAAATATGTGGCAATTCCAAGAATTGAGACGAGAAGTGTGGTGTACATTGGTGCTTTATGTAGTCTGTAACCAGCGTGTACTACTACTAAATCGAAACAAGTTGCATTTGCGTGATTCATGAGGGCAGAACGAAAAAAACAAGGAAATTGTTGCTCCCAGTATATAATTAATGGTTACAAACCTCAATCTCAAAAGTCAACACAGTGCAGTCAAAATTGACTTTCTCTTGTTCAATGAAGAGCTGACTCATTGAATTTAAATTAGGATACGACCAGACTATTGTAGACTGCCAGAATTTGTAGTTTATGCTCACAAACAACTTAATAGTGAACAGAGCATACACAACTTACGCATATTTTCATGCTGGTACATTCTTAAAGTTGTTTGTGATGGGAAAACCGGAAACTTGGTGATCCTTGGGATCCTCCTAATGCAGTACCATACAACACGGTAGAAAACAGCAGATACATATTATGTGAATGGTATAAAAGTGGACGCCAGCTTCCAACATTACTCAATTCGAAACTGCTCCCAGACGACCAAGGACAAGTCGAAGCTCAACGTTCTAACCCTGCCCCTCCAGTTATAAGAAAGGTAAGGAAGGTAGAGGTAATTAATTTGTTAACTTTTGTAACTCAAATTAACTCAAGGACACAGCACTTCCTTGGGAACGTCAACATGTTTACATGGAACTCTAGGATTTTACTGATTGTTACCAAAACGTTTTCCAATGAATTGACTAGTTGAAACTGAAAATATAATTTTGATAATCCTGATTGCAATTTATATACACGCAAATTAAATTAATACAATGACGTTTATTTTCTGGTATTGCAAAAAACGATCATGATTTTGTTTTGTTATCTTCGAATTAGGCTTCTGAAAGTGTATACCGACATCTTTTTGCCATTCAAGCTTTTGAAAAATAAACCATTCCCACCCAAACAATTGTTACCTGAGCATTTGCCACGCACAACCAATCCTAGGACATTTTATTACTGCATACCCAACTACTAAAACTTGAAACGATACACGTGGCTCGCAAAGTGTACCTAAATGTATTTTTTTTATAGGACGAAGCTCATGTAACCAAATGATATTGATTTGTTAATTTTCAAATACCAAAAGAATATCAATTGGGTACGACTTATTATAATAAATACCGTATTTCCTGTATCAACACACTGCCCTTTAATAGTACACGGGTCTGAGAGTTATGAATAAGAATCCTTTAAATTCTATTTCATTTAAATTCTCTGACAGATTTTGCATCTCTAAAATAATAATATCACCATGGCCCGGATGATTCACGTTTGCTCACTGCTCTGCCTTATTTTGAGTGCCTTTATTCTATATGCAACACCATCCATGTCAAGTCCAATTGCATCAAGTCACGATGATCAAGGTCACGTATGTATCAACAATCCAGACAGGTCTATGAGCTGTTTAATACCAGAACCACAACCGGTGGTGGCAGCTGGGCCGGAAGAGCAGGTGAAGGGGGGATCCGCTGTACAGTAAACAAATGTAATGACATGAAGTAAGCAGTGGAAGCGCAAAAGTTTAGGAAAGTGATTTAGGATTGTTGTTTGATTCAGTAGCTGTGTTAGTGTCATCCACAGTTCGTAAAATACTTGATATCAGTATTTGCGTCATAAGAAGCAAGATCAAGATTCCTTAGTTTCTAAGTGCACCTTGATTACGATAATTTACAGAAATAATTAACAATTTTCCTAATTGGATTTATTATTAATGATAAAATGACACTTTCTGAAATATATGTTTGAATAAATCTTATAATTTTGCACAAAAAAATCATTTTTACAAGGAACATTAAATTAGTTACATCAACGTTTGCACATGCTGTACATTTTAATTCAGAAAAGTGATTTCTATGGACCAATACTGTGTCACACTTTATTATTACCACGCTTTACTTATAAATGAATTAATAGGGTGCTTAACAGTTCTTGAATAGAAGTGTTTAAAACGTTATAATTAACCTTTTGCACTTTGTCAAATGTCGAATCATAAAACATTCAGTGTATTTCAAAACTGTATAAATATACTAGAGTATTTTGAAGCTTTAAGAAGCAAGTTAACATAACATTTCAAAAAACAGTTTAGAAAACACACAAATAGAACGTCTTGCACTTTGCAACAACAAAAACTATTGCTCACTTTTCAGAAGCATAATTATAAATAGAAAGGGTTCGATAATAGTCCCTGCACGCTTTGACCCCGACGCATTCACCCTATTCGCAATACTGAAAGTACGTGAAGGGAAGTTTTAATTAATTCTTGTATTTCTCAGTTTTTAATACTTACCTTATTGAAAATAAAAACTGCAGGCTAGTGATAGCTAGGAGATAAGACGGATTTAAAGAAGTGAGGAGATTGAGTGTGAATAAAATCAGAAAGAGCTATCTTGTTAACCTGAAATTTACAATTTACTAGTATTAGCATGAAACTGTGCAAATAACTTTGCTTGTTTCAAGAAAACCTATTCAAATAAATTTTTTTAGATCTTTCTGTACGACATTTTTTATTACTTTAATAAAAAATTATTATAACATTTTTACAACTTAAAAAAAACGAAGTAAATATTGCTTTCTGCACTTCAAAAAAAGTTAATAAGACATTACAAATATATCTTAATTAATTTAGTAAAACGTTTTTCACGTTGTCGAAACATAAAACAGTTTGCCAGTTTCAAAAAGTTGTAAATAGAACATTTTGCAGTTTTTAAAATAACATGGACCGTCTTGTATATTTTAAAACATTAGTAATAAACCATTTCTGACATATTCACATCACGTAAGTAGAGCATTTTGTAATTTGCTGAAACATGAACCATTTTAAAGTTCTCAAAATCATGTGTTTGAAATGATTGTAGTTTCTTGGACTGACTGGTAGTTGGAGCATATAGTGGAGAGTGGAGACATGATACTGGGTGATCTGGACTAATCTACAATTATCATCAAATATAATTAAGACAAAGGGAAGGAAATTAAGTACTCCCCTTCAGCGTAAGTCTTTACTACGCAATTAATTAATCCAACTAATTAATTCATCCACAAATAAATTCATCGGCAGCCAGTCTAATAATAGTTACAACTTTTTTCTCTCTGGGCTAACTATTCGTCCCCTATTATTGAAATTGTTATTTTCATGTTTTGGCTGATTGCGATCTCTCGAGATATATGACGGTAGTGGCTGCTGGTAGTGATCTGGATTACTCATACGATTCACCATTAACACTCATAATCATTTTGTTTGGACTCGGATCTCAACCCTTCAATACTTAAGCTGGATTACATTTGGACCGTATAGTTGTGAAACGACTGACTGTAGTTTCTTGAACTGACTGGTAGTTGGAGCATATAGTGGTGACATAATACTCGATGAGCTGGACTAATCTACAATTATCATCAAATTTATTGCAGACAAAGGGGAGAAAATTAAGTAATCTCCTCCAGTGTAAGCATTTATTACACTACTAATTGCTTTATACTAATTCATTCAGACCTGCAACCCATCCAACTTCAAATATCTATAAATTTTTCAATAATTTTTCTTTGGGATTACTAACCGTGCCCTATTTATTTGTTTTTTGGAGAGTATCTTTCTCACCTGGACTAACTACGGTTTTCGGAGCGATATTTAATATTAAAGGCAAAAGATAACGACATAGACCCGGTGTATTAGGCTGCTCTTCTCATCACAGATCAACTCTACTTTTATTACCAATTAATGAATTGCTCTAAATGTCATCTCAAATTAGGAAGGAAACGAACCCACGTCCATTGCTCCATATGCCAAAAGAAAATACATCTCTTTCATCTCAAAACAGCACAACGTAAGGAGAAAGAAAATTTTTTCTGCGATAAATACGATCAACATAATGTTACAAATATAATAGTATGTAATGTCTGTCACTGTAATAATAGAGATAGTTCTAAATTAGGTATTAGTTGCTCTCTTTCTCCTATTAGTATTTACGATATCAAAGAATCACTAGAGATTATTAATCACTTTGATAAAAATAGTAAATGTACCGTAAATAATAATGACACCAATAAGTTATTTAATATTAAAGGTACTAAGATATGCCACATCAATATTAACAGTCTTCACAGTAAATTAAATGAAATTTTCACATTCGTAATAGAGAATAAATTAGATTTACTAGCAATTACAAAAACTAAGCTGTGAAAAACAAAAACATCAACCTCATAGGGTATTGAAAATTATGACTTTTTGAGATATGATAGACTAAATCGATCTGGCGGCAGCACAGCTCTATATGTTTGAAACAATTGTAATTACTATCCTATTATATTTGATGTAGCCTTTCCTAATAATGTGGATATTTATTGTTTTAACATTCACTTAGAATTTCTTAAGCCTTTTCTTGTCATATGTATTTATACCGCACCCAATGTAAGTAAACAAGAGTTTCTTAATTCATTTAGCAGTCTTTTAGCCGCTGTTCGAATACGTTTTAGCTATTATATCATTTAAGGAGACTTAAACATAGACCTATTAAAAACTAATTCGAATATAAGCATATTACGTAGTATTATAGGGCAAAATAATATAAAACAAGTTATTGATGAACCCTCTAGAATAACAAGTACAACTTATACGCTTATCGACCACATATATGTATATAACTAACATAATACAAAAATATGGAGCTTGTAATATTTTTAGTTCAGATCATAAAGCAACCTATTTAAATCGTAAATCTAAGAAGATAAAATACAAATCTAAAATTGTTATTACTAGAAATCTAGATTAGGTTAATTGGGATGGTACACATGAAAAATTAAAGGAATGTGACTGGGAGCCCCTCCTCTCTCTCAGTAATATAAATTGTAAATTAGCTCATTTTGAGGAGCAAGTACTAAATGTTATTACCACTGTAGCACCATTAACAAAAAAACGTGTTAAAGGTAAACCTTTCAGCAGGATAACAACTGAAATTAAAGACATGATAAAATTAAGAAATAATAAAAAATTAGAAGCCAATAGAACAGGACAGGAGGCGAACTAAAAACGATACCGTAAACATTTTAATCAGCTTAAATATAAAATATTTGCAGCAAAAAAAATTACTTTATAAACTAGTTTAACAGTAATTTGAATACCAAAAACATATGGAAATTGTATGATGGGCTAAAAAATAGAAAAATTAAAGCAACACACAGAGTTAAATATTTAAATGTCAATGACATCTTGTAAAGTAATCCAAATGAAATTTGTGAAACCTTTGCCCACAGCTTGACTGTACCAGGTAATAATCAAAATAATGTTATAAGTATGTTTGCTGACTCAATAAATATAGCTGAATCAAAAATTGTAATTAACAAAATTGATATAACTACTAGTGTTAAACAATTTAATAATACTAGTCTTGAAGAAAATAAAATACCATTTACATTTCTAAAACGTGGTTTTAAGGGACTAGCTAGCCCTTTAACAACCCTTTCTAATCAGTTTTTATAAATTAGTCATATTCCAGAATCGTTTAAATGTGCAATAATTAAGAAACTGTATAAAAATGAGAGTAGTCTGTTTGGAGCGTCGTCGTATAGATCTATTTCTGATCTGCCATTATCAAATAAATTATTAGAAAAAGTCCTACATGGTATACTTACAGATCACTAAGAATCTAAAAATTTGTTAAATCCATTCCAACATGGATTCCGGGAATCCAAATCATGTGAAACTGCATTGTCCACTTTTACACATAATTTATTTACAAATTTAAATAATCCTAAATCTAAAGCCTTTGTAGACCTCCGCAAAGCGTTTCACTATTTTCAGCATTTCGAGCTCCTAAAAATATTACAACTTAAATTCAATGTAGATCCTAAACTGATTAGATTACTGGCATGCTTCTTTACTAACAGAAAATTTACTATTTAAATTAACACGTATATGTCAACCCCATTTGATTTAAACGTTAGGCTTCCTCAAGGGTCAATACTTGCCCCCTTGTTATTCTTTTTCTATTAAAATGATGTGAATAAAGCTCTTCATGATACTAGATATGTTCTTTTTGCTAACGACCTCGTATTTTATATATATAAAATAGATTTAAATACTATGATAGACAAAATTTATATTTAACTAAATGACCTTAACCAGTGGTGTCAAAAGATGAAACTAACTATAAATTTTGCAAAAACAGAATAAATGATATTTCACAAGCCTAGTGATATCATACCCTCAAACTTAAATATTGTTAAATGTGAAAATAACATTATTTATAGAGTAAACACATTTGAATACCTTGGTGTTCATCTGGACGAAACCCTTAGTTTTTTAACACATTTTGACAATGTTGTCAACAAATTATCATCATCTATACACTGTATCAATGTTTCAAAAAAATATGTTAACCTATCAATATTTACCTTGCTTGTTAACTGTTTTGTATTATCTAAAGTTGACTATTCCTTAACTATCTGGAACTCAGTAAGTAAATCTAAGTTTAACATAATTAAAAACAAAATTAACAGTTTATTTGAAAACTATTTTTATCCACACCTGTATAAACGTGGCTTCAAAAATTAGATCAATTACCCATTGTTAACTAAGGAAAGAGGCAAAATTAATTTTATATCACTTTACGAAAAGTATAAAATTCTAACTGTAAATGAACGTTTAAACTACTATAGCACTCTTTTTATGTTTAAAATGCTCAAATTCAAATCTGTGTCAAAATTACACTCACTATTTTCTTATAAGGATAATAGTAGAAATAAGTTAATCACTTTGCTAGGCAGACCAAAAAAAGAAACCTCATTATTTCAAAAATCTGGGGTATTCATTGCTACCAAAATTTAGAACCTTGTACCTGTAGCATTAAAAAATGTAGATGTTATTATTGACAAATTTAAATGTGATATCGCACAGTGGTGCCTAAATTGTCGTAACAACATTTATATAACATAACGCAGTAGTCTGTAGAAAGTACAAAATCTTAGAGGGAGAGAGCCTTATTTAAGTAGTCTTATTGATATACACATATTATGTAAATGTAGCCATTAATAAACTTGTTAAATAGTAGCCTTTATTGCTTTAATTATAACATTAAGATAAATCATGTTATAACATCTAATAACTTGATCATTTGTTAAAAACTAATATTATTATAGTGTTACCAATGGAAAAATTGCTTTGCGCCAAATTGGTTTAAATAACACGTTAATAAAGTTCAATCAACTAATCAATTAGCACCTTTAAAAAACATACAAACAACATTGGTTTGTAATTTAAAAATAAACTTAGGAATGGGAAGTGAATTTGCTGAAATATTAATTTATGACTTGCTAATCTTTCTTGAAGACCCAACTGAAGTTCTAGAGATTTGGGAAGAATTATCAGAGGCGCAATCATTCAATGGAATTTACTAGTTTCGTGATTGGTAACTCCTAATTTATGAGCAGTTTGGAATTCCGTTATAAGAAACTTCTTTAACATCACAAATGGTCATTGGCATAAAACACCAGAAAACGTTTCTCAAAGAAAGATGAATCTCAGAGAATGTGCTCATTTTTTGGGTGGAGCTTCTTAACTGGATTTGTACCCTTTGGATAATCGTTTAATTAATAATTCCACAGAATTTTACGCCCAACTGATTGCAGCAAGAAACTCTTTCCCTTTGATTACATATAATTACGGTTACGGATTGCGCGTATTATTTTTACACTATTTGATATAATTGTTACTTTCTGTACTCTAACAAGTTTGGTCACCTGACCACTTATACATTTATAGAAGTAAGGCCCCCCTGCCTACGGCAGGGCCTCGCAGGAAGGGGGGGGGCAGAAAAAAAAGTAGTAAGCCGCATGTACAAAATGTGGTAGTTTTATTGACAAATCAGGTATATTACGCATACATAGAGTCACAACACGACACACACGTTAAAAATTATGCTTCGCCTAGTAGCGACGGTTGTGGCAAACGGATCCTGGGATAGCAGTAGCAGGTCCGTAAATGAAGAACAGGTGTTTACAAAAATGTGTGGGGGTCAAGTTCGGTCGGTTAGGGCAGGATACTACAGGATGGTTATCCCGCTGCCAACGGCAGCGTTTGCTATAGTGGCAGGCAGTTAATAAAAAGTGATGGTGGTACGACCCACAAGAGAGATATTAAAACCCAAAGCTGACTGATGGTAATCGCCTTGAAAAATTGCCTGGTGCCGGCAGTCCCTCTGGTAACCTTCATTTTACCAGCTTCCCTGCGTTAAATGTCCTATTCAATACATTCAAGTTTAATTTGTCGCATTTTCATGTTTTTTAACAGGCAATGACATCATTATTTAGACATTTTTGTTTATCTGAAGCCCTTAACTTGTCACTATTTAATTACCTCCTTTGTTTACTGCTATGCCGGCATCCTAGAGTACTGTATTTTGTTAAGTTTCCTTCTCTGATTTGAATCCTTTTATTGGGCATTATAAAATGTGTCTTATTTAGTTTTTTTCTTTTTTTAAAGCCCTAAAATGCCCCGTATTTACTTAAGAGTTGGACAAGAGTCGCCTTAAATCGTTAGTGTTAGTCTTTTAGCTACAAGTCCTTTAGCTACAAGTATACATGTGATTTACATTGTATGTACAATTACTTCAATTGCTGTCACTTCTGGAACCTGCATTACAGCAACTGCCCGGTTGCAGCTGGCCAGTAAAAACCATCCTGTAGGAACTCTGTAGCATTTGTTTTGGGGCAACGACACAGTGGCATTGCATGTGAACAGCTTTCAAGCAGGGTTAGGCTTGTGGCAGCTGCCTTAAAGCACATGACTTAATGCATGAAGGTAAAAGTCTTGCAAAATTTACTTTAGAGCTACTGCCGTGTATAAAACTGCTTGGTGGGCAACTGCATTGCAGTAAATATTTTCTAAAAACTTCTTTATGGCAACTGAGCAGTGGCAAGCCCGTAACAGCTCTGTGACAATTGTTTTAAGGCAACGACATTAAGGCAATTATGCAGTGGCAGGACGCATTTTAGGAAGGAGGAGAGTGTTGTGCAGATGTGTTAAGCAATAACTGCAATTTGTCGACTATCTGAAGGTAACTGATTTTTAGCAACTTCCTCGCCGCAATCTCTGCCGCATTAACCTGGTGGCAAGTGACCTGTAAAATCTGCCTTGTGACAACTACGTTGTGGGGAGTAGGCTTGTGGCAACTAGATTGTGTGAACTGTCCTAAGGCAACAGCGATATAGTAACATCGTTTAAGACATCTGCTGCGTGGAAGATTCTTTGTAGCAACAACCTTGTGGTAACTGAATTGTGGCCATTTTCTTATTTCAGCCCTTTAGTGGACGTTAATGCTTGCAAAACACAGTTGTAGCGTATCAGTTTCTTGATTTTTATCAGGACGTTAACCGCTAAGTTTTTATTTGCAAGTTGGAATATAATAGATAATGAATAATCGTCTTAGGTTGTTATTATTTTATCTAAAGGTATACATGTGTCCCTATTTTCTATCGAATGTTCAAAAACCATGATTGCGGTGACTCGAAGACTGTTCGTTTGAAGCTCACAGAAGCAAATAGATTTATCCAAAGAAACAAGCATTAGTGCTGTAGAATTAAAAAAGGCGGTGAGAACATCTACACTAATGCAAAGCAAACCAATATAACAGACTATTTTAAACAATCAACGTAAGTACTAATATCTATATTTCAATTTACACACCTGCAAAATATATCTTGACTTTGTTTAAACTTAAACTGTATATTCGTAAATATTTATTAAGTTCCGCATATAAGAAAAGTTCCTTAAACGGTTAAAAGGAATAACCGCTAACAGGAATGTTAACGGCCGGTCCCACGGGATTCCTTATGTACGAAGTTTACTGTGTCTTTCAACCTGCAGCGTTTTTGTGGCCACTATGTAGTGACAACTTCCATATGGTAATTGTATTGTTGCAACCGCTTTAAGGAAACTGCATGTAACCACTGTCTCTGGCCAACTAAATTATATTAAACTGCTTGTGGTAACAAATTTTGGCGCAATAGCACAGTGCCAAATTCATTTTTGCAACTAGATTAAGGCAATTGTCTAGCGCAACCTGCTTTGTAGCAACTGTGTAGTTGCAAACTCATCGTGACAACTGCATTTGAGCAACTGTCTGGCAAGGTTTGGCTTGTAGCAGCAGCCTTGAAGAACATGGCTTAAGGCATGGGAATAAAAGTCGTGTGACATTTGCTTTGGAGCTACTGCCTTGTATAAATGTGCTAAGTGTGCAAATGCGTTGTGGTACCTGCCTGTCGGAAAGTGGTTTAGGGCAGTTAGGCAGCAGCAAGCCCGTAGGAACTCTGTGGCAATTGTTTTAGGGCAACGGCATAAAAGCCATTAGGTAGTGGTAACTGCCTAGCGGCAATCGCCCAGTACGCTCTATTCTAGACGTATTCTAGGAAGGATGTTGTGTAGATGTGTTAGGCAATAACTGCAATATGTCAACTATCTAGGTGCAACTGCTTTTTGGCAACTTCTTTGCCGCAATCTCTTTGTGGCATCAAGCTTGTTGCAACTGACTCGTGGAAACTGCTTTGTGGCAACTGTCTGGCAGGCAGTTGGGTTGAGGCAACTGGATTTTGTAAACAGTCCTAACGCAACCGCGTTTTGGGCAAGTGCCGCGCCGGAAATGCCTTGCGGCAACAACCCAGTAGTACTTGAATTGTACTCATCCTTTCGCATCAACTGTTTAGTGGAGATAAAGCTTGCATAAGACAGTTGTGGCAGATCAGTTGCCAAGCAGCAGTTGCACCACAGACCTCTTAGGCAAAAGTCCAGTCTGAAAGTTGCCATCTCGCACATGTCATCTGGCGGGAGCCATTGGACATATGCCACCATAACTATGCGTTTAGGCAGTTCTTTTTAAGGGGTGACCACAAGGCAGTTGCCATCAGGTGAATGATGTGAGGCAGGTTCTTACCAGGTAGCTACTTGACAGTTGCGGCAAGGCATTTGCCACCAGGCAGTTACCATCAGGCAGTTCCTCCTAGAATGTTGCTACCTGGCTGTTGTGACCAGACGGGTTTCACTCCAGTTGCTATTAGGGTGTTGTCTTCTGGCAGTACCATAATTGTGGTTCTTACAGTCAGGACTTTGGTGGGTCGCGCCCAAACCTGGGGTTAGCAACAAACAGAGGGGCTTATTATTACACGGGTCTGCACAAGTACACGGGTATATAGTTGAATATAGATCTTTAATAATTAAATTTAATTAGACCCGTATAATAATTATTGTTGTTATCGCACATCACTTGAAAAGATACCTAAAGGCACGAGTACAATAATAGACCCGCATACTACCCTAATAGGCCCGTGTGCCAATACAAGACCGTGTAATATTACATACCCGTGGTCTAATATACGAAATACGGTACTTCGTGCGTTAAGACGTTGTATGGCCAAGATGCACCCCCTTTTTCCTTATTTTGTTGCGTTTTTTTTCTCTTAGGTTTAACTTTTCACGTCCCCGGAAATCTGTCATACACATCTTACATTGACGTGTAAGGTATCAAAATGTGCATAATTGTTTTCTCTATCTTTAGGCACTTGAGGTTTGTCTGTTGTCACACCGTTAATCTGTGTTTTTGCCCCCGCCGTTCTCCAATCTTTTTTCACATTTTGCCTTTAAAGCGCTTCGCGCTAGGGTGTCTTTGGGCAGCATTTTTAAAATTTTCTCGCCTTATGTGAACTTCCTGGTTTATTATGCATCTTCTGATACCTTAAGATGTGCCGCGCGCAACCTCTTCTTTTCGTCTTATTTTCGGAGTTTCAAATTTCACCATCTCCGTTCTTGCGGTAAGCTTGGCCATTTCTCTAAATGTAGACCTTGATCTGTGTTCCTGACGTCGTTCTGCGTCGATTGGTACCACTTACGCCTTCGTAGGTCCAATGGTTCGGGCGCTACGCCTCAGTTTGTGCTTCGTGACACTGACATATTATATAGATTATCAAATTCCTTTATTATGTCTTTCAAAAGAACTAAGAGTGATAAAAGAGACATAAAATGGTCTTTATAAAAATGTGAAACTTGTTTATCAAAACGACCACGTGGCTATTTACTACGATGAAGACGTCAACAAAAATGGAAATATCACATGGCCCTTCAAAATAATTTCTCAAAGCTGGAAGCATATAAAAGAGACGTACGGATCATTATCTGCTCAGGAAACGCTGCTCGACGTCATTCTACATGCATCTAAACACAAATGATGTGTTATGTCAAGTCTTGATGTAACTGACCCTACAAATCTAAATCTAAATAACTGCAGAGATGATGGAGCTATTGGAACGACTTTAAATCGTTATACTGTGCACACTTTTCAAGTCTCCCTTTTAAAGATCGTAGCAATACGTGAGAGGAGTGTGTTGCAGAAAATGGATAAAGACAAACTTGATGGAATTTTAAAAATAATGTTCTATAACTTACTCATGTTTTTTTATCGACCCAGCAGAAGTTTTAGCCAAATGATAGGGAGACGCACTGGCAGTCGTACAGTAGCATTTATTGGGTTCGTGATTGGTTTCTTCCAATTTACGAACAATTTGGAGGATCATCTGCTTTAAAAAAGTACTTTAACATAATGCGTCAACATAATTAGCTTAGTGAACTAAAGATCAGGCCCCAAAAAAAGTTGAATCTTGGAGAAATTGTTCACTTTTGGAGTGGAAAATTTCAACAAAACTTGTTTCCTACCGCTGCACATTTAATTAATAAATCGAAGGAGCTCTAAATATAATTAATTAAAGCAAGAAAAGCTCCTCCATTTGTTAACTACACACGTATGTAAATACTTAAATTATTTTATTTGTACTATTTGCCGCATACTAAGAACCGCAAGCCGCTATGTAGCAGAATTTTTGCACTGTTTGTTTAATCTGGAATTTTTTGTATAAATGTCGTATTGCTGCATTGTATTTTTTGGTGTGAGTAAAGCCTTAGAAGAAACATCTCATTCTCACACAGCTCAATTTTTAAATGTCAAGCTTATGCCATCTAAACTCAGTGTTTCATACTAAAAGTCATACTAAAACTCATGGAAAATAATCAAGCTCCAATCCAAAAAAATTGCGGTATGTCCTTGCCAACTGAGGTCCAAAAAGGACTTTTTCAGGGTATGCCTTTGTCTCCGCAGTTATTAAACATTTTAATAGACCAAGTGATACGGGAGCTCAATGAAACGGATGTTAGCGATGCCTATGGTTTATTTCTTCATAAAGATGTCCCAAAAGTTGCCGGTAGAGGGTTTGCTGATGATGTAGCTCTTGCTTTGGATTCCATCAAAGGGGCTTAAGAGCTGACTAAAATTGCGATTACAAATTTTAACGAAGTTGGTAATCAAATTAATATTGACAAATGCAAAGTAATTAACATTAAAAAAGAGAAACTTTGTGAGAAGCCCGTCATTGTTGATGTTAATAATAAAGTTGAAGCCATTAAAGAGGGAGAAGCAGTTAAATATTTGAGGGTAAATTTCAAAAATGAAATTAGTTTTGATCCAGCACAGATAATTAAAAACTTTTTAAAAGATCTTCAGAACCTTGCTAGGACCCTCATGTTGTTTCCTAATTGAAAAATTGGTATAATAAACCAATACCTTTAGCCATGTTTAACGTACTTTCTTCAAACTGCTCTTTTAAATATACTCTCAAAAAAATTCAAATTAAGAAGATTTGAACAAATTAATACGAAGATTAGTTAAAGAAATTTTGGCAATTCCGCATGATTCTCCTAACGCTCTTTAGTACTGCTCAACAAAGCACAGGGGCTTACAAGTAATGCGTTCTACATGGAAAGCTTGTATACAACATCACACTATCTGCGTTGTTATGTTAAGTTCCACTGATCCGTACATTAAATTTGTCAAAGATCTGAATTCAGAAATGAAAAGCTGCATTAAAGCGTTAGAGCTTGATGAAGAGACAATTTAAGCTGAGGTTGAATCTTCTCCAAAAACAAAGCCTGCAAAAAGTTTACGTCAATCTTTGAGGAATAGGGAGTTTGAAAAATGGCGTACATTTTCACTTCGGGGACAAGGGGTTGAAATGTATAAAGACTGCCAATACGCAAACAAAATTATCATTAACAAATACGGATTAACCTCCTTAGAGTGTTTAAATGTATTGTAAATGAGTGCTAATGTTTATCCTGTTAAAGCAATTCCAGGTCGTTCTCTAGAATCATCCCTTTGCAGACACTGCAAAGAGAAAGAAACTCTTACACATGTTCTAGGGAAATTCCACGTTGGAAGCTTAGTAAGAATCATAGGACATCATGAAGTAAGATTAATAATTGCCAAGCATCTAAGGACATTGGATTGGAATGTGTTCGAGGAAGTTACTGATGGGGCCTCTAAACGTGTGGATATAATCTTCTGGCGTACTAAGTCAAAATCTTGATATATTTTAGATCCTACTATCTGTATGGAGCAACATTCTGGTCAAGCTGATGAGGTTAACGTTGAAAAGCAAGCTCATTACAATCCATGTATTCCTTACTTTCTTAAAAAATACCAGCTTAAGAATCTTGAAGTTATAGGTTTGCTTGTGGGTGCTCGTGGTACTATATCAGCCTTTATTAAGTCCTTTCAAAAAGATATGCGGCTTCCTTTTACAATGTTACATGAAATAGTGATTGCTACCATTCGAGGCTTGTGTCGTATTGCTCATAATCATCTATATAATAGGAATTTATCTGAAAGCTAGTTTTTACAAATTGTATTGCAAAAATTTATTGTGTTCTTTTAAAATCATTTGCTTTCTCTTAAAATTGTATATTGTTCTTACTGTGTCCTTGTGGCAAGCGCAATTGTAGCGCCAATTGTTAATAAATATTTACTTTCTCTCTCTTAATAGGTGGTATGTAGTTCGTATTTTAAAGCTATGTATGTCCCCTACATATATTTAGCATTGCTTTTGACAGAGCTACACCAACACAGAACTGTCTGATCGCATCCTAGAGATTCAGTGATCAAAGCAAGCAATAGAAATTTAGAACATTTCCGATTCCCTTTTCCAATAGTATAATCCATTGTTTCCTATTCCTGAATCCTATTGTATGCACAATGGAAGAAAAAAATGGTTTGCCTTAGCTGAGTATCAAACCCCTGACCTTAGTAAGTATATTTTGCAGCCTTCACTACCTCGCTACTATATAATTACTTGTTAAAAAGATCGTGATGTAGCTTATACTTATAGAAATCTCGTGAAATTTGCATTTACACAATGTTTTTTCAAATATACGAATTAGGTTACTAAATTAAATTTATGATGTATCGAATATGTTTGACATGGAAATCAAGAAAGAAAGAAAAAAATTAAATCACACATGGTTAATTATATAAATTATTTATTTTATTGTTACTTGGAATGTATTGTGGTTAATCTGGGCAATATGTAATATTTTTGATGAGATTTACAATAGCATCTTGTAGTGTACCCTATCAGTAAATTCCTGTATATTTCCTATCGGCATTATTTTTAAAGGATGCGATATAATTCTAAGAGACACCTTGTTTTTTATTCTTTGGAGCTTTCTCCGATCGAATTAGGTACGCGTTTGGGTACGCACCCAGGTATGAATGTTTTGCATCCAAACTTTCGGTATAGGTACTTGTCCACGAACGAGTACATTAACTTATAATATGGTTTCAGACACAGTGGGTACAGATCCAAGTGCCTGCTGAACCTGTACTCATAGCCAGAGTACCTAAGGCTCTTTACAAGCACTTATATTTATTTTGTATGCAACGGTGGCTTCGCAGCTATGATTTTTAAACTCATATGTATTTTGTTAACAGTGTTGTTTAACATTCTGCAACGCCATTGTATTCTAAACATGCTGTGTTTACGGCTACTGGCTATATCTAACTTTAATTTTTTATAATAAATATTGGACTTAGGTCCACAGAAATGGGTACGAAAACAGGTTCAAAGTTTGGTGTACTCGGATCCAGGGAACGTGTTCACGATTTTTGTACCTAGTTCAATAGTTCAAGCTTTGGAATTGTTTGCACCAACTACATAAGGGCTTAAACTATAATTATGGGTGCATCAACCACCCAAGTGCACTAACTACTTGGACTTGGATGCGCCAACGTTTGTCGTGCACTAACTACTTGTAAGCCCTAATGCACATATTTATGTCACAGTTCGACAGCAGAGTTGTTGGTGGTTTAGTCAAATTCTACTAATGTGCCAAATGTAGCTACGCTTAATTATTTTGCTTCCGTTTTTGTGATCATAGTCCATTTATGCAAACTCAGTTAGTTTATCTGGACATTCCACTCAATCCAAATAATCTGGGTTAATTTGTAATATATGTGATATGTAATTTAAGGTAATTTAAACGTTGTCCTACGAAACAAGTTTTAACTGTGACCTTTAGTGTTCTATCCACAGTCAAAATGACGAGCTCACAGAAGTACATACGGAAATGACTACTACAATAGATGATTTAGCATCTAAACTGTACGTCATTCTCCATTATATACACACCTTTCTGATATTAGGTAGTTGAATCAAAATATTTATGTTGACAATTCATTACTAGTGTTAGGCTGAAACTAAATAAAATATTACCTAAACCACCAACTACGTTGCCTGTTAATTAAATGCAATGCTATGACCTGGCTTCCATACCGTGTGTCCCTATCTCTTAGAAAATTTGCTTGTTGTTGTTATTTAAATGCGTTTTAAATTCAAAATACTCCACTGACTGCCCGTGTATGACCAATAGGTGTAAATTGTAAAGGTGATGAAAAAGAAATAAGATGCGATGGCGGAACTTGTCGAAACAATATTGCATCGCGTTGCAAATTGCAAACGGCTTGGACGAAGCAAATTGTAAGTTGTATTTTAAAGCGTTTGTATTTTTTGCAAGGCTGTTCAACCTTCTTTGCGAATTTAAACAATCCTTTTGATTTTATTTACTATATTAAACGCTTTTCTGGGCTCCAAGTACGAGCTGTACAAACAACGCCTTTAAATGTGCGCTCGGAGAGTGCGTGGAACAAAATCAAGTTTGTGACAACAGAAATAATTGTCCATTTGATGAAAGCGATGTAAGTAACTGTACAGGTAAATTAAGATGTCTTCTGGGAAATACATTGGATTTTTTTAGACTCGTCTTCTGCCTAAACTATAAAAAATTTTGCATTATCTACAAAGTTTGACAAAGCGTCTTGTTTTAAGAGCTGCGGCTATATTCAACTAATTATAAATAAAGATATAGCTACAATTATTCATAGGACACGTGCAGATTCTAAAAATCCCAAGTCTTAGTTAAAAACTGGGAGACACCCTTATATACTGCTGACACGTGTTCATTTGGACGACAATGTTGTCGTTTATTTTGAGTCTAGAATAAACACATAATTGAGGGTCCCAGGAATCTACTCAGACGCTTTGGCTCATGTTAAGCAAACATACGGAATTTTTGGGGAAAATCCTCGTCTTGCTGTCATCCTTAACTTGCATGATGAGTATCAGAAACTTTGTGTGTCCTACTTATCTACGTGTGAGATTTTTGGCTATCGAAATTGCATCAAAAGTGATAAAACAGGGTTAGCGCTTGAGATTTCAAATAATTTGCAATATGTTCACAACATTTTTGCTACAATTATTCACGCTGAAGCAGATGGAAATCCAAAATCAGAAACAATCGACAAAGGGGTGTCTAAATTCGCGACGCTTTCAATTGATTTATACGGTATCTACGTTACGTTTTAGGGGGCGCCGGCGGCAGAAGTGCTAAGTTAGAAGGATATTAAATTGAATAGAACCTGGAATAGAGTTCATTATTTTAGAGCCAGGTTCATCACCATTTACTATAACAAATGGGACTGCTCTACACTTGGCAACTTCTATCGCCTTGCTAAAAGGCAATGAAAAAAACGGCCAAAGAAAAATAACTAGAAAATATTTAAATGTCGGGGAATTCGTTCATTTCTGGAGCGGAGCAGCAGGCGCTGATCTCCTCCCTATTGCACTCAAGGTATTTAATGACACCTACTTTTTAGATGCTAAGCAAGCATCTATTAGTCTGGTGTCTGGTGTCGGCTGTCTGTCTGTCTGTCTGTCTGTCTGTCACAATGTCGGTTGGTCGCACGCTACAGGTCGCATTTTTAAAGATTTTAAATTGAAACCTTTTTTAATCGCCCAGAAAAGCGGAGGAGAAGTGCTGAATAGTTTTTGGTTATTATTGAAGTTATAGTTTGTTTGCAATTAACAGTTACACTGACCAAGAATTAAATCAATGTTTCAAGATAAAAAAAAGGGCTGAAAATACATGGAAGGTACATACGGAGCTGGGAGCTTGTCAACTTTCGCCATTAAAAACACATATGGAAAATTTTTACCAATATCCCTTACAAGTAAATGTACTGCTGACATATGTACGTTCACAGGGCAGACTGGTATAGTGGTCAAAATATGCGTTCTCATGACGGGGGTTCACTCTGCGAACACTAGCTCATGCATTCGAAATTCACCTTCCTAACCATTTTACAAAAATTAAATTTTGTTTCCCACCTACTTTAACTACATGCCATAAATATACCTATATAGTATATATATTCAGGGATCGTCCCTTATGACGTCCTTCACATTTAACTATTTTTATATATCAAGGCAGGTATTAGTTTATATATTAATATTCTTAACATATTATTTTACTAGTATGCATGCAGGAATCGTGCATAAATGACGTCATACAAATTTTACTATTTTAGGGATCCCCACTGTCATAAGTTTAGAAATAGGGTTGACATATATCCTTCACATGGGATTTTACTGGTATGCATGCAGGGATCGTGCATAAATGACGTCATACAAATTTTACTATTTTAGGGATCCCCACTGTCATAAGTTTAGAAATAGCATTGACATATTTTAACATAGGATTCTACTAGTATGCATGCAGAGATTGTGCATAAATGACGTCATACAAATTTTACTATTTTAGGGATCCCCACTGTCATAGATTTAGAAATTAGGTTGACATATATCCTTAACCTAGTATTTCACTAGTATACATGCAGGGATCGTCCAGAAATGACGTCATACAAATTTTACTATTTCAGGAAACCCCACTGTCATAAGTTAAGAATTTACGTTGACATATATCTTTAGCATAAGATTTTACTAGTATACATGCAGGGTTTGTCAATAAAGGGCGTCATACAAATTTTACCAGTTCAGAGATTTCTATGCCTTTGGTTCTCAAATTAAGGTACCTAACTTGTATCCTTCACGATAAATTTTACAAGCTTACGTACGGGGATCGTCCGTAAATGACGTCATTCAAATTTTACTATTTTATAGATCCCTCTGTAATTGGACGTATGTCCTCAACATATGATTTTACTAGTATTCAAACGGAGATCGTTCATGGATGGCGTTGTTTAAATATTACTATCTCAAGTATCTTGCCTGTCATTAGTTTTAAAATGATGTAAACGGGAACCAATATTATGGAATGCTTCTAGTATTCATACTGGGGTTTTTTATAAATGACGTCATCCAAATATCACTATTTCAGAGATCCGCTATGCATTTATTCAAAAATTAGGTAAACAGATACTTTGAACGCAGGATGTTACAAGAATACATACACGGATCGTTCAATAATAACTAAATAAGTATTATTATTTAAATAATTCCCCAGTGATGGGTTGCGACTTTATTAAATTAAAAATTTAAATAGCAGCTAAAGTAGAGATAGGCGCTCTCGTAGTTTTAGCGTTGCCACAATAAGGTTCTACTCCTTTATTAAAGCAATTATTCGCTGTAACCTCAGCATCTACTTCGGGCCCCCCTGGGCGACAAATCCGGCGCGAAGCGCCGGATTTTTAGATGCTAAGCAAGCATCTTTTGGTCTGGTGTTTGCTGTCTGTCTGTCTGTTCCAAGGGTGTTGGTCGCACGCTACAGGTCGCATTTTTTAAGCGATTTGGTTGAAACCAATTTTAATCGCCCAGAAAAGCGAGCTTCAAGTGCTGTATAGTTTTTGGTTATTATTGAAGTTATAGTTTGTTCGCAATTAACAGTTAAACGGACAAAGAATAAAATCCATGTTTCAAGATGAAAAAAAGGGCGAAAAATACATGGAAGGTACATACGGAGCTGAGAGCTTGTCAAGTTTCGCCGTTAGAAATACACATGGAAAATTTTCACCAATATCCATTACAAGTAAATGTATTGCTGACATATGTACGTTCACAGGGCAGACTGGTATAGTGGTCGTTGGTTTGATACTGCAATGTAAAATTGGAAAATATGCGTTCTCATGACGGGGGTACACTCTTCGAATACCAGCTCAGGCATTCAGAAAACTTCTTTCTCATCATTTTACAGACGTTAACAATGCAGCCTAGGGATCGTCCATAAATGACGTCATACAAATTTTAATATTTTAGGGATCCTTACTGTCCACAGTTCAGAAATTCGGTTGACATATATCCTTAACATAGGATTTTACTAGTATGCATGCAGGGATCGTCCAAAAATGACGTCATACAAATTTTACTTTTTTAGGGATCCCCACCCCACTGTCATAGGTTTAAAAATTAGGTTGACATATATTCTTAGCATAGGATTTTACTATGCATGCCGGGTTTGTCTATAAAGGGCGTTATACAAATTTTACTGTTTTAGAAATTCACATGCCTTTAGTTCTAAAATTAGGTTAACTTTATATACTTAACATTGAATTTTTAAGCTTACATACGGATCGTCTGTAAATGACGTCATTCAAATTTTACTATTTTAGAGATCCCTACTGTGATAAGTTCAGAAATTAGGTGGACGTATGACCTCAGCATATGATTTTTTTAGTATTCATAGGGAAATCGCTCTTAGATGGCGTAGTTTAAATATTAATATTTCAAGTATCCCGCTTGTCTTTAGTTTTGAAATGAGGTAAACGGGTACCCATATTATGGAATGCCTGCAGTATACATACTGGAATCTTCCATAAATGACGTCATCTAAATATGACTATTTTAGGGTTCCGGTCTGCATTTGTTTGAAAATTAGACAAACAGATACTTTGAACGCAGGGGTGTTACAAGAATACATACACAGATCGTTTATAAATACCTTCATTTAAGTATTATTATTTTTTTACTGCTTGCAACGTACATTCGTAAATGGCTTATTGGTGGTAAAGGAGGCTCTATAAATGACGTTATTTGTGAATTAGGCAATTCTTACAAATTTTCCAGCTATATTTAACTACATGCCACGTACTTCCATATATGGCCTATTGATAGTAGAAGAGCCTCTATAAATGATATCATTTGTGAATGGCGCAATTTGTCAACAATATTTTGCTATATTTAACTACATGCTACGCACATTTGTATATGGCTTATTGGTGGTAGGGGAGCTTTCATAAATCTAATATCATCTTTTAGCGTAACATAAATTGTGTTGCGCATTTGTTGAAGCTCATCATCTACTTCAGGCCCGCCCCCGGTCGACAAATCCGGCGCGAATCGCCAGATTTTTTTATCCTCAGTTAGTGGAGGCCAAGAAAAACTTTCCATTAATTAACTACACAGGTGAGTTAAATTATTAAATTTTTACCCATGTATCCGTTTCGGCTTTAACTTTCATTGCACTAATTTCCTTAAAGCTTTGCCGTGTAGAAAAGAGCAATTTACATGCGAAGATGATCTTGTCTGTATTCTACATAGCTGGCAATGCAACGGGATACAGAAATGCAATGATGGGTCACACGAAGAAACATGTAAGTTATTTTCATTGCTCTGACAAACGCATGTTAACACTATATCGTCAGTAAAGAACCAAAATGACCCATATCCAATTCAACCTAGGATCGAAATGAGCTATGTTATAAAAAAAATTAAAAAGCATGCGTAAATCAAATAGTTAATTAGTAGTTTTTAAAAAGCGCAAAATGTTCTATTTTCATGTTTTTCAACAATCTAAAATGTCCTATTTACATGCTTTTGAACGAGTGCAAAATGTTTTATTTACAGGTTTTTGAAAAGGTAAAAAATGTTCTATTTACATGTTTTTGAAAAGTGCAAAATGTTTTATTTAATTTATCTCAAGACAAATTTGAATATTTTTGTAGATAGTTGATATTGTTTCTAGCTACAAATGGATTTGGGGCATTTTGGTCCTTTACTGACGACATATTACATTTAAATCTACTTATGCAATATCTAAGACGCATAGGACTTAGGGCTATATTTAAAAATCTTCGTCAATAGGCAGCGTCCAGCAAATTGCAAATAAATTGTCCTTTTCTCATAGTATTTAACGTACTTATTTTTTTTAATTGCAAGCAAAGGTGACAGTTACGAAACATAATTTTTTTTTCAGGTGTAATAGTTTATAATACATATGAACACAAAGGTTTGTAGGAACTAATATTATGGGTCCACCTAAACATAGGACCCAATGGGACCGAATGGGACGGGACCAAGCATGCAAAAATGGCCTATTTTGAAAGTCCAGTCCCATTTGTCTTATTATGTGAACGAATCATGTAATAAGACAAATAGGACCAGATGGGACCAGGCTTAAGTACCAGTATATACATACTAGTTCTCAAATGGGACCGAGCATTTGAATTCACTCGTTCACAGCTACCAGCTCAGTTAAAACAAACAGGACTGAATGTGACCGCGCATGCGTAAAACATCAGAGAGCGTTTCACAAATTACATAAGAGAACCCGCAAAGTTTAAATTCTTCTATAGAATGTACTATCTATGAAAGTTGAGCTAGGTACTTACGCCGTGACTTATTTCTGCACTTTAAGTAGTTATTTTTATAAAAATGCCAAATGCAATTAGCATTCGTAATAAATTATAAATCATTGAGGGGAATTTGATAAGTGCTATTGTGCTAATGTACTAAAGTTGTGCTAAAGTTTAGGCAATGTTGCCGTTGGTGCTAACTTATTTTCTCAGCCAAGGATTTCACTCTACTTCGTGCTAACTTTTTTTTGTACTAAATATAGTAAATAATATAGTATTTAGGGAATAACTTCTGTTTGTGCTAAATTTTTCACTCCTGCTAACTTATTAAGAAAACATTGTTAAAGGGTGAAAATTTAGACAGACTTACCCTAGTGGAAATCTGTATATGTGCTGATACGGGTCCTAAGACCAAGACTCATTAACTCAGTGGTTGATGAAAACAGATGGGTTAAACAACAGTGCAATATCAAGAATAAAAGTAAACACAAGTAGAAATGAAGATGAAAAGTGATACGGGTGAAAAATAATGACTTTGGGGTAAAGTAAAAATGCTACAACCGTATGGAAGCTCTAATAATATTTAAGACGTCTTAAGTAATATTTTAGGCTTTTTGAGAGAGGCGGCAAAACACGACCTTTCATAAGCAGTACTTTTTATTCAATTTTCCTCCATCATCCAATTCAATCCCTGATTTCACATTCAAAGTCCAAATGATAATTCAATATATAATCGAAGAATTTAGGTTACTTTCGCAATGACCACATAGTTGGTCCGACATCAAATAGTTGATCTAATTTAAACGTGATTGAAATCTTTACAGAACGGATAAATTACGTAATGTAAAATATCAAGAATATTATAGAATATAAATACAAGTATATAAATACTCTAGAATTAAATAACAGTGGAAATATGTATGTATAAAGAATGACTAGTTGTAATGAGGCTTTTATGCTCGTCATGCAGTTTGCTGTTTACAAACAATAAGAGAACTAAAACTCATGCATCAAACGTAATATATATACATAGGCATGCAACGAAGGATAAATTCATATATTAAGAAATGTACATGCATCATCATTCTTCATGCTTATACTGGCATTTGATTTTAAGCTTATAAAATTGTAAACTATAATTTAAACTAAAATTATGTAAAACTTAAACTATGGATGTACGTAGTAGTTGACGTTTGAGTCATACCTAATGAGTAATGCAGGTGTGAAAATGACTCATATATGTATGACTTAATACCACCTTTTTTTTTAATTGTCGTCGTCTGAAAGGCGGTATACGGCAAGTGAAAAAACCCTTTGAATATTGGTGATGTTATTCCTCTTCATCAGTAAACTCCACCTCCAAGAATCTCAGATGGCTCGGTTTGATGGTTGAATTGGGTAGTTCCTCTTCTACTGCTGGTGGTGCCTGTGATTGTATAAGTACAGTGACATTTCCCTCCTCAGCTTGATGTAGTGTTGGTAGTGGGCCGTGTGGTGTGACAAGCGCACTTCTCCTACGTAACTCCTCATTCTCATCCACTCCACTTCGTCTGTGAACAAGAATCGTCCCTTGGCTCCGGTGGTGATGTTCGTCCAAGTAACTACTGTTGGGTCTTCCTCGTCTCAGTGGGGCTACAGGTGTTTCAGTTGATACCTCCGTTCCAAGTAACTGCCGCTCAGCTTGCTGCTCTTTCTCTCCCTTCTCTTTCATAGTCTCCCAGTGACTTGCTCTCATCCACATGTACCATGGTATGCTACTATCTCTCTCCCATGATGACGTGTCTATGCTGTTGTCGCTCTCGTCAAATGGGATGTTCAAGTTGTTCATGTCTATTTTCATTCCCATGTGGTAGTCGAGTGAGTTCACTAATAGGGGGTCTTCATGCTCGTTAAAGATAATGTTAAGCACATCTCCTCTATACGTGTTGTTCGCTATGGTGAATGTTGTCGTGATGGGCAGTAGGAAGATTTCATTGGGGCAGAGGGTGTGTCTGGTGGTTTCTACACGTATGTTCAAGCCTTGGCAGTATATGTGAAAGAACGCATTATACACTTTGACTTGTACACTTCCCTCCGCGTCTTGTGCTGTGCTATTTGGACAGTTTTGAAGTACATATTTGAGTTTGTCTTCATACGAGTTTCGTGGCTTACATTTTTGGTGTGTTGTTGCTACCACTCTGTCCATGAAACTCCAGTCGAGCCTTGTATCGAATACACAGTCTTAATCCCTCAAAAGCAAAGCATTTGGTGGTCCTTGATATTTCAAATCACACGTCCGATTTTCTTTCCTCCAAAGTAAGGTAAATGGGTCAGCTACGACAAGTGTCAGGTTAGGATTGACGAGTGGCACAATGAAACTTAGATGTAAATTGTCCATTTGTGGGTCACTTCTACATTGTCGAAATTCAGCAAGCTCCAGTGGACATAAATCCCCGCACGGTAAAGTGAAGTTCAGCAAGTCGAAAAATTCGTCATCCATATGACCACGGCTCCAGATCCTCTTGGTGTGTTGAATCATCGCTCCGCTTTGGGTGAGTCTTGATACAAGGTAGGCAATATCAAACTCCAGTCGCTCGATCTCTTCAGGTGAGTCCTTCCGTTCACTGATTATTTGGTTAACAGCATCAGTTATTTTCGCCATTTGTTTGTAGAAGGCTCTAAAATTCTGTGTGTCTTCCTTAATTTTCAGTTCCAATTTGTTGAAATGTTCGGCCAGTTGTAATGTGTGTTCACTGTTCATTTTAGCTCGGTGTTTGGCCTGGTATGACATCCCAAGTCCAGCACTGGTGAAAACAGCGAAAGCCGTCATAATTACATTGGTGAAAACGGATCTTCTTCTCCTGATTTCGGTCTTGATGGGGGGGCAGATCGCCTTGAGAGGCAGAAGGAAAGTCCTCTTATATTCTCTTTAGCATTGTTGTTTGAGTTCGTGTCCCACATTTTTCATATTATTATCTGGGTATTTCAATAAATCGCAAGGTGATAATAAGCGTATTTTGATGTTGTAGGAATTATACCCATAAAGAGGTGGATTCTCCGATCTCCGTCAAATGACTGGTCCTCCTTCATCTACCGTTTCTGCTCCTCCGCCAAGGATCAACATCAAGAAGTACATACATCCGAGAAAAAATAGTGGAAGTGTAAAGTGGTAGGGAGTGCGCGATCTCTTCGGTGGTGGTAGCAGCTCCGCTTCCCTCCTTAATTCATGTGTTGTTGACTTTCCAAAATTTCGACTCGTCTGATCCTGTCTGATCTTGTCTGGAACAGGAAAATGTGTGTCTTCTATTGCTGTTGACTTATTTTTGTTTCGAAGAGTACTCGCCCTCCTTCCCTCCTTACTATTGTGATGTTGGTAGGTAGGTAGTGACGATGTAAAATTTCCTCGGTGGCCTCGCTCCTCGTTTTGATATGCGTGAAGTTCAGCTCCTCGTAGTTCTACTGTGCTCCTCTTTTTCTGTACACTCGCCCTCCTTCCCTCCTGTCCGTTCGCAGGATTTGAGTTGGTGGCCTGTGCCTTTTTTCGTCTTCCTCCCTCCTGTCTGTGTTGAGTTTCAGAGTTGGTGGAAGGTTTTGATTTTTGACCTCCTCCCTCCTGGCTGTGTTGAGCTCCGGGACGGGTGGAAGTTTTATTTTTCCATGTTTTTGTGCTCGAATGTGGCCCTATGGTGGGGAGTGCTCCTCTGGTGGTGGTGTTATGTACAGCTATACTTGCAGCTTGTACTCTCTCCTGACCAGTGGTAAAGATTAAGAGAACCTCCAGGTCGGTGGTGGAAGAGTGTGCTCCCGTCTTGTAGGTATTACGTACTGCCGTGTTGTTGGTGGCTTGTACATCCAAGTTGCTGGTGTGAGAGTTAAAATTCCGTTTGGTGGTGGTGAAGGTGTTATGTACCGCATTGCTTTTGTTGCTGTTGGCGGATACTCCCTCCTGGCGGGTGAAATGGTAGTAAAGGCCATGTCCGGTGGTAGAGTGTGCTCCCTCCTAGATTGTGGTGGGGTGAGCTCCCTCCTGGCCGGTGGAAACATTAAAATTCCAGTTTCCGGTGGTGCAGTGTGCTTCCTCCCTGGTGGAAGTGAAGTCTACGCCCTCCTTGCTGGTGGAAAAATTAACTCCCTCCTTACCGCTTCTACCATGAAGTCTCGAGTCTTGTTGTGGTGCTCCTCCTCTTTCGGTGGAAGTCCCGGTGGAAGTAGAAGTCTTGTTCGATTTTTCTGAGTTTTCGGTTTGCTCCGACTTGTCCTCTCCTTCTTCACTTTGTACCCGTTTAGTACTGGTGGTGGGAATTGACGACAGGGTTTTCTCGAAAACGATTTTATTTTGATTTGCGTCCAGCCAGACTGTTCGTTGGGGACGTCGTTTGGGCTCCGGTGGAGAAGATGGTGTGCGTGGTAGAAATTTTGCCGCATTCTCTGCCCTCCTTGCTTTAAAAATGAAGCAGTCAGATTTACGTGACCTGTGCTGTTCATCCAATTTTTGACAAAAGAATTGTGCACATTCTGATAGTGATGGAAAAGCAGAGGAAAATTGTCGGTTGATAATCCTAATGGCTTCCCTCTCCTCTTCCCTATCAGTGTAGTAGATGCTGTTTCTACTACTTTTTCTTTCTACAACTCTAACCATGAAGGCTCGATGATCGTCCTTTGACTCCTTTTTGGATTGATCTTCAGACTGTTCATCGTCTGACTCCTGTAGATTGTCCGATTTTACCGGTTTTTTCTTCCCTTTGCCTGTCTGATGTTGAAGTTTGGGAGTTTTAGACTCTTGAATGAATCTTGTTGGTGGTAGGCCTTTATTCGGTCTCGTAGATCGTCTGACTGGTAGTGGTTCAGGTACTTGTGGGGTTTGTGAAAGTTTCGCACCTCCAACAGCTCCGAAGAATTCTTCACCATTGATCACAAAAGAAACTGGTGCATCTGAAAAGACCAATTTTTTCTTTGCTTTGTCCAAAATTGTTCCTGGTGGACCTAGTTGTGTACTCTCCAGGCATGGATTATTGCCTTTCTTCGATGTAAATTGCTTTGCTGTAAACCACAGTTGTTCTTCTGGGTTCTCAAAAATACCCATATCTATGTTCACAACATTTTTTGGTGACAAATTACAGTCGGATAAATCCTTGGAGAGTTGTTCCTCAACTTTTTGTTTAAGTCTCTTTTCTTGAATGGCTGTCTAGGTTTTATTTATCGCCGTTTGGGGAGTATACAGGCTTAGGTTAGCATTAGGTAGAGTGTTGCATAGGTGTTTCTCAGCTTGTGTCTTCATTTTGTCGAGAAGATCTTGTATACCCCCTTGTGGTTCCCAAGTGGTCGTCTCTTCCTGTGTAACCAGTGTGGTGTCCACTTCTGATGTTAAGGTGACATCTTCAAATAACTCAGTTATTTCATCTTCACGTAGTATGACTGCTGGCAAGTCTGTTAGTGTAATGAACCCATCCTTTTCGCATTTAGGTAGGAGTTTGGGTAGTTGTTCTTGGACTAATCCCACAGCAGTTTCAACTTTGTAATAGTTGAGGTATCTCTCCAGCAGGATTTTACACAGCAGTTTCGCCATTGGTGTTAGCATCTGTGGCATAAGGTGGTCATATGCCTCAGCGCTTTGTCTGAGTTCTTGTCTCAGTAAGTCTTCCCTACTGTGTTGTTGCTCGAGGGCTCGTTCTTCTCTCCGTCGTTCTTCCTTGATTTGTTTTTCCACAGAGAGTTGTCTCTGAGACTTCTTTGGAGTATTATAGACTTCTGAAAACTGTTGATATAGGTCTGAGGATGAGTCTTCTTCCGTTGTTTCTTCATTTGGATTGACCATCATCGCCTTATAAGGTGGGTAATCTCTAGGCGAATTTGACTCATCTTTTAAAGCTTGTAGAATCGTATATCTCGTATCTGGAGACATTTGTGACCAGGTTCTCTCCGCACCTTTCTCAATACCAAACATTTCGATGTTATAATCTAATAGATCACTGTATCTCCGTGCCTGCTCGGGATCAGCAATATGACTTATCAGTTCATCATATACCTCTTTTTCTTTCAGCTCTAAGATTGAGTCATCTTCTGAGCCTGTTTGATCCATTGGATCTGTGTTCGCTGTGTTTTGATAGCATGGTCTCGGATAGCGTGGGTGTATGGGATCGTCAAACGTCTGATTGTTGATCATCCTCTTCAATGGGACTAGCAGGTCTTCCATCCCTCGCCAGTCATAAAAGAAGTGATCATTTGGTCCTCTGTTCTGTCGTGGGAGTTGGTACCATGTCCAGTCTATGGCTACTTGTAGGCCATATATCCTGGCCGCACAGTCCAGCATTTCTTTGTACTGGCTATGTATATACCAGTCATCGATACCGCCAAGAACGTAGTCGTATGCTCTCATTTGTTGTTTCTGCTCTTCGCTTCTACCATCGGGTACCGTAGGGGGAAGTGGTGGTGGGTTTGGATCATTTAAAGGTATGTGAAGTTGTTCTCCAGTAGGTAGAAGGATGATAACTTCATTCATGTCCTTGTCCGTTTCGTGTTCGTCAAACAAACCTCCTTCTCTGGCTTGAACCTTTTCTTTGACCAGTTCTATTACTCTTGGGGTAATCATCTGTCTGGTAATTGTAAAGTCTCTAAAATCGGATCTTTGTTCCAGCAGCTCCAAAAACGGGTTGGCATCTTCCGCTTCTTCGTTGATCAGTCTTAATTCTCTATCTTCACCTTTCAGTGTAGAATTCTTAAGTTGTTCTTGTTCCAAAGTATTAGTTCCTGAGGCTCCTGGATTCGGTACGATGTTTTCCTCTGTATCTTAATTAATCCTCAGTATAGCTGGTGGTGGTGGTAAAGCTTCATCTCGTTCGGGTGAGTTGTTTCTCGATTGATCCGTTTTGAGTGGTGCTCCGGTGGAGGCCCTCCCTGTCTCTTCGATATTATGAGAAGTCGGGGTCCTCTCGGTGGGGATGGTTTGTTAGTCATCAACCTCCGCTGCTACAATGCTGGTGTAGTCTTCCTGTACTTCTTCCTCTTCAGAATCTGTAGCGTTGTTGTTCTGAGGGAGTAATGGGGTGGTGGTGAATGTCGGAGCTAGGGGCGTAAACGGGTTGATGGTCGACTGAATATGCTGAGCTCTAGCTCGTCTAAGTGCCAATACTGTTTCCCATTCCTGCCTAGTTACCCTAGTCCTAATTAATCCATTTTGAAGTGGAGGCAGCTGTACAGGTTCCAGGTCCGAATCGGTGTCATCGCTGGAGCTATCCGTCCATTCATTTGTTGGTGTCGTCTCTACTCCTTGTCTTGGGCGGAGTGGGAAAGCATTATTTTGCTTAAATTGTGATAGCTTTGCTTCGGTATCCGAATCTTCTCCAGTGGTAGGGCTATCTTCCCGATGTTTATCCGCTGGATGTTTCTCTACTCTTTGTCCAGGTCGGAGTAGGTGTTCTTGATGTTGATCGCAGTGGGGGCCAACACCGTCGTGTTGAAATCCTCCTTCATGTTAGTTCATCCTCCTATGTGCGTATTCTTGCTTTGAGTCTTCTGTGGACGAGTCTTGATACAGGGGATATGTAGGGGATTTAGGAAGTGCCATTTGATTAGCATGGTCTTGTTTTCTTGACGTGTCTGCGTCAGAGAAAAGATCCGCCAGCCTTGGCCTGGGGGTGTCTTCACTCCTTCCACTGCTGCTGCTACGTGATGAGGAGTCCATATGTAAACTTCCTTTCCACGGAGTAGAGTGAGTGGCTCGACGTGCAACAGCTTCAATGAAGCTGACATCTTCTTGAGCTAGATGGGCAGGTGGTGGGGGTCTGTTGCCTCCCTCCTGTCTTATAGTACTTCTATGTACTTAATTGTTTTGTCGCTCGGGGGTTTGTTCTCTTGCATTATTGTTGTTGTTGCGTGATGAGTGATCGAGTTGGGTGTTGGCTCGACCTACTTTTGATGATGACGAACTCCTTCCTCGCTGACGTGATCCGCCGCGCCCTGACTTGGAATTTCTTCGACTTCCGTCCTAGGAGCTTCTGGCGGTGGATGATGATGTGTCTCTTCGGCTCCGTGGCGGAGACACGCCGTCCAACCAATACCTGCAATCATCCTTCTTATGTTTGGGTTTTCCACAGTATGAACATATGGTTTTGCTCTTGGCTTTTCCACTAGGTTTGTTCCATGAACTTGGTGGTGGGGAGTTTTCGCTCCTTCCATGATTTTCGTCATCGCGATTGTCTCTACGCCCTCCTCTTTGGGATCGGCGGAAACGGGACCGTCCGCGTTCGGTTCCTCCTCCTCCTCCAGATCTATCGTCCTCTTGGTGGGCTCTGAAAGCCTGGATTGGGTTATATACGGCGTTACCTAGTGCTCGTTCGCGGTTGTCGTCGGTGGCTTTAAGTAGCTCCAGTAGGATTTCGGGTGTCTTTACGGTGGAGACACGCCAGGTTTGAAGGAATCCTACATATTCCTCTTGATCCGAGAGTTTACTTACGGTGAGGCATAAGACGGTTTCGTTGTCCATTCTTCTCCCGGCTCTATCCAGATCGTTGTTGATGGCTAACAGCTGATTTAGATAGCTGTAGCCGCCTCCCGTAGCCATACGGAGGCCGAAGAACTTTTCTGCAAGTTGGACTCGTTCATCCTCTTTTCAGGGTTCGAACATTCTTGAGAGTTTTTCCATGAGGTCTTTTGCCAATGTGATGTGGTGCACTTTGAGAAGTACATCCCTATGAAGGCCTGAATGTATAGACAAAACGGCGGTGTTGTTGGCTGCCTCCCAGTTTGTTATATCTGTAGCCTCTTGAAGTATTGGGGGCAATGCGAATACTGGTTTTGGATATGATCCGTCCACTATGACTCCTAAATGAACGGTGCCTAACGCCATTTTCATATCGACGAACCATCTGGTGTAATCTGACAGTCCTTTAAGTTTTTCGAAGTCGACTAATGGGCGATTAAAGGTTCTGTTACCCAACATATTGTCCTGAGTATGTTTCTGGGCCGCGGCTCTAAGTATGGCGAGTCTAGATTTTAATGCCGCGTTCTCTATCTGCAGTGGTACGCTAGCTTTCTGGTCCGCCGTCAGGTGTTCAGATGCTCCTAACTTAGCTTGCAGTTCCTCTATCTTTTTGTGATAATAAGACTTAACTTTACGTACCTCGAGTTCGTAGTGTTTATTAGCTTCTACTACTGTCTGCTCTGCAGTGAGGGCAGGCTCCGTGGATCTTCGGGTTTGGGGGCCTGACTTTACGACTATCTTGCCTGTAAAGATTTGTGTGACTGGGGATGATTCCGGAATTCTGGAACTCTTGGGCGGCTGTGGTGGCTCTATCTGGAATACCCTCGGTCTTGATTACTGGTTTCACTGGTGACATGGGATTATTGTTTCTACACTTTGTCACTACCACTTTCAGATTTCACTAGCCACACCCTGGAACTACTGCAGTGATGTGGGGGAAACTGAGAACTGTTCTTCACAATACCATATGGGAAAAGTCTACACTTGGTTTGTGGAATTAAATAATACACCACTACGCGCTGGTTAGTCTCTTCAACTGCGTAGGTCACTGTATTCTTCACTAAGGGTAATGTTCTACTCACTTTATTGGGCTCTACGCGCTGGAAGCTATCTCAGTCACGGAGTCTGTAAATTGAAAACTGCTTCTTTTTTCACTTCTAAAATATACTTGTTAACTACCTGCACTTTTAACGAAGTTGCTAAGTAGTTTTGATAGTAATTTACTTTCTGAACCTTTTCACGATATTAAAATTTTAAATTTCGTAGATTTGATTTTTGTAACAGCTGTTGTCGATTTGTACGTAGAAAAATTTCAATTTCGAAGATAAATTTTATAGAATTTCGTAGATTAATTTTGTGTATTAATTTTGACTTTTAGATTCGCAGGATTGATGAAAACCCTCTGTTAAACGGGCTATATGTATACTCGTAGAACAGATGCTGATTTTTAAATTTTGAAGAATTTTGAAAAATGTTCGTAAATCCTTTGTTAAGAGACGGGCATATAACGTGTTAAAATGTGAAAATTTAGACAGACTCACCCTAGTGGAAATCTGTATATGTGCTGATACGGGTCCTAAGACCAAGAATCATTAACTCAGTGGTTGATAAAAACAGATGGGTTAAACAACAGTGCAATATCGAGAATAAAAGTAAACACAAGTAGAAATGAAGATGAAAAGTGATACGGGTGAAAAATAATGACTTTGGGGTAAAGTAAAAATGCTACAACCGTATGGAAGCTCTAATAATATTTAAGACGTCTTAAGTAATATTTTAGGCTTTTTGAGAGAGGCGGCAAAACACGACCTTTCATAAGCAGTACTTTTTATTCAATTTTCCTCCATCATCCAATTCAATCCCTGATTTCACATTCAAAGTCCAAATGATAATTCAATATATAATCGAAGAATTTAGGTTACTTTCGCAATGACCACATAGTTGGTCCGACATCAAATAGTTGATCTAATTTAAACGTGATTGAAATCTTTACAGAACGGATAAATTACGTAATGTAAAATATCAAGAATATTATAGAATATAAATACAAGTATATAAATACTCTAGAATTAAATAACAGTGGAAATATGTATGTATAAAGAATGACTAGTTGTAATGAGGCTTTTATGCTCGTCATGCAGTTTGCTGTTTACAAACAATAAGAGAACTAAAACTCATGCATCAAACGTAATATATATACATAGGCATGCAACGAAGGATAAATTCATATATCAAGAAATGTACATGCATCATCATTCTTCATGCTCATACTGGCATTTGATTTTAAGCCTTTGAAATTGTAAACTATAATTTAAACTTAAAATTATGTAAAACTTAAACTATGGGTGTACGTAGTAGTTGACGTTTAAGTCATACTTAATGAGTAATGCAGGTGTGAAAATGACTTATATATGTATGACTTAATATACATAAAGTTTTTCGTGGTCCGACTGTTTTTTTTGCTGCACAAATATACAATAATGATTTTTTAAAGTGCTCTGTTCGTCTAGCAATATTTAAAAAATATAGCTATCGTCATGTTTAGTAAAGGGCTTCTTGAAAGCATTATTTTGTGAAGTGCAATTACTTGTTTACTACGTTTGTATTTACACAAATAAATTATGCCAAATAGGTAGGTTATAACCAAGGCGTTAGTTGTTAATTTTCAGGGTTGAGTAGTGCTTTTAACTGCTGGGTTTAACTAAGAGGTTAAACCCGGTTTAAATTGATTTAAAAAATTTGTATTTGGGGCATAACTGCTTTATCCGGCTAAAACTGATTTAGCCCCTAAAATTGAATTAAATTTTACTAACAAAATATATTTTTTAGGTCACCAATAATAATAATAATAAAATTTTTGCTTGAAAGAATACTAAAGGATTGGAGACAAGTCTCTTGTTGAACCCGGTTGTCACTGTTCAAACACTTTGAAGCTTAAATCACTCGAAAATTTTGCCAAAACACCACTCTTTATACTTATCTAACTTATTTTTAAACGAATTTACTGTATATTAATCTGATTTGTCATTTTTTACATCACTTAAAAGATTATTCCATTCTGTAATTACCTGTTGGGTAAAGGAATGGTGTCTGGAGTTGGTAATTGCAGGTTTCTTTTTTTAAAACGGAGCATGTCGGCTCTCCATGACGGTTTTAAAAAAAGCAAAGGGGTCAACATCATATTTGTTGGTAATTAACTTGAACGTCCTTATCAAGTGTCCTCGTTTTCTCCTGTCCTCAAGTAAAACAATTCGAAGTTTCTTCAATCTCGCCTCATAAGGCAAATTCTTGAGCGATTGTAGAAGCCAAGTGGCTAGCTTTGAAACTTTTTCGATCTCATCACTGTCACTTTTAAAAGTCGGGCACTAAATTCTGTTGCAGTATTCAAGCAACGGGCAAATAAATGTTACAATAAGCGTACAAAGTCCGAACTTGTCTGAATGTTTAAAGGTTCTATTAATTTGTAAGCACATAGATTTGGCTTTTTTTACAGCCTGTTGACAGTGTCGAGAAGACTTTAACTCGCTGTCAATATAAACCTCTAAATCTCTCTCGCAAGTTGAGGTTTGCAGCTCAGCATTGTTACAGAAATATGAAGGATTTTTACTTTTCTTCGCTTTGAAGTGAACAAGATGAGTTTTCCCAATATTCATCTCCATGCGGTTTTAAGTACACCATATTACTAAATTGTTGATGTCATTTTGAAGTGCGTGGAAGTCACTATCTGTTTTCTTAGCTCTATAGATTTTTGAGTCATCCGCGTACTGCTTGAGAGAGCTGTAAATAACTTTACCTATCTTATCAACGTAAAAATGGAACAGAATTGGCCCTAGAACAGTTCCCTGTGGGACTCCACTGATGACTTTTTTCTTTTTTGACACTTCATTGTTCACTACTACTTGGTATGACCTATCAGTTAAGAAACAGTCTAGCCATGAGATATGGATCCAGGCGATGACGTTCTTTTAACTTCTTTAGTAACTGGTTATGAGAGATTTTATTAAACTAAAGATAAAAACAATATTTTAAATATTTTACTGCTGTTTGTAGCCTTTCAAAATTTCATTCAGACAAAGACAAAGAATCAGCTAGAAGTAAATTATTTATTTCGACGAATTAAGGCCAATAAAACAGGGGCGGACTGGCCATAGGCAATTTCCGGAGATTCCTGATGGGCCCTTTATTCCTTATACATTACTTAAACGGAAGCCCTGGGCCCCTCGGCTCAACGTGGGCCCCCGAATCGCCAAACCTTGTAATTAAAAATTTCCGGGCCCCAAAAGTAACCAGTCCGCCCCTGCAGTAAAACGTTAACCTTGTGGTATTATTGACCCTGTTTTTAATTTTTCTAAATTATTTTGAAGTAAAAATTTATTATTAAATATGACTTGTAGCATAAGTAATGACTTTGACTAAATAATTGTGTTTGCAAGCAATTATGCGTAATATAATACGTAATTTTTGTTCTCCAAATCAGAATTTTTTTCTAAAATTCTCGTTCCTCAAAATTAGCACTAATGGAGTTTGCAAATTTAATAAGCACCAACCGGATGTTGAGAGATAGCACTAACATTCGAATGATAGGTTTTAGGCACCTAACAAAGGAATAAAAAAATAATTAGCCCCAAGAGGAGGTTGGGATAATAAGCACTAAGTTAACAAGGTTTTAACAGATGACTGGCACTACCATAACCATGGGTTGGGAAATAACTATCACTAGTTGTAATGTAATGTCAGATGCTTCATTGTCAGATTATCACAGTAATTACACTGATTTCCAGTAATACAAGTGCAAAGTGAGCGACAATTAGCAATAGCTCTCGGGTTAGAGATAATTAGCACTCACTGCAGGGTAAGTAATAGTTAGCACTAGCTGATGGTTTGGAGATAAATATTAATAACCGTAGGGTGCGATTTTATCCGCAAGAACAAGGGGGTTGGCATAATAAGCACTACTACAGGGTAAGTACAAATTAGCAATAACTGTAGAGTGAGCGATAATTAGCACCAACTGTGAGGTGAGCAAATATTAGCACTATCTGGCGGGTAGGCGATAATTAACACTAACTCAGGGGTGGGTGATAGTTAGCACTTACTGTGGGTAAGAGATGATTATCACTATCTGGCGTTCAGGAGATAATTAGCACTAACTTTAGGGTAAGCGATAATTAGCTCTAACTGGCGGGTAGGAGATAATTACATAGCACTAACTGACAGGTAGGAGATAATTAGCACTAACTGTAGGGTGAGCGATAATTAGCTCTAACTGGCGGGTAGGAGATAATTAGCACTAACTGACGGGCAGGAGATAATTAGCACTAACTGACGGGTAGAAGATAATTAGCACTAACTGACGGGTAGGAGATAATAAGCACTAACTTTAGGGTGAGCGATAATTAGCTCTAACTGGCGGGTAGGAGATAATTAGCACTAACTGACGGGCATGAGATAATTAGCACAAACTGACGAGTAGGAGATAATTAGCAATTACTGATGGGTAGTAGATAATTAGCACTAACTGTGGGGTGTAGTATAATTATCAGCACTAGCTGGAAGGTGAACTGTGAGATAATAAGTACTGATGGGTTTCGAGACGGAATAATCAAATCAGCACTAACTGCAGGGTGAGAAATATTTATCACTAACAGCAGTTTGGGAATTAGCACTAAATGGGAGTAGAAGAGGATGTCTAGCAATTGTAAGGGTAGAATAAACTTAGCACTATTACCGTTTTGAAGATAGTTAGCTCACATGTGAATTAAAGAGTTTAAAAAACTTAACACTTTAGCAGATTGTTTTTGTTTTTTTGTTTATGTAGTCTGCTGTCAGCAATGTATGCTTAGTTTCTGAGTCAAAGTTTTTACGATTTAGCGCGAAACGAAACATTCGAAGTAAATAGCACAATCGGCAACACTGCGGATAAACTTAGTATTTTAGCAGACATTAGCACTTTAGCGTTTTACAAATATCCATCATTGAGCCTTTATTCATATATTTGTGAGTCTATTACAACTTTTTTTGCTTTCTTTAGTTTATGTTTAAATTCTTGATCCTTTTTACTGTTCGATGTGGATTGAGCATTCGTATGAATATAGATTCATACTACATATTTCACATTCAACTTCAATCTCTTCAAGTGTTCAAGTGTTCGCATTAAACTCACAAATTTGAATTCTTCAGATTGTGAAACTGTGAAATTTTGAAATATAAAGTGCTTTATAGATTTAGTTCTACAGTTTAAAGTGATTTTAGAATCCAAAGCTCTCTACTTCGACTCCTTTTGTGCTTGTTGGAGATTTTTCAGTCAACTTTAACTTAGTACTTCATTATTTTTCAACATGTATAATAATTACGTTGACAGCGACGGAGCCGTAAGGTAAATTCGCCATCGTTATAGGTGATAATTGATAACAATTTATAAACTCCATACAATTTTACTGAAATAGTTGCAGTCGCAATGCTACCTATAGTATTTGAAACACAACAAATAGGTCTGCAATAGGCCATAATTATAAAGGCCTTGGCGGCGTTGGTCTCTTTGGGACCGAACCCCTGTCATATAATAATGGTGTGCGTATTTAGTATAGGTTATCTTGTGGAATAGCAACTTACGTAATAACATTGTATTTACCTTCTTGTATATACTCGGCATCAACACGAAATACAATTTTTTATTACGACCAATAAATATATTTACTATTATATCATATCACTTTCATTTATCATGACATGTTAAATGTTAAATTAAAATTAAAATAGTTTGCAATAGCCTATTAACTTAACGCGCAGTGTAGACCTCCTCGATTACCAGTATTTTAACAGTGTTACACTGATATAATTAATTCATTTACAATTTATTAAAGATTATTACTTACGTTGATTATTATTTTTTCATAGTACTTATTAAGGGTTGGACTGCACATCCAGCGGTAAATTATTTGGCTTTGCCTCGACATATAGGTATACATTTAATTTTTTTGCAGTAACTAAAAGGTAATATCTAGCCATTGTCTAAGAGAAAACCGGAAAAAAGTTTTTCAATGTGAAACTAAAGATTTTTGAAATATGAAACTTTTAACATTGTTTTATATGTAGACATCCCGACATCTCATCTTGGAAGCCTAAATAAAATACCTTTCATATTGAAATCTAACAAAAACTCTTCGACAGTGGATAGACAATTGTTCAAGCTATGTATAATAAAATTTATTTTCAATGCACCTGCTACCAAGTTTTCTAATAATTTACACAAAATTTGAAGTCCTATGTTCTCCATGAGGCAGTGCTAAAAACTGCGGGTGGAGTACCGTAGTGGACGATTCTACTGAAGCCCGAGACAATTGAAATTTTGTACTCGGCGTTAAAATCATTCCTTTCAACAATGCTATGAAATTCAAAACGTGAATGTTAAATGTGAAATATAAATGTTACAAACAATGTTTCATTAATAACAATAAGTAAAATGTAATTAAGCTTTTACGGGTGAACTTACAGTTTGTTTAAGTATAAGCTTGTTTACGAATTTTGATTCAATCACACTGTTATATTAATTATATTTATTCCAAAACACAAAATATTTTTGACGCCGCTAACTATTTTTGTGGGTCTAGGGAATAAAATTATTCAAGTGGAAATGGCCATGTTTCATCTTTTATAAGTTACGGCAGAAAGGTGGAGTCCCACCCTTAACGATAATAATTATACACACTAATTTTCAATACTTCCATACTTTATTGGTGAGTATTCGTGTTACGATTCAAATATTGACAATTGTGCCTGAAATACTAATAGTAAGTTAGTAAGCAATTTTTATTGTTTTTGCCTACTAATTTTGCTAAATGTGAATTCATCATGCGGAACCAGCCAAGACCAGCCCCTCGTGATTTCCTTCGGGAGAATGTAAAGGGAGTAGATGGGATTTTTCGCGATGCATTCTGATATGATCGACCAAAAGCTCCTGGATGCGGCCGGACCACAGCTAAAGGTCATCGCTACAATGTCAGTAGGCTACGATCATATCGATGTTGCTGCAGTGAGGGCGGCGGGAATAAAACTGGGCAATGCTCCTGATGTACTTGACTTACAGATTCAGTTGCAGAAATCACGGCGAATGTTCTCCTCGCTTCGTCTCGAAGAATGTTCGAGGGGCATTAGGAACTTTCTAAGTAATATACTTACTATACCCAAGTGTTGTATGTAACAGTTCAAACTGCAACTAGAATAAAGTGCGTTGCATTTGTATGTCTCACGAACTCACGTCAGCCGTATAAAACAATATGTACAAACATTGTTGTTACTTTTTCCTGCCGGTACTATTAGGCAATAGAGGTTACAATTCCTAATCTCAAAATTCTCAATTAATATAAAGAAACACGCAAAGAAAGTCCAGTAGCATAAAATATAGCATGACCAACAAATATCTGATTCGCATTGAATTTAAATTCTCATACGGTCCGACTATTCTCATAAGTCAGTAAATCGTATTTTATTCCTAATAAAAAAGTCATAAGGTACACAATTAATTAGGCTAAACAGGCGATCCCGCAATTATCTGTTCCTAGGAATTCTTCTTCCCGTGCAGAACAATACAAAAGCGCGCAACGCAGTCGATACCCAGCAAACACACATAGTCGATTTATAGTAATTTTATAGTAGGTCCAGCAATCGTTTATTGGTTGGGAAATATGCAGTTTTGTCGCGCCGAATTTAGTTGGCTCAGTGCGGAGCGCATACTTTTCCCCAACTTATAAGTTTAGCAAGGCCAACTTAATCCCGACCATTTTTGCCTTGCTTGGCAGACGGTTCCCAAAATCTCCTCTGCCGACTATATTTTAACTATTGATGATAATGGCCCAACTATAATCCGACTATTTTTAGTACATCATTTTGAAGGTATATATTCCAAATTCAGTTAATAGATTTTCAATTCACTATTTATGACTTGCTTGTAATAAATTTAACATTCTTCGTAACTACAACTAAAGTAGGCATGGTCATTAATTGCATATTGTTGTCCTCCAGGCATCTTGAACCGTAATACAGGTTTACCAGTTATTAAGTGAACACTCCATTATTAATTGTACAATGCAAAGACAAGCAAACGGCACCCACAGTTATCCTATTTAAAAGTTCAAGATTTCAATCCGCGATCACAACCTTTAAACTTTATCTAGCACATATTTGGTATGTGATTCTATTCATATAATTAAAAAATTCATGAAGTGTACACATAAATTTAAATTAAATAGTTTAATTTGTAATGCTGTTTAAAGCCTGCATGCTGTCATTGACACAAAATAATAATTGGGCCAAAGTCGGATATTGTGCATTACAAAGCTGTCTGCAAACGTCACATTTATATAGCTGGTATATTTTAGCTACCTTCACTATATTCGAACTAAAAATATTTACATTTACTACCTACGAAATACATTTTGCGTATTGATACTGGCGGTGAAAATGACAACAGTGCACTTTAACTTCAGTGCCATCAACATAGCAACTGTATTTGTTTTTTTCAACGCGCACTGTAGTGCAATTATCTTAATATTGTTGTCCATCTGTACTTCCATTTTTGTGCTACATTGTCAGTGTGGGTCCAACGCAGAAAAAAGAGATATTCGTCTCCAAGTTTGACGTTAAATTCAGCTAGTGAACATTTTGTGATAGTCAGTGAACTAAATCATCTTAATATTTAGCTTTATTATAATTTATAAAAGTAAATCACTGTAGCAGAAGCTAAATAATCACGCATATTCAATAATTAGTTATTTAAGAATATATTTAAATTCCATTTTAACTCAACTAAAACTTTTATTCGCGCACGTGCACGCTGTGTTTGAAATAAATAATAAATTATCGGGCCAAAGTTAGTTTTTATGCAGAAGTAAAGGATCGGTGAATGAAGTATATATTTAATTGGACCATTGCTAACCAATTACTTTTCCCCAACTTACTATTTACGCACTATAAAATACAGTTGGCCCAAGGGTGCGCGCAAACATTGTGCCAACAATCCACGTTGCTGCAGGGCCATCAAAATAACAACAATTTCATGATTCAATTTTCCAACGCTTACCATTTCCCAACCAAGTCGCAATTATCCTACTATTAGCCAACTATTATTTTCATTTGTGTGTTTGCTGGGTATATAATAATTATTCGAATAGTATAAAAGCAGATACAAGCTTCGAATATTACTAAATTTAAAATTAAAACTTATCACAGAGCAAAGAGAAGGACAAGCACAAGAGTCAGAGTTTATCTAACGCTACCCCAACAGTTACAAGCAACGTACAGGTAATTACTTTGTTTAGTTTCTTTAATTCGATCGAAACCCATTTTATCAGAGTATTTTTTTTAATACAGTTAAATTATTATGTGCAGAAAAAAAAATCGCTTCCTAAAAAACCATCCGAAAAGCCTTATTCAGAGCCGACTACTACAAAAAGAATTACAAATTCCCCAGCAGGCATATTTGTGAAATTATAATATCACCATGGCCCGCATGTTTAACGTTTGGTCGCTGCTCTGCCTTATTTTAATTGGGCTCATTCTCTCTGCAGCACCCTCCACATCAAGCCTAAAATCAGAAAAAGAAGTTCGTGATGAAGATCTTCATCCAGGATGTAGTTTAACAGAAGAGGGACAATTAGAATGCAATGTTCCAAAACCGAGGGTGAGAAAACTTTGTAACAGAGACGTTTGTGACTTCTGTGAGAGGGACGATTGTGACGACTGTGCTATGGACGAGTGTTTCTAGACCTGTGATAGCAAATACATTTTATTCCAAGAACTGTTCCAACTATAGAATCACAACAAATCGCTCACACAATACAATTAGTATAGTCTCCAAAAAATCAGAATGAGCTATCTCGTAATACTGAAATCCATAGCAACAAACACACTATCACCATGAAACCTTGTAAATAAAATATTTTGCATTTTAATAGAAAACTTGTCCCAAGAAAATTTTGTATTAAAAATAACAATTATTATTACATTTTTACAACTTAAAAAACAATATTATTAGTCTATGTTGCACTTTACTAAAAACCCTTAATAAAACAATTACAACATTTTTTAAACCCGTATAGAGAACACTTTGCACTTTGCTGAAACATGAATAATTTCGTACTATTCAAAATCATGTATTTACAAACCCTGCACCTTTAAAAAAATGTGCAAGCAACAATATTTTGGAATTTGTTAAAACATTAACGTAAATAAAACAATTTGCATTTTACACAAACGTTTAAATAAGATAGTTTCTACTTTTCAAAAGTAGGTTTCCCAAAACACTTGCAACTTTTAAAAAACAACCCAAAATGTAACTAATATTTTATGCACTTATCTCCTGTGGTGTAATTGCCTTATTGCTTAAATTATTTTGAGTTCTCATTAGATATATGAGTCATTTTTATTCTTTAATCGCAATTTCTATGCACACAAAAGGATTTGCAAAAAAAAACATAGAATGATATGTTGGTTAATAGGGACGTAGAGTGTATTTCTATGACCTGTAACTTTTTACTTACTTGTTACGAGAAATTATCATGGGCAAAGAGCCAACTGACAAAGTGACGTCAATGTTGTAAGATATGTGACAATAATTGTATCCTTTGTTTTACAAAAAATATAATTAATCTGTGAATAATGTATTTTGTTCTTACTTCTTAATGTGTCTTTATAGCAAGCGTAATAGTGCGCCAGTTGTAAATAAATTATTTAAATTCTCTTTCTCTATGTGTATGCAACGACGAAATCATACGCCAGAAAATATTCCATGTGCGTGAATATTTATTTTCGTGTTGCTACTAATTGTAAGTCTAGGAAATAACAGTAATCATGTATTGTCCAGATCAGTACATATGCTTGGCATTTGATCCCGCTTCTTGTTGAAGGGGCTTTTATATAAAACACTGTGCTTTAATTTTAAATCAAAGTTGTTAAAAAATAATTTTAAGATCTAAAACATCTAAAAACTGTAATTTTTGTTAGTTAGGCCACTTTGCAACTTACTTTTAACCGATTTTGATGAATGAGGTGTCAAACAAATCTCCTAGAAATTGTCTTAATTTTTGTATATTGTTCGCTATATTTGAATTATAAACTTGGATTTTACAGCCTGTTAGAATAGTCGGTTTTAAATGGCCCACCCTGTATCATTCTAAGCATGAACTACTCAAACATATGGCCTAGTCTAAATTTTTATAGTAGACCAGACTATTTCGATAAAGATCTTCAAGTTTGGAAATTAATTTACTCTCTTGTTCCAAGCTTTAATTAAATAAATTTGCATCTGGAAAGTCCAGGATCTATTGAACTACTTTTTTTGGAATGCTGTATAGTCGTTGCTATCTCAGTCTGTAATTGTTTTTTAAAACTTACATGAAAGATTATTTCGTGTGCTGCACTTGTATTATCCACTATCCATCACGTAGCTGTGCTACATGCGTAATTATTACTTCTATCTGCAGAGCTGTACTATGCTTCCTGCCTCCGTTGGCAATATAATAAAGTAATATATATATGTATATAATAATACTCAACTCAACACATTGATCAGACATGACACAGTTTTTACACCTAGCCGTACCACTCGTACCCAGTCCATCAGATGCATCAAATCTTGTTCTTTACCCACTCGTAAAGGTACTTTACTCACCAAACCTACTATCATTGGCGCTAGGATATACCAGCTAACTGAAACCTGCACAAACCTCTCTTGTACTGGCGCAATTCTCAACATGATCTTTTAGGTCTCTTGTACCCTGTCAAATGGTTATAAAATGTTATAAAACCCTTTTTATATCAGCATTACTTAACTCCCGTCTATTTTTACCAGCACAACTTGTACCTTATCCCACTTTTACCGATACCAATTGAAAGGACTTTATGTTAGCCTTTCTATATGAACAAAGTTTTTCAGCGATTTAAACAATTCGCTGTAACCTCAGCATCTAATTCGGGCCTACGGTGAAAAAATACGGCGCGAAGCGCCGGATTAGTATATTTTTAAACAGAACGCAAACTACTCACTTGGTACTCTTAAACTATGTCAATTATTATGGTACTATGACAGTTTAGTTCAAGTACTACAACATATTTTAAAGCTTGTCTTTTCTTTAGCTAAGAATGGATAAGTAGAATTGATTTAGAGCTTTTACTGGCTACGCAATCGTTTTGTTTTATTCATTATTAAACAATCACAGTAATTTAATTTTAATGTAAGGACAACTATTATTGTACTTGTACTTGTGTAGTCATCAGCGCCACATTCAATCCAGCTTTCATAACTGCCTGTATTTTTAACTTTTAACTCATAATATGCTACTGGTATAATCGTGGTAAAGCTGAAATAATTGATGTAAATGGGCAAATAAAAATGGTCTCCTTCCTCCCGGACTGAACTTTGTCATAGCAATATTCCAAAATAGTTCAGTGACAAAAACTAATGTTGACCCTAAAAGGGAGGAAATCAGAGCGTAAAATATGAGCCCAACAACTGACTCTGTAAATGAAAGCCTTGTTATGCGAGTTGTTTGTACACTTATCCTAGTGCCATTTGTTCTCACATTTGTGTTCATCTCTGAAAATCGGATTTGATCCCACTTTTGCCACAAAGAATAAATCCCAGAAGTCAACAGCATCTTCAGGCGGTTTGGAACCCACTTGTGATACCCACTATGAAGCCCAGATGGGACCCCGAACATACTCAAGCGGCTCAAATAGTAGTCATTTGTCTCCATATTATGTGCAAACTTCAAATCAACTTTTTGGTTCTGAACATTTTGGAAACGAGGCCAAAAATATTCAAATTGATCCTTACTGAAGACAAAGGCAACCTGGGTTCTTTTGGTGAGCTGAATTTCATCGATGTATTGCTCCAAATCTGTGGAGCAAATGAATACAACTTGATCCTCAACTACTGTCCTTCTCTTGAACAATTCATGATAATTTAGTTTTTGGATGTATCCATCATGTGCCATATTTGAAATTAACTCGTCAAAGAATTTGCATTCGAAATCAACGGTATTACAATAGCTAACATACTTCCCAGAAAGGGTTTTAGCTTTGTGTGAAAATGTGTCAATTTTACCTAAGATGTCAACACACTTAGATGGTTTCACAAATCCAATGAAAGTAAAGTTTTGTAATTGTTCTATGGATGTCCAAGTCGTTTTGTGAGGGCGTGGGGTAGAGAAATCTGATTTAAGTATGCCTTTGTATGCGTTTGTCAGAACCACTACAACAAGAAGCCAGAGTCCAAGAAGATTGTGTATATATTTGACTTGTAATCTAGATTTCATCCAGGCATCATGAGAAATGGTAATTGTACTATTCTTTGCATTTGAGTTTGACAGACTTGACTCTTTTTTCAGACGAAACTGATCCACTAAAGCCGTAGAAATCTTCAGAAAATTACTAGAAATTTCAGTAAAAATTAAAATTAAATAATAAGGGGATGATATTATGTTATTATTTCTTTTCAAAATTTCCTTTAACATATACATTGTTCCAGCAGATGTTACGACTGCAAAAATAAGTGTTGTCCCAATTAGTAGTGACCACAAAGACGTGTCAAAGAGACTTGTAAATATTCGATATGAGGCTTTATCTTGATAGACACTATGAGCTGTGACTAACTTGAATGGTTGCGTATAGCCCATAATGTAAATGTGATTATTAGACAAATCCTGGCCCTTGTAGCTCATGTCCACAAAATTCAGTACTCGCGGCCCCTGTGCATCAGGATTATTAGTGCTATTTACATTAAGATCAGCAAGGAGAAATGTGTAAGTTGTCTTTATAAGAGGCGTGGGTTCATTCCGATGGAATGGAGAAGAAGGGGCTACAACCCTTTTTTCTTTATGAATTTTAAACAGAGGAAGTTCAAAGTAGAACCTCCACGGAATATTTTTTCCAAGTTGTATGAAATCTTCATAAGTTTTTAAAACGGCTGAGAAGCAGGTCTTAAAATTATATTTACAGGGGCTCCTAATTTTAATCCATAGCGCTGGTTTGCATGTATTTTTGTTTTCTGTCCAAGTTGTGACGTCAAGAAAATAACTATTTAGGACGACCGCAGTTGCATTTAAAAGAAGTTGATTACTACTATTCGGTTTTGAATTATTTAAGTCGGAACTATTGATAGATAATTTCAACGTGGACCTGTCCTGCTGCTCGATTTGATGTCCAAATTCAAATCGTGTGACAACAGGGACATGACCACGGACTTGGTTAACTGCATCGTTGAAATATTTAACATTTTTGTTGCTGTCAGCAGGCGTGCTACACTGAGCAAAGGCAATGTACGTGTAAAATCGTGGAAAAATGTCATTTCTGGTTATTTTGAGCTGATTTGTTGGTTTCCATGAAAAATTTATACAGTTCACATTTACATTCTGGTCTTGTGTGCATGCATCCACAATGAAAAAAAACGAAAAGCATCGAATCCCTCCAATGTGTGTTTTGAAATTTTGAGAAAATTTGGTGGTACTAGTGTTCCATAGTTGGTGTGCTTTTTCGGTTGATAATACTATAGGAGTCGCTATGTTTTCATAATTAGTTCCAACAGTTTTACTGATTATGCTTAAATCTGTAAATATGTGAACAAAGCAATTAGGAAAGTACTGGTCAATTACTGGCCCAATTTGTACTGCAGATCGACAGCCAAATGGTTGGTAGGTTATTTTACTATCAATTTTGGATTTCGTTGCGTGTGGGCACACGAAGTTATTTTGAATATAAATAAGGAGAAAGATGTATATTTTAATTAACATGAAAATTTTGCCTAACATTTTAACAGTTATTATTACAAACGTCTAATTTAAATTTTTATTTTTTGTTTTTTTGTTTTGTTTCTAATTTATCACGAACCAACGTAAAAATGGGACAACTTTTTTTGCACACTTCTGCATGAATTGTGTAGTTGGCTGTTTAAAAAATTGTTGCTATTTGAAATATTTATTCGATGTCAAATTCTGAACCATTGATTTATTTATTGTGTCCTTAGATGTGGGATAAAACATTAAATAAAACTTCCTTCTGTGGAATTACGAGTAAATGTAATAATTCACACACAAAAAATTCAAAATTGTCAAGGAGGACGTTATTACTGAATATACCACAAGCCGTGTACTTATAGTTAAACTTTTATTTATAAAGGGAATACTAAATTTCATTCAAGGGATGGTTTGACCACATGTTATTAAAGCTTACTAGGTTTTTCTTTTATTTGACCACATTTATTTTTTAATCCAAATACTGCCATATTTATATCACTAAAAAATGTCAAATCATAAAAGAAGTTGAACGATTGTTATCAAAGCCTCTCTAGTAACCTGCTCGAAGGTTTTTTGACATAACGAGGTGATTATTTTGATTGAGAGGCATTTTTTATTTATGTAATTGTATTGCTTTTCCTCAGCTCAAAGTTTGCATAGCAGCTTTGGGATACAGAATAATTGCATACTGAATGACACACTTACCCAGTCCACAAAACAGTACATAAACATATATGACGCCCTATGCAGGTTCACGCTCAAGTATGTACTCAAAGAAAGAATGGAATCCTGGTTTTGGTTGCCCAGAAAACTAATAATTCATGTTCTTGTTACGTTCGATCGATTATTACGGGGAGAGCAACTTGACTAATTGTCACCAACAACTCTGCAGCACATGTAGGTACATTGCATAACTTCTGTTCCACATAAGTTGGTTTTGAAATGCGACCTGTAGCGTACTACAAAGAGGTGGACAAGACAGGTACACACAATAAAGCTCAGCATCTAAAAATATTGAATGCTGCTCCAGTTAAATGTTAACTGTTCAAAAAATATTTATGCGATTTAGCCCGAAAACAATACAGCACTGCGCGGGCGCTTTCTTAAGCGATTAAAATACATAACTGCTAATTGCGAACAAACACTAACTTCAATTATAACAAAAAACTACACAGCACTTCTCCCTTGCATTTCTAGGCGATTAAAAGTTGTTTGATTTTAATCGCTTCATAAATGCGACCTGTAGCGTGCGACTTACAGCCATGTGGACAGACAGACAGATAGATAGACGGCTAACACCAGACCAATAGATACTTGCTTAGTATCAAAAAAGTGGAGACAATATGGAAAGTTGTTCCAGTCGTATAGTAACTGTTTAAAAACTATTTAAACTATCTTGACTAAAAACTATACCGCAATGCAAAAGCACTTTTGTAAGCTTTTAAAATCTATTTGAAAAGGATTAGGTCAAAATTTTTGTGTAGCGCACGACCTAAATAGTGATAGACAGAAAGAACCATTTTAATAATTTCTGAGCTAAAGCTTAGCATCTAAAAAACAAAAATAAGAAAAACGTAGCAGCCAACACGCCAACACGCTTGCGGAAATAAAACAAAAACAAATACTGTTTTGAACTTTAGAGCTTAAATTATTGCAGTGTAAGACACGGAGCCGGTGACCGGTAGGACCGATCGCACTGACCGAAGCTCTGGTCAGTAAAATCGAAAACATAGCAGGCACGCGCGGGCTCTTTTTTTTTCTCGAAGCTCGTCGATGCTCAAAAAGCACAAAAAGCTCATAGAGCTTTTAGAGTCCTGAAATTTGATATCCGTAGTGGGGTATTTGAGCCCAGAAGTGTAAGAGTGATCGATATGTCGTAAAGGCTGTTTTGGACTCATACTGTCATAAAAAAAATATCAGAGGTACTGTGTAATGTAAAAGTATGATGAAATATATTGTATTATTGTATACGATAGTAAAAATATATGAATCACACTGATCACACACCGACATAGACACCGTAGCTGGCACTATTCTGACACGGGATATAAGATAAAAGTAATAGTCAGCGGTACGAGTGAGTGATGATTACTAGTAATAATAGTAATAGTAATATTAGTTTAATATTAGTTAATTAATTAATTAATATACTGATACCTATACCCTGTGTTGTGGTGTGGCGGACTGTGGCGGCAGTGGCGGGGACGGTGTCAGGTGTCGGTGTCAGTGGTGTCACAGTGAATTAAGTATAAGTTTTCTGGCTGCTGGCTACTGTGCTACAGTAGTAATGTATGTACTTCATCTTTATACATACATGAAGTTATTAAGTAATTTCAACTATAAAACTTCTCTTGAATTTAATTACAAGAAAATTAAAATAACTGTTTTTGGTGAAACTGAGCCCGAGCGGAATAAAAATTGCAATAATTAAATTTTGATGAATGTGAGTCTTTACTAAACTCTACTCTACACCACACCACGGAGACGGAGCACCAGATGAAGAGTCACTTCTTTCTGGATGTTGTAATCCAAAAGAGTTCGGCTGTCTTCGAGTTGCTTCCCGGTGAAGATCAATCGCTGCTGATCTGAGGGGGATTGGGACAATTGACATTTAATATGGTATAGGTGGTAATAATGCATTCCAGTTATTTAATTTTTACTTACACTGCACACATTTTAATCTCGCAAATTAATAAATAATTCTCCTAATTCCTACAATATAAAATACATTTGACACATGTGTTAATTACTGTGGGTATTATTTAGTTGTTTGAGCAGCATGTAATTTAAATTATTTTAAATATTAAAAATTTGCATTTTGGGCTTCCGCAAATTAATCAACAAATATTTACCAATCCTATTTATTTTTATCTGCATATTTTAATAATTTTGAATCGTTTGCATTTTTAAATAAAGTTAATGTGTCATTGTTAACAAATTTGGTGTTAATGGCTTAATAGCTACAAAATTGCGGTATTAAAAAATTAAAAAATATCAAATTCAATATTTTATTTTTTAAGCATTGTTAGTGCATGTGAATGTTGCAAGTTGCATGCATATATTGCATGCAAAGGAGCATACTTCATACTGAAACCGAAAAAATGATAATGACTGTGGAGTGTGAACACCACGGAGACGGAGCACCAGATGAAGAGTCGACTCTTTCTGGATGTTGTAATCCGAAAGAGTTCGGCCGTCTTCGAGTTGCTTCCCGGCGAAGATGAATCGCTGCTGATCTGGGGGGATCCCTTCTTTATCCTAGATCTTGGCCTTCACGTTGTCGATGGTATCGGAGGGCTCTACTTTTAAGGTTATGGTTTTCCCAGTAAGGGTCTTTACAAATATTTGCATACCTCCTCGAAGACGGAGCACCAAATGAAGGGTGAACTCCTTCTGGATATAAACACTAAACTGACAAAGTAGCAACACTAGTTAAATGCATCAGATAACTGTCACAGTAACTTGTTTTGTGCACTTACTTCATTAGTGAACACATTAATAAGGAAAATTAGTTAAATTGGTGCACAAGCTACTTAGTGCTGCAATTTTTTCAGTGCAAAAACCGCTATTGTGATACGTTAGCTCCGTGGTGTCAAACCTTATTTAGTGCACGAGCTATTTCGTACTTTCCCTAATTTAATTTACCCCTCACTCAGTGCTACCTAATTTGCTGCATATACAACTTTTGTTCACAAATACGGTGATCGCACAAACTAGTTATTTTTATTAGATTTATGCACAAATTAAATAGGCTTATCCGCGGATAACACGCAGAATCTACTTGGTGCAGCAACCTATTTGGTGTATTACAATTTTATTATACAAATAAGAATTGTGCAACAATCAGGTTGATGGGCCAGACACTAAACACGCACTTATACACCTAATTTAGTGCATGAATAACTTTATTTAACCGATTACGTATACACAGCATCAGTGTTGAAGCTTTAGCTATTTAGTGATGCAATTAGTCTAGTGCACAACTTATTGTAGTGCACAGTTAATTACGGCGTTGCAATTCCGTAGGTTTACAAGTTGGTGTTCACGCTAACTACTAAGTGTTAACATTACTATTACCTTCAAATTGTCTCCTATCAGTGTTATCTAATGGGGCGAGATGAAAATAACGCTATTCATATAAATAGTATTTCATGTTGTAGAAACAGCAAATACATAAGACTAAAATTACTTAAAATAGAGCACATCTCACATTTATGTAATAGTATTAAATTCCACTAATTGTAATTTTTACTCATTGAATTAATTACCCTAGTTCATAGTGAAAGTGGCTTGTTATTTTAAATAATTTACAAAATAACAGGCCCACGTTTTAGTCATTTACAAATTATTTAATAATTACAGTTTGCAATTGTATATTGTTGGTGTTGCAGCATGCTTTAACATATTTATTATTTGCATTTTTAGGTATTATAGAAAATTTGTATCCAGACAATAATACTATAGCAATATTAAGTAGTGAGCGTGATTAGGGACCGACGGAGTCAAAGCCAGCACCAGTGCCAGGACCAGCACCAGACCAGCAGACCTCGAAACATAAAATGAAACTGTGACAGGGGGATGGAAAATTTGAAATTAATTAAATTGTTTAGTTGTACTTTAATACTTTACGTTGAGAATTCATATTCTTTTGTCTCTCGTCCCTTCGTCTTCTTCGTCATTTGTCATTCTCGCTGAGTTCGTCAACATTATTCATCACTCGGTTCGGTTGGTATTTGCTATCGTTATTCCTCATTCATCTGCCGGGTGACTGACTAACTGAAACCAATACCGTCACCAAAATCTGAATCCCAAGACAGAAGAAACCGCACAGAAATAAAAAAAATGAACAGTGTAGAATTCAAAATTAAAAAAAAATTATACCACTTTCACAATAATGAGTGTCAGTGAGTCAGAATCAGGAGTGGGCAGTCTCGTTTCCGGTTTTCCTTGGTTTCTTTTTCAGTTTTGACTTTTATTAACGAGACTAATATGTAATGTCTAGATACAAATTCGTGATAGCTGCGCAAGGTGTCCAAACAGTTTCATATCCATGCAATCAAATGGGCACGGCAGGGTTTGGACACCTTGCGCAGCGATCACGAATTTGTATCCAGACAATAATACTTTAGCAATATATGGTAGTGAGCGTGACTGGGGACCGACGGGGTCAAAGCCAGCACCAGTGCCAGGACCAGCACTAGACCAGCAGACCTCGAAACATAAAATGAAACTGTGATGGGGGGATGGAAAATTTGAAATTAATTGAATTGTTTAGTTGTACTTTAATACTTTACGTTAAGAATTCATATTAAACTTTTGTCTCTCGTCCCTTCGTCTTCTTCGTCATTTGTCATTCTCGCTGAGTTCGTCAACATTATTCATTATTCGGTTCGGTTGGTATTCGCTATCGTTATTCTTCATTCATCTGCCGGGTGACTGACTAACTGAAACCAATACCGACACTGAAATCCGAATCCCAAGACAGAAAAAACCGCACAGAAATATAAAAGATAAAGAGTGTAGAATTCAAAATTTTAAAAAAATCATACCATTTTCACAGTGTTGAGTGTCAGTGAGTCAGAATCACAATCAGGAGTGAGCACGAGGCATGCAGTACTCACAATTCTAGGGAACTGCAAGACACCCGACAACCGACGAAATTCAGGCCAATCAACCCGACGGTCGTCGGGTGAAAGTGCAACTCATCTGACGAAAAATTCTGCAAACAACCCGACGGCCGACAATTATCTTCAAGCTACACGACGCCCGAAATCTGCAACTGACCCGACACCCGAATTTTCATCGGCCGGGCTGCAACCTAACTGACGAAAAGTTCTGCAACTCACCCGACCGCCGTCGGGTTTCTGCAATCTACCCGACGTACGTCAGTACAATCCACCTGACGGTCGTCGGCTTAATATGCAACTTACCCGATGATTTTTAAAATTTTCCACGTGAAATATGTTATTTTAATGTTTTTAAATTATTTTGCATATTTAAGAGCGTTCCTTTATTTAATAGACAAGTTTTAAAATGTTTAGTGATGTGCACTTTTTTTGAATTATTTTAATATAGGCTCATCACAAAATACGGTTAGAGGACATTCGCTACCAAGTCATTGGATACCCAGAACCAAACCCAGGACATTTGCTACCCGTGTATGCAAAGAACAGAAACTACACATCGCTAAAAAGGGTACCCAAACATTTTTACTATAAGATGCTGGTCTAAATCAGTGTGAGACTTTTCTCGTTCGAACGGCTGAACGATGCCACGCGAACGGGGCGCCGTTCTATTTTCCTGCGAAGGCATGAGCTTTCGATTGGAAAAGCACGAAGGCCGAGCTTTCGAGTCCGTTTTGCCCCCCGAAAACGCCCTCGCGCTTTGGGGTGGTGGAGCGTTTTACCATTAGGGAGTGAAGTTGACAATTTCTGCTGGCACAGGTAGGTAGGCAGTATGTATATCGTGAACACAGTATAGGAAGGATTAAGTATAGAAGGTACTATACTATAAAGGGTCTCACAGCTATAACGTCATACGAACTTCCTCAAATTCTGTCTAGCTAATGTTAGTGATAGGGTGTATTTTTTTCCAGACCCCACCTCCCTCAAACTTTATCACGTTATGATCTTAGAACCCCCATAGTATTAATGCTAATTAAATGAAAATAAAAGCAGTTGTCAGACTGATTCAAAATATTTATGTATTTTAGTTGAGTGATTGAGTGTCTCGACGAAAAATAAACTTAACTGTTTTACTTCACTATTACTATTTACTATATTAACGATTACGATAATACGTCATGCTACACGACTATACCTTTGTTCTATTTTTATTTATTATTACTGAATATTTATAAAGTTTTCCTTTTTTAAATAATGATAGTTATTTACAACGCATTTTTTTTGGTTAATGATTTTGACCATATTTTGCTTTTTCTACTGTTTTTAATTTGAATAAAATCCTAACTAAAAAAAACATTAAAAAATAAAAAAACAAATGCTACCATTTTTTGTTGTTGTTTTAGTTGTTGGAAATTAATAGTACATAGTAAATTACACACACAGTCATAAAATAAATTAAACTTATTAAACTCCATAACATCACAATTTGATAATTTATAGTATTCAAACATTTCATACTCATATCCTCTCATATAGCCCAGGCCCTGGTAGGCGGTGAGTAAGTAGGTAGTAGGTGCTTAGGTACTTTTAGAGTGGAAAGTTGGAAAGGGAAAAAATCTACAGGTAGACAAAATATTATCCGTCCGTCAAGACGGCCGGGAGGTGGAAACGCTTTTTCATGAGCTTTCAGGGACCCACATGAGCCTTGAGTCCGTTTCAAAACGCCGAAAGCTCCATGAGTCCGTTTTTTGCGCCCAAAAATTGAACGAAGCTCATGCGAGGCGAAACGAACGATTATGAACGTTTTTCTTACACTGGTCTAAATAACCTTAACTTGTTAGGAAAATACTTTTTTATCATGACAGCATTGTTAACAATACATTATTATACAGACGCAGATCTTAGTTTTAGACACAATATTTACAGTTAATCGTACCTAACAGACATGCAGTCAGTAATTCATCGAATTGAATTTTGTGGTATGTTTAGTAATTAATAAAATTCAATTTAAGAGTTCAGTTCAAACAAAGACTATGCGACGGTGTTTGTGACTCAGTCAGTTCAGTCACTTTTTCCAGTTGCCAGTTCACGTTCGGTTCGAGCACCATCAAAATCTACTTTTGTGGTTAAGCCATTTTGTTTTAATTTCTATTCGACATGGATGCAGAATTAATTACTGGATAATGCAAGAGTTTTATTCAGTTTAATAGGTTTAAGAATACGTTATAATTGTGTTGTTACACCGTTTTTCGTCCTTTAGTGATTATTGTAGCCTGTCTCCAATGACTTGTTGTCTGGTTCTACCTTTTACTTTACTGAAATACTCAGTAAATCTGTTATGGTTAATCTTCGCCCCAAAATTCGAAATAAAGTAGAGTAAAAAATCAAAACATCGATTATTTTATTTTAATTGGCGGAAAAAGTTTATTTATATTATTTTCAAGTCTTTGCAATTATGGTCACGAAAATTTTCGCATCGATGCTTATTACAGAAGAGAACGACATAGTTGGTGGGCACAAAATACGCTAAATTCAAATTGAATAATAACTTTGTTTTTATTTCAGTAAATTGTTTTTTAAGACGTTTGTCGTAGAATACGTTATAATTGTTTTGTCACCGTGTTTCGTCCTTTAGTAAATATTGTTGCTCGTCTCCAACGCCCTGTTGTCTTGTTCTAACATATTTATAATTTATATTGCAATTAGTCTTGCTATACATGGTATAGCTACTAAACCAATTTACTGTAAAGAAATCGAAACTTAATTTTTAAACAACTTTCTAGAATTATATTTTTATTTATCGCTATTAAGAATGGCTTCAGTAAATTATTTCATTGATGTCGTGTTACATTTTACGATACACTTGTAAACAGTTTTCCATACATTTTATTTCTACATTAGCAATGTCATAATTTAGGGCTAGCAAATGTGCTATGTTTGGCTAGAAGCAAATCCTTGTTGTTCCAGTTTTAATGTAAATAAGCGTTTTAAATTCTGGCTGACCAATTCATAATAACGTGTGACTATGAAAAGTGGGAATTACTTTTATTCCATATTTTAAAACCCAAAATGTTCTAACTACATGATTTTTAAAAGTTAAAAATGTTTTAACTACATGATTTCTAAAAGTTCAAAATGTTCTAACTACAAAATTTTAAGTTGAAAACTAATCTAACTACCTATGTAACATGATTTTAAAAAGTGCAAAATGTTCTACCTTCTTATGTGCTTTAGATTACTATATTATGTAGTTATACGTTTATATAGTTATACGAAAGCGAATTTGATTAATTGAGTCAACGGCGATATGTCCAGATAGCAGACATGAGTGTAGCAAATGTCTATGTAGAAAACGACTTCTTAAAAATAGTTCCAAAAAGCTACTTATTCTTGGGAATGGTAAATGAAGATATAGGGCAGAGGCGTGCAAATGTGATCGCTTTTTGAAAATTTTTCGGTTTTGCTATCCGAAAAACAATTTTTGACATAATGATCTTACTAGTTATAAATTTTTGCCGCAGGCCCTTTGTAAAGTTGGAAGTTTGTAAAGTCCGGTAATTGTGACATGCTTGCTTGTAATTGTGATTTTTGTGATTAATAATGACTTGTTCACTGCAGTATCTGTTTTGCTATATGCCCAAAGCCCACCCCCCCCCCCCTCTCGCCAAATAGTAATGAGTTAACAGTATGACATTGAATGCGTTATTAGCTTTAAAATCTAATTTTATGTATAACATATTACGCTGTGTAAAAAAATTAGATTCGACAATGATATTTTCGTATACTTTGAAACTGCTTTTACACTTACGTTTATCCACTATTTACAGACAAAACAAAACAGTTCAGGACAAAGGCAGTTCCTGTGCATACACCACCTGCGTAGTGCTCGCACTGCCTGCATAGTGCATACAACGTCTGCATAGTGCATACAACGTCTGCATAGTGCATACAACGTCTGCATAGTGCATACAACGTCTGCGTAGTGCATACACCAGCTGCGTAGTGCATACACCACCTGCGTAGTGCATACACCACCTGCGTAGTGCATACGCATGCATAGTGCATACTGCATACTGAAACTTATTTAAATGATAATAAATAAATAATAACTTAAATAATATAGACACTACGGCACAGCAGAGTGCAAAGGCAGAGGCTGATACTTTCTGTTCTGCTGTCGCTGTTAATTTGGTAATACTTCCTCATGATTAAAATGTAATTGTACCGTTATTCTTAAATATAATTGGTAGTGTTGCAACGGCAACAGTGGTGGTTGGTGCTACTGTGACTAAAGTGGATGTCATATCGTGTTTCAATAATTGAAGAGCGTGATTATTTGTGTAGTGCAGTGCGCTAATAAAAGAAGGTAACTGTTAATGTTTTAATAATAAAATGTGGTGACTGCCTGAAATTATTTTTTGAAGCAACACACCACCTGGCTAAGTTCAGTGCCTACAAATGTCAGCCAAGAAGTAAAAATTCGGGCGTCGGGTAGGTTGCAGAAAATCGTCGGCTGTCGGGTAAATTGCAGAATTTTCCGTCGAGTGAGTTGCACTTTGACCCGACGACCGAAACAAGGTGTGAAACAAAAAAAAAGGCAAAGGCAACAATTAAAAATTATTGTCACACAAAAAACTACTTCTTGACGAAGATGAGCCAGAGTAAATAATGTGCTAATACTTAAATTTATATTGTTGTATATTACAGAATATTACTTTTTTGTCCATTGTGCAATTTAAGATTTTATTTAATATTTTTATTTTATTTTAATTCCGTTGGTAAATATTGAGTGAGACTATGCAGAATTAAGTTAAGTTTAATTTTTAATTAATAATTTTAATTTAAGGTTATTATTAATTAAATCTTTTTTTCCATTAAAAGTTATCAAATTGTTTGACGCAACAGTTTTAATTAATAATTGTAACTAGAAACACAAAAACCTAATAATAATAAAAAATTAAAAATAAAATGTCCTTTGGTGTTTGTGTGTATTATATATTATTTATGCATTTATTGATTTATTTTCATTTTTATGGTGTTACGCCAAGTAGTATTAGTATTAGTCATATTAGTATTAGTATTGAACATTTTTTGTAGGTAGGTACAATTTACTTCCAGTACCTAGGGGGTTGGCTCAGATTGGGGGAGATTGAGGTAAAAGCTCAATTAGGTGGAAAAAATTTTCCCTTAAAAAAGGAAGCGGGACCGGAGGAGGTATAATAGATAAAAAGAACGGTGTTGAACGATTTTCCTCCTCCGGGCTCAGGCTGGCTCAAATTGAGGTAGTTTTTTCAAGAAAAAAGGACCCTCGTTCAATTTTTTTTAAGGGCTCGTTAGGGACCGATTGGCTTGCACTGAATTATTGTATCGTATGTAACTTCACCATTCCAAAATGATGTTAATAAATCATTAGGTTGCGCAGCTGGCAGTATGGCAGTATGGCAGTGGTCATACAGGATATCGTGTGTATAAGTACTAAGTATGTTGCAGGCAATTGGAATAAGGCTCAAATAAAGTCACCCACACTGAGGCTGGTTCACTTGAAATAAGAATAGGATGACACACAGTGTTAAAGATATATCATTTTAAGCAACGCTAACGAGATTACCCAGGTAGGTGGGTGGGTCAAAAAGGGTAAACTTGTGTGACGTTATTTATGTCCTACTTCTTACCTGTTTTTCGCGTAGGGTTATTACTACGCTATTACTTTATTTGGACAACATCAGGATGCCGCAGAATTAACTAAAATGTTTTAGATTTTAAAAACAAATGTTGAAAATTAGAAAACATAATGATGATCATTGTAAGCTGGGTAAGTTATAAGTATTTATAAATTGTCTCTCATGACGTCCTTTAAATATAAATGATATATGTTTAAGGGCCGTCCCTGAGTGACGTCCTTCAAATATCATAGGTTTAGGTACTCCCTATACAACACTACTGGGAGAGTATACGTTGTGCTGAGTGTGTTGTAGCATAGGGGTGTTTTGGGGTTGGTGGGGTGAGTTTGGATGTTAGGAGTGAGAAAGACGAAGTAGGTGGGAAGGTATCCGGGAAGGTATATGGAAAGGAACGGGAAAGATATTATGGGCAGATATGGAAGGAATGAAAACGGGAACGAACGGGAAGATATGATGGGAACGAGAGGACAGATATAATGAGATGCATTGGGTGACATGGACTGGCATTGTGTACAGTAATTAATGCATTGTAATATTATTAATAATAATACTGAGCAAATCCATGTACGTAAGTAGGTACGCACACAGATAGTAGGTAGCTCCCTATGAATGGGGATTTCCCTTGTGTTGTATGCCAAACATAGGAAAAGAGGAAAGAATGGCAGGAAATGAGGAAACTGAGGGCAGGTGGCCCCGGACGGGAATTTGGTACGAGTTTGGCGGGGAACTTGGATACGGAGATTATGTACAGCGGGTGGCTTGGGAATTCGGACAACGTACGGCGGTGGTAGCTGGCGGGTAGTGTGACGTATATATAAACGAAGAAAATGAGACAGTAGGCATGGAGATATGATGGGATTGGGAGAGGAGACACGCATATATGATAGGATGGCATGGCATGGGAGGTAGTACAGGGACAAGCATTGATATATACAGTAATATTATTATAATATAATAAAAATATTATTATTGCTTGTGTGGGTAGGTAGGTACTTTATATGGCAATTTGCCTTGCTTTGTGTGCTGCGCTTTGAACAGTGAGGGAGGAATGGACAGAAATTGAGGGGATATAAAATAAATAAAAAAATAAAGAAATTGAATACGAACATTGTATGCAGTAGCTATGTTGTAGGTGGGTAGTAGATATACAGTATATACGTAATGGGTAGGTACTGGCAGATGCAGATTTGCATTGTGTTGTATGCTGTCAGTAGTAATGTGAGGGAAATGTGGGCTTTGTGTGGGATGTAGGTAGTTAGGTATATACATAGGTACCTATATAGGGACTTGAGCCCAATGTATGTAACAGTGAACGGGGCTGTCTTTAGCACTTGAGTAACAGTAGTAAGAGGTGAAATGAAGGCAAGGGGGAAAAAACGGACCCGGGCAGTAGTAACAGTACGGTAAAGGGGCTGCATGGTTAATCATACAGTGTGCTGTAGCCATAACAAACCCACCCGTCCTCCTCCCGACTGTTTCAAATGAAAGAAATAGTATATAACGGATGTAAAACTTTTACAGTTTGTTCAGAAATGAACCATCTTCGCTCCGAACACTTCGCTCCAAACTCTTCGCTCCGCTTCGCCTCGCTACGACTACGACTCCGACTAAAGCAATCGTACATACGAATTGCATCAGTATCGGCTCACACGTCGACATCCGACTTCGACTTCCAGCTTCGCTTCCGCTTCGTAAATGTTTTGAATTATAAATTTATAAACATAAATCCAGTATACACGAATAATAAAGTATTCTGTCCGAATACAACTACAACTTTGACAAAAGCAAACGTTAATTCGTTTCGCTGAGCTACGCCTCGCTTTGATGTTTTGAATTATAAATTCATAAACATAAATCCAGTATACACGAATATAAAAGTATTCTGTCCGAATACAACTACGAGTGGTATAATATTTTGTACTTTACTACTCGCATAATAATATCTATTTGATATTTTAATCTCCCCGCTACGAATAACTCGATGTATAATATTTTATACATTGCTACTCGCATTATAATATCTATTTGATATTATAAACTCTCCGCTACGAATAACTCGATGTATAATATTTTATACTTTGCTACTCGCATAATAATATCTATTCGATATTATAAACTCTCCGCTACGAATAACTTGATGTATAATATTTTATACTTTACTACTCGCATAATAATATCTATTCGATATTATAAAACTCTTCGCTACGTCTACTTAAATATAATACTTTAACAACCAAAATTTTGAAATAGAGAATTGGTGTTGTTATTGAATGCATCATGTCATGTTACAAATACAACTATTTACACTTCGCTACGCACTGCTTGATGTACAACATATTGTGCTTTACTACACTACGCATATATTAAATACACGTTTACATATGTACGTTGTACTACGACTATTAAAATTCTACCTAATGCTTTGTGCATCTTGTTATGTTACAAATGCAGACATTTACACTTTGCTACGTGCTATATGCTTCTACGGCAGACTACGCTTCTATACTCTTTGAATATTGAATAAATTTAATGCATTTTGACAAATAGTTGACAATGGTAGTTAGAACTTTGTATACTTAGTATAGTTAAGCATGCAAACTACACTTAACGGAAATGCATATGTATATACCATGTGTTCTCATGCGAATATTACAAAAATACAAAATTGAGCTTTTGGACATGTGACCTACCAGGGGCTATGTAATTAGACGTGCAGAGCGTGCTCCCAAAAGTTTCAAAATTTTTTGTGTTGCCAATAGAAATTTCTAGTTTTAACGCGACATTTAGACTCAACAAAATATGGGGTATTCTATGTGCAAAACGAATTTTTAATTTTCGCTCTAGAAAAAAATCACTTTTTTGTTTATAGGGCGAATTCAATTTTTTCAACGCCAATATGCTTTTCTGATTTTTGTTACCCCAAATATCAAAAAACATTTTAAAAATACGCAATAATAAAGATTTTAGGTATACCCTATTGAGCCCTACTTTTTATAACCTGCTTGTTAAATCAATGTTGCTAAACGAACTTTTTATATTAAACCCGATATTTAGACGTTATCGAGCATGGGCTATTTTATGGCATAGTCATTTTTGTGATTTTCGCGCAAAAATTTTAGGGTTATTTTAGGAGTAAATTTTAGGGTATGTAATTTTTTTTTTGCACAGACTATTTTTTTTTTAATTGTTTAAGCTTGCAGGCTTGCCATCTGCAAAAACAGAATTTGAAAATTCGAAAAAATAAAAACCGGATCGGACAGGCCGGACAAATCGATCCGACCGGTGCACACTATGTATTGCCTTAATCTATATTGCTCGAGAACAAGTTGACGTAGAAAGATGCGGCTAGCGCCATCTGATAGATCTTACTTGTAGCTACATTCTAAAGAAACAACAACTCTGTGCAAAAAATACTACTCGGGTAACACCGATATTTCGGTTTTCATATGTATCTTTTAAACTAAATGCAATATTTCAAATCTGTTTTGAGATTATCATTGTGCTAGGCAATGCGGAATTAATTACATAAAACAATCATATAGAAATATCATAAATTTATGGTTTTTGTGTAAACCTGTATAAAACCATAGGATTTTGAAATGATTTTTTTGTAAATTCTAGTTTTATTCGCATTTTATTTTTCAGTTCCTATTTTCATAAATTGTCTTGTCTTTGCGCTTGCTATGTTCTTTAGTACATTATGTGTAGTTTTCTCTGCAAATAGGTCACACAAGCTTGAATAAGGAAAAAAAGTTAGCAAATAGAATAAATACATAAAATACAGACACTGTTAGTACCTTGTAGATTGTCTGTAGGGAATACATTAGTTTTTGCTAGTGTTGGTTTTTATTTGTTAGTATGCTAGTTGTAATAATTCAAGAGGAACGAGATACAGGATAATAACATACATGTAGGTAGGCAGGTGAGTACAAAAGTACCTATCTCGGGACTCGAGCTCAAAGTATGTAGTATTGTACAAAGCTAGACTTTGCATTAAAGAAGTAGTCGTAAATAGTGAAGTAAAAGTACGGGGAGCAGAATAGATCCATGTAGAAGTAATGCAGTTAAGTGGTGAGCAATGGTAAGTTTACACTGCCCTGTACCCAAACGATTTTCTTCTCACCCTTTTGTCTTTCAAACATAATTGAAAATGTATAAATGAAGACTTCACATTGAAAAACATTGTCACTTCTTGGCCACTTCTACGACTACGATCACTACTGCTACCTCTCCTCTCCGCTACGATTACGACTTCGACAAAAGCAAACATTAATTTGTACTGCTTAGCGACGTCTTGCTTCAAAATGTTTTGAATTATAAATTTATGAACATATGTCCAGTATACACGAATAAAAGTATTCTGTTCAAATACAACTACGACTACGACTTTTGGCTTCGCTTCCGCTTCAATAATGTGTTGAATTATAAATTCAAAAACATAAATCCAGTATACACGAATAAAAGTATTCTGTCCGAATACAACTACAACTTTGACAAAAGCAAACGTTAATTCGTTTCGCTGAGCTACGCCTCGCTTCAATAATGTTTTGAAATATAAATTCATAAACATAAATCCAGTATACACGAATAAAAGTATTCTGTCCGAATGCAACTACGACTACGACTTCCGGCTTTGCTTCCGCTTCGTAAATGTTTTAAATTTATAATTCAAAACATTATTAAAGCGAGGCGTAGCTTAGCGAAACGAATTAACGTTTGCTTTTGTCAAAGTTGTAGTTGTATTCGGACAGAATACTTTTATATTCGTGTATACTGGATTTATGATTTTGAATTTATAATTCAAAACATTTACAAAGCGAAAGCGAAGCCAAAAGTCGTAGTCGTAGTTGTATT